>OZ005741.1:86841359-87275359 GCA_963930735.1 Dioctria linearis
TCTCTACTCAAGGTAAACCTGACTGAAATGTTACAAGGAACTCAAAACCACAGTCTGGGGAAAATCGAAATCTTAACGGGAGACGATATCCATAAATTAATTTATACCGACACCCATTCGCTAGAAGAAATCCGAAATAAAATAAATAAATACCAGGAAAAGGTATCGAGTGAAAACTCCCATACCCTGTCCACAACTTCTCTATCATTTACGAGCCTACTAGTTCTGGCCATAATGATCGCTGTGGCAGTAAAATATCTTAACCCTGTTGTCATCAAGATGAGACAACAGAGGAATCAACCACCAGGTAACCCCGAAGTTTTATCAGAGGGAATTCCTTTAGTAGAGCGAACTCATGCTCCCCAACCCAGCTTAAGGCGAGCCAGAAGCCTCTCCAAAACAAAATCAGTCCAAATCGTTTAGAAATGCGAAACTGACACTGTCAACATTGGTCACTCGATCAAAGTAAATTTATAGACAAAAGAAAACCTGGTCACATGTACAAAACATATAAATAACTAACAACAACGATTTGTAGAAAAAAATTTTTTATTATAATTACATAACAAGATAAGTTAAAATAAATAACTGCATGTAATGAAAAATAGAATAGAAGTAATTTTAAATAAAATAAAAGTAAACAAATCATTAAGGATAAAGTACCCACAAATTCATGGAGAAAAAATAAAATGAAAGGTATGAAATTCACAAATAGATAAAAAGAAAAAATTAGAGAAAACATGGCTTTGCAAAAGGAAAGAACTAAATAACAAATTAATAAGTAAAAATAAGAAGTTTACTGGGTCACTAATAGTAACAAAATATAAGATAAACAATAATAATAATAACTAGTATTAGAGTAACAATACAAAAAAAAAATAAGTGCATAACTACATAACTACGTAAGATAATCAGTTCTTAGGCTAAACAAAAAAAATTTTTTTGAAAAACAACCACAAAATCATCGACTATTATACACAAATCGATTTAAATCATTCAAAACAAGAATAATGCAAAGCCTATATTTGATTTCTGTGTATTTATGCTCTTCAAAAAAAAAATTATTTCGATATACAAAGTTCAATAGTTTGACAGTCTGGTAAACAAGAAATGATTGAAAATATTTAACAAGATTCGATTCCTCGATTTAATTCGACTGTGTATTCTCGATAATTTGGATGAAAAAAAAAATGAGAACAAAATTAACAACAACGACTACAACAACAGCAATAAATAAGATGAGAAAACTTAAGGAATTATTTCTGTTAAGCCTAAAACAAAACAAACAAATAAAATGCCAAAAAACAAGTTAGAAATAATTTCAAGTATAATTTTATAATAATTTAACGAATATCTAGGTAATTAAGCAGAAAAAAGGCGCCAAATATAAAAGAGAAAAATACACACGCACACACAAACAAACACAGCTACACTTACACACACTAACAGACGTAAATTACACTAAAATTAATTAAATACATATAAAAAAAAAAGTAAAAAAAATAAAAATAATTATATAATTATAATAATATTGAAAAAGCGTTGTAGTATAATAATATCGAAGCATTTTTTATTGAAGAATCTAACTTAATCGATATATTTACGATAAATGAAAGAATTACCTAGTTACTAGATATATTTTTATTATATGTAAAATTAATCGTTTAATCTTTATTTTTTTTTTATTACACTCTGACCCCATAAAACATAAAAGAAAAATATTATAAAAATAAAAAATATTGTAAACCTCGACCGAGACCCGATCCGCCAAAATAGCACCCACAATAACTTCCCCTGAGAATTATTCCTCTTCAAAGAATAATTCTCTTTTTCTCAGGGGGAAGGATTGTTATGTACGTAAATTATACCCTGAAAAAGTATAGAAAGGGGATGATTTTACAAGCATACATACATGTTGAACATGATTAGCTTACCTTCAAAAACATTTGAAGAAAGCAAATCAGTTCCTAAAATTCACATAGAAAACCCTAAAATTTGAAAAATATTAAAAAATTGAATAAGTTCTTCAAATTCAATTCAATAAAACATTCCAAATTATAAATTTTCACATAAGCTAACCATGCCTAAAACATGGTTAGCTTATCTATTTAATCAGTGAAGAAAATTGCGTCAGCAATTTTCTTCACATTCCATAAATTAAAATAAAATTATTCCCATGGCAAATTTTGCCTTCAGCAAAATTTGCCAGTAGAAATATTTACTTTAAAAAAATAAAGCAAAAGACAAATCGTACCTTCAGTACGATTTGTCGTGAAAATTGCAATATGTATGTACGAACGTACATACATATCACAAAAGAGCTTTCGCGATAAGAAGAGCGCGACGCGAAAATACATTGTATGTATACGCGTGCGGCAATTCTAATTATCGTGACGGTGGCTGATGTTTATCAAAGATTCAAATTTCAAGCCTCCGTCCAACGAAAAAATATTCTGGACTTGTTTAATCAAGTCCAGAATAAATGAAAATTTTCTCAGGGTAAAAATGCAACTATGCATTTTCTACCCTGAACGAGGGCTCTTGATCGCGACGAAAGTGATCAAGAGCCGAGTTGGTTTTAAAATCTCTTGGCGGTAGGATTTGATAGAAAAAGAGTTGCTTTCCACGCGGCGGTTAAGCAGAAAAACTTGTGATTAGAAAAGAGTCGGATTTTAGACTAAAAAACGGCGGGTCGTGAAAAAAGATCGGAGTTGAATTTTTTCAAAATCTTCTACGACCGGGGTGGTTAAGAAAAAACGGTGGTTTGCGGTCGAGTGTAAAAAAGTAACGAAATATAAATAAATTGTTGTAAAAAGTGTAAAAAAGTAACGAAATATAAATCAATTGTTGTAACGAAAAATAAATCAATTGTGGTAACGAAAAATAAATCAATTGTTGTAACGAAAAATAAGTCCATTGTTGTGACGAAAAATAAATCAATTGTTGTAAAAAGTAAAATAAATCAATTGTTGTAAAAAGAAAACTGAATCAAGTTTGTAAGGAAAGATACATCGAGTTTGTTAAAAAAAAAAGAATTAAAATAAATTAAAACAAAATTTATTAAAAGAAACGTGTTTTGGATAAAGCCACAGCCAGAGTCACACGAAGGTACGTAACAGTGGCTACTTGCGGCTGAAACTTTTTGCGTCGTTTTTTGTCTTTTAATAAGTCTACGAAAAGTGCTTATGTGAATATGAAAAATGGAAAGAAAATTTATAAGAAAAATGTGCTACTAAACAAAATATTATTGTTTTTTTAATACATATATATGTACATTATACATATTAAATAGTCTTAAATAATAAATATAAATGCATAAATATAATTAAAAATTTTACAAAATAGATACCTGCCAACCACATTCTTTCTCTGTGCCTTTTTTTCTGCAAAGATATGAACAACGGTTTCGAAGATAATGGATGCTATGAGGTATGATTAAATTTGCAAAATTGCCATTGTGGTCATTTTTTCTTGCCTAGCCTCTGATCTTATGTAGTTTTCTATATGCTTCAGATAAGAAAAACTCCTTTCTGTAGAGCAGTTTGTTGCTGGTGTACATAGGGGTTTGTTGTGGGATGGGCTTAGTAGGGGCCAGCTTGACACAAAAATTGGAAAAAGAATATTCTTCAATCAAGTATTGTTTTTCAAAAATGTGTAAAAGTTTCTAAAATGTTAATCAGTTTTAACGCAAAGTTTCCTCACATCAAGCAAATTATTTTATTGGTTACCGTGGTTTGCTTTCGAGCAAGGGTTGATTCTTTAATTAATATCATAAATCTACTAGCATTACAATTTCTACTGGAGTGAAAAAACTTTCACAGAAAAAAGAAAACTCCGTTTAACGGTAATAAAACCGAAGATCTAATAGAAGCTAAATTTAATTAATATGCATACTTAGAAACACTTGTGGTATTGAGAAAAATTCTTCTTATTATAAGAAAATTATCGCTTATACAACGAAACTGACTTGCTGCAAAGAAGAACGTTTTACATGAAGTCAACATACATAATATATACCTACAAAAAATCACCCAATTTGGAACATTTAAAATAAAACTTTTTCTAGAATAACGAAAAGAAAACTATACATTAAGCAATTCTATTTTTAAGATGATATATAACCTTTTCTCATTTTTTGTATGAAAACTAACTGCTATTATCATAATCGAAGATAATTTAGAAAATATATTTACTACTATTAATAACATTTTTCTATATTCAGTTTGAATAAGATGAAACAATTTGTTTTCTTACATGCAGGAAATGTCCGCTAAGCTTAAAATCGCACCTAATTTTTCTTGATAGACATTGTACAGAGCTTATTCTCAGTAAAAATTTCTCTAAGTGCATTATCACCATCCATCACTATCTTCTAAATTAATATCGTTATAATCATGCTACTGGAAGGGATTACAACTATTATTTTATTACTTTTCGTGGCTAATGTAAATTAAACTTACTTGATGGTGTTATAGTGTTGTCAGCAGAAATCGCCAAAAATCAATTGAATAAGCTTTAGTTTTATATCTCTTTCTGCAAATCGGCTCAATAACTTTTCAGTTGTAACTCTTTTACCAATTGCATCCTCTATGTTTAGCAGTGACATGTGAGAGAATCGTTCTTGAAGCATTGTCTTTCTAATTCTAACCCACGTTTTTTATCCGCCTTATAGCAAAAAAACTTCTCTCATAGTCGGCGGAGCTCACTGGGAGTAATATTGCCGCTTTAAAACTCTTCTTAATATTTTTTCTCAAATTTTCAGCATTTATCTCAAAATTTGTTAATTTAAGCATGTTTTACATGACCATCGCTTCAGCTTCCAAGGCTGTATCATTTTTAACAATTTTTTTTTTATAATTACTGATGAATTTAAGAAATTTGTCATCATATTTACAAGAAAATTGAGGAATTTTCAAGAAATAACCTCATTTTTTATAAAGATTAGTCCTCCAGGCTTCTTCTCAAATGTAAGCCCTGGCGAACAAGTGTCAGTATTATATCAATAAGTTTAGCCAAGTATTCTATGTTTTGAACAATTTCTTCCTCTTGCGGTTTCGTAAGTTGTTAATGAATATCTCCAAAGTAAGAGATTGACGATAGGGCACATTTGACTGGATTCCGAGTGAGGCGATGATTCTGAGTGTTTTTTTAAGGTCCCTGCTAATCTTTTCCAGTTGTTAATAGGGGTGCGAGGTTATGTTTTCCAATTACAGCAAGGACTGGGAGTGCTTTTTTGCCAGAAGTTCACCAGGCCCGATTAAAAATCTCTTTCTGGACATTTTGACTTTCTAAAGTCAGAACTCAAGTTTTTCTTATTACGCTTTTTTTATTTTTGACTAATTGACTTAACATTTGTTTAGTTACTTCTTAATTTTCCTTTTTGTTCTTTATTAGGGGAATAAGAGACCTTACCGTGGGTCGGGGTCTCTTGGATCATTTTTTAATTAGTTCTAAAAACTACTGTCAAAATTACAACGACGCACCGGCTCTTTAAACTTAGGATCATCGATCGATTTTCTTCGATAATTGGTGATGCAGCAAAATTTAGTAAAAAGGGGAAAATTTATAAATTAACGTAAGTGTGTAATTTTGGGTACACCTTCCGATTTATATATTGATTGCATATTGGAAATAGTCTATTTCTCTTATACAACCGAAATTGAACATTTTCGCCTACACATAAGAAAATTAGACGCAGGCTAGCATGACCAATAACCAAGAAGATCATGTACTGCCAGTATGTGGGTCAAACATCATACATATTAAGAGAAATCAAAGGGAGGTGCCGGGTCAATAATTGACAAGGCTGTGTGCTTTGATTTAGTCAAACCTTTATTTATTAAATATTACTAAACAAAATGATACTTCAAAAAATAATAATTCAATTTAGATAATAATATTAAAATTTAAAAATAATAATTCAACAAAAAAAAAACAAAATAATAAATGATGATCCAAATGAAATAATAAAAAAAAAAATAATAAAATAGTTCCAAAAGTCCAAAACAAGTCGCAGCAGATGATTTTTTTTTAATCTGTAAAAATAAAATACTATTAGTTTTCTGCCAATTAAAATAAGTAAATAATTTAATAGGCTTCACTGCTGCCTATGTAAATTTTTGCCGGAATTCAATTAATCTTCCGGCGTAAAATGAGCTGAAAAAATAAAAATTTTAATTAATAATGACTTTTTCAGCGTCTGCTGATCTGTCTTTTGTGGTGATAAATTATTGAGTTTGCAATAATTTATATAGTTGGTTCGAAACGCCCAAATATTTCCTCAACTCAGTCAAATTCAAATCCTCTGATCCGTCTCGGAAGACTGCCAAAAACGCAATGAGTTCTAGCTAGAGCTCTAGGTTCTTGTTGTAGTTTGAAACTACATGAAGGGAGCCCTAAAGAGCCAAGAATTTTTATTTTAAAATAATTCGTCGCGGGAATTTTAAACTTCAACTTTCCAGTGGTATGTTTTTTAGATGTAAGTTTACTTTTTAAGTTTATTGTTCTGCGTCGGATCAATATATGAGTTAAAACAAGCATACACTGGCTGTATGGTAGGTCAGGGACTGCCCAATGCCATTACATGGTCAGAATTGGTGTCATTTTGAGTGGTTTGAGTGCGTTGTCGCATTGTGCTAAGAATGGAAAAATTGTGAGTTGACAATAATTCTGATGGCTTTATTATCAGTCGGTCACATGGCGAAAGTCAAATCATTGTTAAGGTACGTTTACACTTAGATACAAGTATCTGGATTTGTATCGGAACTTGTATCGCCACGTTTTCGACTTGTATATATTGAGAAATTTTTTACTTTTGTTTACATTAGACGGGAACTTGTCGATATATTTTAATTGCTGTTCCGTAAGAGTTGCAAATGTTTAAATGCATACCATGATAAGTTATATACAAACAAAATCAACATATACAAAATGTATGAACATTTGTGTCAGGTATATCCAAATGAATAAATCCCGATACAAGTGACTTATTGTAAACTCAGCATTAGATATATATTGAGAATTTGTCTGGAAAAGAAAATGTTTTGTAATTTAAGTATTCTTAAAGAATGAATGACTTGGGAAATGTGAGAAATACACGTATGAGAATAGGCATATCTGTACCTACAGCTTAGATGCGTTTTATTAATTTGATGGCGCTTTAATCGATGTATGTTTGCGTTTTATTATGAGTAATGAATGCCGTTTATTGAGTGGCGCCTCATTACAAAATTACTTTTCACTGTCCTCATTCTTACTTGCTTGAAACTTAAATATAATTGATTAATTAATTGGTGGGGGGGGGGTGCCGCTTCAGGATCACTGGGGTGGGCCGTGAATACCCATGCCGCCCCTACCTAGCTACGCGCATGATGAACAATTCGTATAACTTTGATAATAGATAGAACTGGCTCTTTCTTTGACTGGCATCAAATTCGGATAGCTTATGCGAGGATATAATGACTCTTTTATATTATCCAAAATAATTTTTTTCATATAACAGCATTCCAGAAATGAGAATTTCACATTAAATTATGTCAATTAAGTTGGGACCGCCATTTCATTGCAGAAAATTTTTGAATACGTCAAAATTTAGGGCCCAGTTAGGGCCAATTTAATGCCACTTCCCCGAATCTATTGCCCTAATTGAGCCCAAAATTTTGACGTATTCAGAACATTTCTGCCATGAAATAACATAATTTATTTGGCTAATGTACAAAGATTACATGATCTTAAAAGTACAAAGTGCAATGGTGTAATGACGGGAAGTCTTTTAAAATACAAATAGACTAAATTAACCAAACTTACAATAAGAATACTAGAAGCTAGGTACAAAAAGAGGAGAACAACCTAATGAAAGTAATGAAACAGATGAACTAAAGAGAAAAAAGCAATAAAATCAAATAAATAAATAAAAAAAATAAAAGCAATAAACAGTAAGTAATGATAAATAATACATATAATAATCAATAATAAATAATAACTTATCAACAATCAATAAAATAGGACAAAAATGAATACTGGAAAAAAAACCAATACGTATATATATAAAATGAGAAACAAAACTAGTGCAAGAAAGAAAAAAAAAATTTGTTAATAAATAATAAATGATAAACAAGATCAAAAACAAAATAAATTACACTAAACTTATACATAAGAAAACCAATGTTGCACAAGAGAGAGAAAGAAAAGTAGAGAGAGTGAAAAGAGATATAGACTAAAATCAGGGAAACACTCAAACTGTATGACCTTCAACAATTATTTGAAGATTTCATAAGCTTTGCAAAAGTTCTGCCGACAGCCGTGCATTGAAGATCATACGACAAAAGATTCCACTTGCGAATGCTTTGGAAAAAGTAAGAACGCTGTCCATACTGCGACCTGCAACGAGGGATAAAAAGTTTCTTATATCTAGTCGATTGCAAGAAGTTCAGTTTCTCGAAAAGGTACAATGGCTTCCGATTGTAAATCAGTTTATGAAGAACTTTTAATCTGCGTTGGGTTAAGTAGTTTTCTAGAGGGCAACCAAGCAAGGTCGATATATAGGGTGAAATGTGACTGGTCCGAGGCAGCTTGAATACATAGAGTAACGCAGCACTGAATGCAACCAAGAGTCTTCTACGACAAATTGAGTCCAGAGATGAAAATATTATGCAACCATAAGTAAAATGAGGTATCACCAGGGCTTTAACCAGTTTTTTTTCGCATATGAAGCGAAAGCAACCCAGAACTAAACCTCAACCGCCGTAGACACCCATATATTTTTCCAATTGTAGAACTAATATGGTTGCAGCAAGAGAACTTCGAATTAAGCTCAAAACCCAAGCTCTTTGCGGAATCCACATAGGGAAGTGTGGTGTTATTTATAAGTACCGGCGGTAAATTATTGACATCAATGTCTTTTCTATAGATCGCTAGGCAACTTAATTTGACAGGATTCAGTTCTAAACTGTTTTGGACAGACCAATCATAAACACGCTGGAGATCTTGATTCAGTCTGCATACGCAATCCTCCGTTAAGCCAATTGGCCTGCTGAGATACATCTGCACGTCGTCGGCATACAGATGTATCACAGCACCATGGATTACGGCGGTCAGGTCGTTTATATAAAGGCTGAGCAAAAGGGGACCAAGTATTGATCCCTGAGGAACACCACAATGTAGATTCGCCAATTCAGAGAGTGTATTCTGTACTTCTACAAATTGGCTACATCCGCTTATGAAGCTCTTGAAAAGCTGAATAGCAGATGATGAGTAATAAAACCCCTGAGATAGCTTTTTCACCAGCTTGCGATGATCAATAGAATCAAATTCTTTGCTGAAATCTAGCAATGCGAGAATTGTAGGATGGTCCATATCCAAAGCTTCGTGAATATCCGACGTAATTTTAAGCATAGCAGTTTCACGGCTATGATTTTAACGAAATCCAGTCTTCCAGGTAGTCAGATAGCCGTTTTTATTAATGTAGTCAATAGTCTGCATATACATAATCTTTTCCAATACTTTGCCTAAGAAGCAAAGAAGACTAATTGGGCGGTAATCGCTTATAGCAGAAGCAGAGGACTTTTTCGGGATAGGTATTACAAGCGCTTGCTTCCCCCTGATGGGAAACTTAGATGTTGTTAAACAGTAGTTATATATATGGGTGCAATTGCTGTAATGAAACGAGGGGGCAGTTCATCCGGCCCTGTTGCATCAGATTTAATTGCAGACGTGGCCAACAATACCTCCCTTTCGTCAACATTCCGCAAGGCCAAGCCATCAACTGGAAAATTTTCCGTAGCAGCGCTGCAATCAGATGCCAGAGACGCTGACATGGAATTCGTGGCAAAAAAATCATTGAGAATATTAGCATCATCACTTACTCTGGGAGGATCGTTTCCATATATGCCCATATTACTTATGTTTCGCCACAACTTCCTCGGGGGCAAATTGACATCGAGTTTACCGCCAAAATAGGCATACTTAGAAGACCTGATCCTGCAATTGGCCCTATTACGATCGAGTTTATATCGCCTGTATATCTCAACTGAATGTGTGGCTCTATATCGCTTATACAAGTAATCGCGTTCAGCCAGGATGGTATGTATTTCTTTTGTTATCCAAGGACACCCCTTCGTCCTTGAGCGTCGCGTCAGTAGTCGAACATTACTGTCATACAAATCAGCCAGCACACCTGTGAAAACATCAACCTTATCATCCAAAGAGTTAGATGCGTAGACCTCACTCCAGGAAATCTGTAGACAATCAGTCAAAAGCCGGTCGTAACTAATATTTTTAAAATCATGGTAAGTGTAAGTAACTTCATTGGGAAACGATTCCAGCTTAAGATCATAGGAGAGAAACAAGAAGTCGTGATCAAAGTCACTTGGTGGGCTAATCTGATTGTGAAATAACACCTTGCCAATGTTTGTCGTAAGAACGTGATCAATCTGAGATGGATTATTGCTATTAAAATATGTCGGTAAGTTATTAACCATATCAAAGCTCAAGGTTTTGTATAAATAACGCAATGTTTCCACATTGAAACCGGAACTGATGTTGTTGACATTCATATCACCGCACATGACAACGTTATGATATTTAGATACTTGTGGCAGCACTGATTCCTTAAAATTTAAGGCTGTGTCGTTATTGAAATTACTCGGTGGACAATAAGTGCTTATCGAAATACATTTCTCAATTCCAGAGTCAATTTCAACACTGACAAATTCCAGATTGTCACCTGGGGCAGAGGAATTTATCACGGCCGCTTTAAGAGAATAGTGTACATAAATAGCAACCCCTCCCCCCATGCGATCGCCGCTATCATTTCGAAAAATATTATAGTGTTGTAGAGATATTGCTTGGGATGCTACATTTTTTTTAAGCCAAGTCTCGCAGATCAACAGGGCATGAATTTTGCTGTTCATTAGAACTTCCTGCAATAGACCAATTTCATTTCTAAGGCTTCTAGCATTCAGATATAATATATTGAAGCCATGAGAGCGCGCAGTAAAAATATTAAGAAGCATTCTCACTTTCTTCAGCGGAGAAATGTTAACGGCCACAATCACTAAAACGCAAGACCCGACAGAACCCCAGCAGATCCAAAATACTTCTTAATTTTTCAGCAACAATTTTGAGTGCCTCCCATCTATTATTTGCAAATTTAATATTGTTCAATGATAAGGAGAATTTTAAAGAGATAGTTGTGCAACATTAAAATAAATAATAAAAAAAAAAAAGTTCAAAGTAATTGATAAGAGAGACTTTAAAGAGAAATATTCACAACTGCATTGAAAGGAGCACAAGAAAATAGTAAAATTTAAAAGTAGAAACAACACCATAATTAGATTACAAACTAAACACAACATGACGAATAATTAGGTCTCCGCATTGCCCGCTACAGCGATGATGTCGTCCAATGCATCCAGTACTGCAACTTTAATCGGTGACTCTCCTCTTTTGACACGCACGAAAACTGCACCATTTGGAGTGAATGCAGAATTTAAGTGACCTTCTCTGTTTAACTTTAATGCGTACCGCAGTATTCTGTTATTGTGCGGGGTAAGACTCTCAAATATATTCATTCTGCTATCCGATACAAAAATTGGGGAGATGTTTTTAAGAGGTATGGGGCCCGAACTCTTATATTTAAACAGAAGAAAATTTTACTATCAACGGTGCACTTTTTCTAGATATAGTTACAGCATGCGAAGATGATTTTGGACGGATCACATTTGCATACGGTGATAGAATGTGGTTAATTTTTGATGAAATGGTTGAAAGAATTTGTTTAGGATTCTCGTCACGGCAGAAAGGAACACCAGTGATAACAGCACCTGTAAGTCTGTTCAGGCGGGAGACATCATCCAGTTCATGACGAGTGTTACCCAATTCAGCGTTCCACTTCGTTACTTAATTTAGTTACCTCAGATTGAGTTGAGGCACCTAATGATTCGATTTTCACAGCTATGCGTTCTTCAAATTGATAAAACTGATCGGATATTAATTGCTTCAGGGATTTAAACAGTAGTTTTTCCAGTAATTCAAAGCAATCCTTAGAACATATAGAATGGGATCTAGCGGTTGAGGGAGAGCTAGTACAAACTTTTCCACTCGATTGTTGTTTCACCGCACCTCTAGTTAGTACGGGCGTACCATTTTGAGCTGTTGTTTTCGAGGTCGACTTAATGTTATCATTCTTACCCATGTCTTAAATTGCAGAGAAAAAGCAAAGCAACACCGACAGTATAAAACTTATCTGGTATTAATGCTGTCACAACACTATTAAGTTCGTATTTTTATAATTATTTTTGTTTAGCACTGACCGACTGGAAAACTCACGGTATAAAGCAAACTAGAAGGAGACCAGCAAAAATACGTCTACTCGCTACACATGATCACCAAATGTAACATACAAATGGCGATCCCTACTTAACTGACGTATTTAAATTCTTCATAGGCAATCCTTTTTTTTCTAATTTCCCTTATAAAGCAATCAATAGTAACTAAAAAAGTTGTTTCATATTCACGAGACTCATTTGCCTGTAGTTTTCGAATGTTTTTCTTTTTACTTAGCAGTTTCGTATCCAATTGCTTCTGACATACTGACCTTTTAGGCTTCGTCTGCATATTCGTCAAATCTTTGTTGTGCAGGCTCAATTCATTTGAATTACTTCTTCTACCTTTTGTAAGGATTTTTTTTACTCTGTTAATTCTATTCAATAAAAACCACTCTAAAACCTGTTTCAAAAAGTTCGAATTTCTGTTGTAGGTAGTAGTTACGCTATACAGGTTCTGACCCAGAATTTCGCCACAGATGGCGCTGCCGCCACTAGGTGGTTTGAGTCCATACTAAATGTGGATTTGTGACTTGACTGTATTGGGTTATGTCTTGGATGCACCATTGTGCCTTGGAAGTTTTATGTCTTGGATGCACAATTGAGTCTTGACTGGCTTATGTCTTGGATACACCATTGAGCCTTGACTGGCTTATGTCTTGGATGTGTCATTTGGCTTTGACTTCACCCTAGCGGCATTAGCCGGTACTACCAGCATGCTCCGGTACTACGGTTTTCCTGGATGTGTGTCATCTTGTTTTTGCTGCACCTAAATAAGTTTTCTTAGCGGGAATACATCGATCGAATTTCACAACACCTTGGGTTGATGTTTACTTAGCAAATTATTATTGAGTCTAGGGGGTGTGTATTGAAAAGTGTTATGGTTTATAAACATTTGTTTTTATTTCCAATAAAATTTCTTATTATAAAAGTATTTCTAATCGCACATTGTCAATTAGTTTTCCACAGTTGTATTCATCTTCGACCTTGATAAAGATTTCACCCTCTCCAACTATCTTCTGCATCCAATGAACTTTTTCAGCTCCCTTTACATATATGGTTTTGTTTCGACGCAGTGGTTCAATTATAGTGTACAGCTTGTGATACGGTATGTAGCCATCATCCCAGCGGAATCCATGAAAATTGTGTTGAAGCCATTTTACTTGACTCTTTTATGCTGAAGTTAAATCTTTGTATCTAAACGGTGGTTGAAATATAAAGTGCTGCATCTGGTTTTCATTGGTTAAAATGACCAGTTCTTTAGTGATAAATTCATTGAGGTTTGTTTTGAATCTTTGGACGTCTACGATGACAGCCATCTTCTTAATTTAACTTTCTAACTTCACTTGTCAGCGGAATGTATTCCACTATTCGATCGTGTAAAAGCAGACAATATGCTGCTGTATTAGCCGGTATATTTTCAGATGTCTTGAATTCTAGCCTTATGTCAACAGCTCCAATTTTTATTGTCTCATTTTGATTTGAGTAATCAATTCAATGACAGCGATTGGAGCATCGGTTTTGAACTTCTCCCATGTGAGGAACGGCTGATACTGATGACCATAGTATGATTGTATAAACTTTATATACATGTCATACAGCAATGCCTATCTATTCAGATCAAATTTCAAATCATCATAGGGATATGATTCTGAGTTCAAATGAACTGTAGCATCTTGGGTTTTATCGTTCCTTCGATTCGTTTGTAATGCTAAGATGATAAATCGAGGTTTCTCCAGTTGAGTGGAAGTCTTAACTAACCAGGCTTAATGCGTGGATTCCGGTAGTACTGGATACTCATATATGTCCCAGCTGCGAAATGGTATTTGTATCGGGCGACCTCTCCCGATAATTTTAAATAGTTGCAGCTTTTCATGATCGGATATAGTAACATGCGGAATGCTCCATTGAAGTTTGGTAATTTCAATTTTCACCTCATCTGTGGGTGATATAATGGCATTAGCATCTGTCCTGCTCCGGATCAATATGAGTTCATGTTTGGAATTTATCAGAATTTTCTTGTAATCTTCAGCGAATCCCAATAAATATATCAAAGGTACGCAATAGTTAAATAGTCCATTGTGTGGTATAACGAATGAATGGGGTGACCAACTGCCGTTGAGTAGTATCCTGCTTACATTTGCATTTTGCGATACGTAGTTTTTTAATGTTGTCGCTATCCCAAGATTTCGTGTAGGGCCGATTTCCACTGCATTCAATTCATAGCGTATTTCCTCAAAAAGAAATGGTAGAGCGTTGTTAGCTAAAGCTTTGTTAGCGACCCCTCAATGTAAAGAAAACTCCTGCTGGGTAGAAGATTCAAGTCCTGATGTTGTACAGATATACGGATCTCATCGCTGTTTTTAAATGATGTTAGAAATGGTGAATAGGAGCTATGTTCAAATTTAGTTACACTGTTATCACAGCGAGCGTCTGGTGCAATATCTAGTACTCCTTTATTCATTGTTTCAGCGTTAAGCCAATCGATTGTAAATATGCTGTATTTGCAGGTGTTAATGTATGCCTTGACCGTTTCAAGTTTGTCCGCTGACTAATGATCTTGTTTGCTCCGAACTCGTATTTATCATTATTGTATGTCAACATGCTGTGGCTTCAAATGTAACCTGATGGTTATAGTCTCTCCTCTGAAGTTGATTAAGTCACCGTCTTGGTCAAGGATCTTCAACGTTAGAGAACTTATACGTTTGGTGTTCAAAGGCAAATAGATTACATTTTTGGGTACCTCCACTATTTTATATCTAGGCCCCACGTTCTTCAAAACTCGTGGAGAGTGTGTACTTTAATGTTGTTGAAGAATGATCCTGATATAATATTACAACGGTGGCCAAACGGCGGCTCGCGAGCCACATGCGGCTCTTTTTGAGTTTTATTGCGGCTCAATTAAAAAAATTTCATAAATACTTTCTACTAGGTTTTGAGCATGTAAAATCTCTTTAAATAAAATTTAATAAAATAAATAAATAATAAAAATACATATTAATTCGATATAATTTTATTTTAAATAGAAATTTAGGTTTATTTTTATTATTTATTTATGTTTTAACGATGTTTATAGCGAACGTTATGACGGTTCGAATATATGCGCGTGTGTGTGTGACTAATACATGTATTCGTTTGATTTGATGCGTATGTTTTTATAGTCTGTTCGGCTAAAAAGAACAAACACGCGCACCGTCGGGTATCGTCGGGTATTATTTACAGTAACACCTGTGACCAGTGTCGTAACACGAGTTGTTCGTTCAAAGGGAGAGAAAATATAATTTGTGACAAAAAGTTCAAGTTCTCCGAAAAGGTTTAAGATATTATTAATTGATTGAGAAGATAAGTGAATATTTGATCGAGACATATCGAGAGAATTCTAAATAATATTTAACAATTAAAAAATATTGATCTTGAATTTGATGTTGAACAACGCACGCCGATGATGACCTTGCACTGATGACGCCACTTCGCTTCCGAATAAAATTTCCGAGGGAAACCGATGTTAACGCGCATCACTTTGTTTTGTTATTTTATGACCGGACAGACAATACACGTACCAAAGTATAAATAAGGATAAGTAGAGACAGAGAGACCAAATTTCTGTCAAATAAAATTCCCCGAATCCAGCATGAGATTCCCCCACTTAATCTATTGGGACAATTCCCTTAATATTTCAGAGAAACCACAATTAGCAATTCTTATTCGCCTCATTTTAGAAAATGCAGAAACGAAAGAGGAGTTGTTAGATTTAATTGTTATGACAGAAACGACTCGTGGAATCGAAATAAAGGAAGCTGTTGATATTGCACTCCAACAGAAAATTGTTCCAAAGACTAAATTAGTCAGTGTTGCGACGGATGGGACAGCAGCAATTGGTTGGACAGAACATGGGATTAATTGACCTTTTAGAAAAAGATGCAAGTATAGCTAATATTATACCCATTCATTGTATTATGCATCGCGAACATCTTGTTCCAAAATATTTTAATTTTGAAAATGTATTTACTCCTGTTATAAAAATTGTAAATTTTGTAAGGACAAATGCTAAAAATCATCGTCATTTCAGTAATTTCATTAATGATATTGACGAACCATGCGCAGATTTATCTCTGTATTGTATTGTAAGATGGTTATCCACATATAACGTTTTAAACAAATTTGTTAACCTATTTGATCCTATAATCGAATTTATTAATATAAAAAATCAATCATATCCACAATTAAAAGATAACGAATGGATCCACGACTTAATGTTTTTCACCGATGTTGTGTATACACACATTCACGCAAAGACAGTCCCATTTAGAAAATTTTCATCAGCTAACATTGCTCAAAATCTTGGTTAGCTTATCACAAAAATACGCGAAGAAAACAGCGTCAGCAGTTCCTTCACATACTTTTCCCACAAATATTACGCTAAAAAATTCACGATAAGAAAGTCGCGCAGCACAAATACATTACATGTATACGAGCGCCGCGACTTTCAAACGACGGGACGGTGGCTGATGTTTATTAAAGGATAGAATTACATTTCTTTAAGCCACCGTCCATCGAAAAATATTATGGACATGTTTGATCAAGTCCGGAACGAATGAAAATTTTTCTTAGGGTAGAAATGCAAACGATGCATTTTCTAGCCTGAACGATGGCTCTTGATCGCAATGAATGTGATTAAAAGAGGAGTTCGTTTTTAAATTCTCAGCGGTGCGGTTGTCGGAAATAAGAAATTATATAATCGGTCTATTTGGTCGGAGATAAAAAGAAGATAGTTAATTTTTGCAACGGAAACAGATACGAGTAGAGTAACTAACTTGATGATACAAACTAAATTGTTTTTACAAGTTACAAATAACTTAGTTTTACGAAATAACAGATTTAAATGGTTTGCAAAATAAAAGATAAAGAAAAGTAGAAGGAGTGAAATTAGGCTAACAGAAAGTGTGTTATTTATTAAAGTTTAAAAAAAAATAAGAGAGCGAGAGAATAATAAAGAAAATCAGAGAGGATTAACCAACACACTAGCATTTTGGATTAACAATACCCTGTCCCGGTTTTATGAGGTAAGAGCGAAAGTATTGTAACAATTTGGCGCAGCCGGTAGGATCAAGGAAGCCGGTTAAAGTTACAAGAACATAACTGCTTGAAAACCCTTGAACACGAACAACAAAGAGGCAAGACCTAGAGCTAGTGCTGGGCAAGACACCCTCCCCTTCATCTCGGAGCTGAGTCTGGCTTAGGGGGCATTCATTTTTGGTCACCCCCAACGCTCCGGGTAGTACAGCTTTAACTGCCTCTGCTCCAGGCTAGTAACCAGACACCCCCTCAGCGAAGTGCAAAGCACCAACGCGGGATATTTGTGGGCTCCAACCCTGCCCGGGGCTTGAAAGGTTACATGAGCGACAAGGAAGTCCAGCAGACGACCCAGGAACAACGACCTCAACAGGAGCAGGAACTAGAGACAACAACAGTACCAGCAGGCGACCAGACGGGCGATCCCAAGGACAACCCGGTACCAAGAAATCCTCAAACTTCCCCGCCGGACTATTACAAATTCAGATTTAAATTTATATTTAGAAAAGCGAGTTCGGAGTCTGCAGGAATTTCTGTTATTCAGTGTGACCAGATTTACAAACAAATAGCTTCTTCTAGAAAGAAGAGACTCGAAAAAATCGAGCATTTTAAAAAAGAAACAGAAAAATTCCGAGAGGCACTCAGTGATTTCGACGGATTCTCGCGCTCGCTTGCCGTTGGAAATAATAGTGAACATTGTGAACCCGATTTTGAGTCTTCGGCAGCTGAAATTACCCTAAACTGGCTGGGCGACCCCTTCTGGAAACCAGCAGTTGCGACACAAGTTTCGGCGAAACCTCTTTAGAAAATACAGTGTTTAGATTAAAGCTGTAGAAGAATCTAAAAGCCGACACGGCAGACTATATATAAGTAGCAAAATTAGCGGCGCAATTGGTTCCTCTGTTTTCAGGTGAGCCAAGTCCTAAGTTGAGCCTAGAACTACAGACATTTTTGGGTTGTTGCAGGCAAGTTACGCAGTGCTTGTCGGCCGAAGAACAAACTCTTTTTCTACAAATTCTCCCAACCAGACTACGAGGTGAGGCATATTAGCTGTTCGCCTCAGATATTCCTACGACTTTCAGAGGGGTAGAGGAACGTCTAAACAGTACCTCCCCCGTGAGACGTACCAGGAAATGGTAAAAAAATTGATAACTACACGTCAGTTCCCTCTCGAAACATTATCAGCCTTTACGGCAAGATTAAAGCAAACGTTAAATCTGTGTAAAGAGGCGGCTGACTCAAAATATGGTGCCACAGCAGCACCACCAGTAATATCCCAGTTGGAGGATTTAGCTAAAAGTGCGCTGAAAACCGGTGTAGTGAACCCTCACTTGTGCCAATATCTGTTGACGATAGGTGATGGAACGCTAGATGAACTCACCCAAAAGGCACTAGACACGGAACGGCCCCAACAGAGTGCTCCGTACCTGCAACTTCCGGTACCATTTAATCCAAATGTCTCTCTGAATAACCCGGCCCAAGTACAAACAAACTATCTGCCACCAAACAATCCAGATAATTTAAACTTGGCCCACGCTGGAAGGGGGCTATGACCCCATAGTCAGCCAAATGGTGCATTACATCCCCGGCCTTATAGTTTACACAGTTTACACATACAACACCAAGTGAAAGGCAGATAAGTGAAAGTGTGAACCAAATAAATTCAAATGTAAGAAATAAAGATAACATTTTGAGTAAAATCAATTGTAGTTTCTGTAAATTAAGAGGCCGTACTTATTCAGAATGCCTAAAAAGAAAGAACACGCACTACTGTGTAAACTGTAGGATGTATAACCACGACGTGCGAGACTGTAGACGAAAAAACACTATTCCCAACCAGCCTAATAGAGATTTTTCCAATAATCGAGCTCCATCTGAATTAAAACCCAGCAATCAGCGAGTGTATCGTGTTCAAGTGAAATGTGGTTTTTGTGGTCGTATTGGACATGACCTGAAGTCATGCCAATATAAAGACAAATGGGAAGCCGAGAGTCAGGGAAACGACAGCCAGTCGACCCAAAACTCCCCGGCTCGATTTTAAACCCCAACGCACAAAAAGAAGGGTCCACTCAGCCGCCCGAACCTTGTAACCCTATCGTCAAACTTCCGTTAGACATAGGCCTACACGGCCAAACCAAATTAGTAGTGGATACAGGCGGTGAGGTAAGTTTGATTAAGAAAAGGGCAATGACAAATTTCCACACAGTAAATACAGATGAAACAATTGCATTACAGACTCCATTCGGTACTGGAAAGACCATTGGAAATTGTCAAGGAAACTTCAATTTTAAAAATAAAATACCTTGTCAGTTCCAAGTTGTGAAAAACTTACCCGGTCTTTCCGATGATGGGCTGCTAGGAAACGACTTTCTAGCTAAACACTGCAATGTGGAGGGTCCAAATAGAACACTACGGTTTCCTCGTACGGAAACAAACCCGGAAGAGTTAGCTGTTCCAATATCACTCACAACGGATAAGCTGCAATCCCAAAAGGCAACCGAAATAAGATCACTGGCAGATAAGAAGAAACCCAAGGAAGTTAAGTTATCTACCTGCAGTGTCTTTAAGGCATCTCACATGAGAAATGCTGGCTGCGATTCTTTGACAGAAAATGAGGAATGCGAAAAAAGTAATCCACTTTTTGAGACTGTGATTGACCAGCAAGGGAAGCATGAGGTTATGTTAACAGAACCTTTATGCCAGTATGCACAAAAGGTCGTCAGAATTCCATTGTGTGTGGACGAGGAAATGCTCTGTTTATCTCAAGAGATAGGCGAAGGAGTATTCCTCGCTAATAGCTTGCTCCGCCCGGGAAAAACAGTGTTGATTGGCAGTAGTAAACAAGTAGTCATGAGCAGCTTATAGCTGCATCTATGCCAGTATGCACAAAAGGTCGTCAGAATTCCATTGTGTGTGGACGAGGAAATGCTCTGTTTATCTCAAGAGATAGGCGAAGGAGTATTCCTCGCTAATAGCTTGCTCCGCCCGGGAAAAACAGTGTTGATTGGCAGTAGTAAACAAGTAGTCATGAGCAGCTTATAGCTGCATCTAGCTTGTTCAAAAGACTACACAAAAGTTCAGTTGACTGATACACAAGACCACAAAGACAAACAAATAGAACATACGACCTCAACACGGCCATTGAGCCGAAATAAAGACGAGCGTGGGAAAAACACACCGCTCAGTAAAGAAAACACAATACCATGGCCAACGGGTCAACTAATAGAAGGATCAGAGCGCAATAAAAGTCCAGATATCGCAGAGTGTGCGCAACCACAACCTACATTGCCTACGAGCAATAAACATTTTCTTATATTTCTGATATCCATAATGACCTATCTGTTCCATTACTTCAATCCAAGGCCAATGGGCCAAACACAAGACGAGCATAAAGACCTCACGAAACCTGAGTCAACAGAGCTCAAGGTGCATAGGGTCCTGCCGTCGAAAAAAGGGACTACAAGAAGGAGGGCAGAGTCTATCGACCTCGGGGAGTGACAAAATGAAAGAAAGACCGGGAAATTATTAATAAAAACGAAAGAACAGCCACTCTGCAAAATGTTACATATCTCTACCCAGATTATGAAGAGCCGGAGGATTTAGTAAACGATCCCCGTACGATCCAGCTAGAAAAGGAACTTGGCCTGGAAGAAAGCCTAACTAACGAGGAAAAAAGCACTATTTTTCAGTTGTGCAATGAATACAACGACATATTTTACCTAAAAGATGATAAACTCACCTATACAAACGCTATAACCCACCACATTCCCTTGGTTCAAGATCAGGCACCCATTAATCAGAAAATGTATAGCTTACCAGAAACCCAGAAGAACGTTATAAATGAACAGCTACGAGAAATGCTGGACAGCGGTTTAGTCGAGCCCAGTAAAAGTCCGTGGAATTCGCCTCTCCTGGTAGTCCCCAAAAAAGCGGGACCAGATGGCGATAAAAGATGGCACGTCGTAGTCGATTTTCGAAAATTGAACGAAAAGACTATAGGCGACGCTTTTCCACTTCCCCGAATCGAGGATATCCTCGACCAATTAGGTCACGCACGGTATTTCACCACCCTCGATTTGGCCAACGGGTATCATCAAGTGCTTGTCGACCCAAAAGATCGACACAAAACAGCCTTCAGTACGAGTTATGGTCACTATGAGTTTAAGCGCATGCCGTTCGGGCTTAAAGGATCCCAGCATAGGCAAATAGCATAGGATTTCGATTTTGTTTCTGAAGTTCGCTTATTTTTCATCTCGAGTCTTGGGGATACGAGACCACTTTGGGGATACGAGACAACTTTTAGCACTCTCCAGCATAGGGAAATAGCGTAGTATTTCGATTTTGTCTCTGGAATTCGCTTCTTTTTCATCTCGTCCAATACGATATATTGATGTACCATTAATTGACCCTGAAAAATTATTTCATTTTTAAATCTCATTCAAAATTTAAAATGCATTCTCGTATTATAACAAAATGCAATTTAGCATAAATTGCATTTTGTTATCAGACACACATTCCACTCACACGGTATGCACACTTACCTACATACAGTGTCTTCTTACTTTTTTCCCGTATGTACTATGTACATACGTATATTACCTACTTAATCCAATCTAATTGTATGTACATACATACGTACAATTATCAAAATTATTCGCGCCCTCTTAAAATTAATATTTCAAAGCGGGCGCAAAAGTGCATATCGGATTACAGTTTTCATTGATGCATATAGAACTTTTAGCATTTTCTGACGTACGTTTTTTCAACTTCGTGAGAAAACAATAAAAAGAAGAAAAGAGCTTTTGAAGCGATCGTGGGTACCTGGGTGCAATTTGGCCAAACCTCGGGGAGTTGGAATTATAAAGCCGTCGAGAGTAGTTTCGTAAAATAAAATATCGGAAAATTATAAAGTGAAATACAAAAAATTAGAGATCTGTTTTTAAATCTATTCTAACAACCAATTAAGAAATCAATTTAGTTATAGAAACTAATCTATGTGAAACTAATAAGTATTAACATAAGAAGACAGCATGACTGTTAAAATATACTAGTGCGGAATAAAGAAAGTTATATTTTGCGTTGTCATTTTAAATTTTCGCCTTCCAATTGCTTTTTTCTGATCGTGCCAGGAAGCACGAGCAATTTGGTTACATAACATTTTGGTGGCAGCGGTATTTAAAAAAAAAATCAGTGCTTTAAAAAGAAAATTTTTCTTCCTTAAAATAATAAAATCCTGCTAAACCATAACATTTTGGTGGCAGCGCGGTACCTCGAATCAGTGTCATTTGTAAAGCTATGAAAGAATAATATCTTTCAACTTAACTTGTAGTCATTCCAAACAGATAATGTTACATGCCTTAACCATGCATTGTAGAGCCATGACCACAGACAAGAAAAATAAACAGAAATCAGAACGATAAACGAAAAGAAAAACAAAACAAACAAAATTTGCTCGACCTTAAGAGGAATTTGCAACATACGCAAATTTCGCTTTGCAAGCAAAAACGTTTAATTATGAAAACATAAATGTATCTGAGGTCATCGCTCTACCAAACCAATAAGAAGTGATTCATTATGAAGTTCAGTGATCAGAATTGTTGACACTGCAACTATGATCAATGAATTCGATTATTGCTTCAATTATTGCAATTCTGCAATAACTCCCCCCTTTAGAATTATTTGACACATTGTTTAGTATGTAAGAAAATTGTATAAATAACCAGTGCCTGATCAATAAAATCAGAATTAATTCGACTATCGAAAGGTGTCTATTATTTCTCATAATAAAATCGGCATACTCTGCCATCTACTGTAACAGCGGCATACTCTCCCTCAGTACATAATAAAATCGCCATAATCTGCCATCGTACTGTAACAGCGGCATATTCTGCCTCAGAACATAATAAACCTCGGCATACTCTGCCATCCCATCTCTGAAGCGGTATATTCTGTCTTAATAAAAACACAGCGCTTCTCAAGCCATCAAAAAGTAAGTTCGGCAGCCCTCTGCCTATTTTTAAATTCAAATCAAAGTTCGTTTACTATATTTGATTAATCATGGACAGCATTTCACGACTCCCTGAAACAAAATTTACATGGCGACCCTGCAAATCGGACCAACGACAGAACATCTAGAGGACCCAACTATTAGAAAGAAAACAGCACCTAGACACCTCACAACTCCAAAACAACAAATAATCATACAAAAACCTAATGCTGGAAAAACTACGGAAGAACTTTGGCAATATATCAAGCAAAAAATCAACTTGGAAGCCCCAACTATTTATCGAAAAAGAACACACATAGAGGAAACAGAAACACCTAAAGAAGAACAAACAAAATCGAAAACAATAGTGACAAAAATCTAAAAAATTTCCATAGAAGAAGCCATCCAAGAAAATCCAGAAGCAGGACCCAAACCGATTACAATTTGTGAATACAGACAGAGATCACAACAGGACAAACAGCCAAGAGAGGAATATACAGTACAAAAGCACACAAAAAAGAAAAGAGGTGGCGTAGCTGTAAGACTTAGGCATCAAATCGCAGAGCTGTATAGGGTCATCCCCATAACAGCAGATAAGAATCTAAAGAAACAGCTAATACAGAAACTTAACGGATTAAGATGGCATATTCTGCCATCCCATCTCTAAAGCGGCATATTCTGCCTTAATAAAAACACAGCGGCTTCTCAAGCCATCAAAAGTAAGTTCGGCAGCCCTCTGCCTATTTCTAAATTCAAATCAAAGTTCGTTTACTATATTTGATTAATCATGGACAGCATTTCACGACTCCCTGAAACAAACTTTACACAATAATTAAAATCAATAAAATTAAATTAAAAAAATAAATCAAACAAAATAAAATAAAAACCTGCCACAACTATAACATTTTGATGGCAGCGGTATTTTTTTAAAAATCAGTGCAAATAAATAATAACAGTAAACGCCTATAACAATTTTTTTTTGTAATTTAATTAAAATTAATAAAAAAATAATAATAAAACAACAAAGGAACGCTATAACATTTTGGTAGCAGTGTACCTACTATAAAATCAGAGCCAAAAAATTAAACTTAAACAAACAAAACAAAAGTTTCGTAAAACTATAATTCAACAAAAATAAACAAATAAATTAAATTGAAAGAATAATAATAAAAAATATATATATATATATAAGCCCGGGTACCCGGAAGGAACTTAGAGGAATTTAGTGTTTAAGCGCCATAGCCCTCAACGGGGGAGCCAAGGAGGCTTCATCCCTGGCTCACTAAAACGATTCCCAGAAGGAAGACTACAAGAAATCGTCGTCCCGGACGCGCGACGTATCTTCACTATCATCACCATCATTATCATCATTCCTCAGCAACATTATCAGAAACGAAAACGCCTGACAAAGGACTCCAAATACTACATCTCTAGCAACGTCATCTACAGCTATCGGAACCAAAAGCCAATACTTGGATAAATAATAAGGTAGAAAAAGCAAACAATTTTTCCATTTTTTTCTTACAAAAATTTCCCGGATTTGTGAAATTTTTTTTATTTTTTGCGAGTGTACGCAAAATACGCTACTCCACGAAGCGACCTCTGCGGTAAGGCTTCGTGAACTTGCTGGCCAGAGGACCTTGATAAACCAATAATCAATCCCCTGCAATAGAAATTCTTAACTCTATTGATCAGGAGAAAGATTTTGGTTGGAGATAGAAATTTTGATACAACTGCTCATGTTATTTAATTACAAAAAGATTAAGACAAGATTTTTAAGAAAAAAAATGTCTTTTCATATTGCACAACAAAAATTAGAATTTTTTTTTAATTGAAAAAATTTTTTTCCTCCGTTCCCATTGCGTTAGAAAAATTAAAGAAAAATTTTTTTTTCCAGTTTTATAGAAAAATTAAATATTTTTTCCTTTTGGAAAAGGTGTTAATTCAAAAACTTTTTTTTCTCCTATCGCTACAATTCTATTTTCCCCTCTTTCCTTACATTTAACCCCAATTTAATTATAATTAAAAGCAAATTTTTTCCTTACTTCTTTTATAAAAATTTTAATAAATATTATCCTAAATTTCAACCCAATTCTCCGACTTATACCAAATACATATTCGCGAATAAGGATCAACCAAGGCAAATTCTTACAGATTCGATTTGATTTAGTTATTTGGCAAGTTATTAGAGCACTACAATCTCTTATATTAATATAGATACAATACATTTTTCAACAAAATACACCGTATACGACTTTTCAGAATTAAATTTCTTTCAACCTACTGTTTAGCAGTTGCAATACATACAGCTAAGTACATTTAAAATTGACAATCACGTGTTTTTGTCTTCATCTTAGCGTATACTCCATAGATTTTGCTAAACAAAATTTCTTTCTCCTCTCCCCTTTTTCCTAATTTTTACATCTTACATACAAAACAAACATGACTGACGAAAACAAATCTTTCGATGAGCTTTGCTTGTCACAAGTCCCAAAAACGGCAGAAATTAGGCAAATTCTGTCCGATTATCATAGAGCCAATAAAGGCAAAAGGACTGCAATTTTACTCTGAGAAACTCCAAAAGTTGGAAGAATTGTGGGCTTCATTTGAAAAAATTGAATCCCTGATTCAAGACCATGAAGATTTTGATGAATTTCATGACTATTTCAAACAGTCATGCTATGACAAGACGGAGGACTGGTATAATCTTACCAAGGTAACTTCGTCTGATAGGTTGAAGTCCATATCAATCCATACAGAACGCAAAAATAACCCATTTTACATTCCACTTCCAAAAACTTCGCAAAAAACAACTGTAGCTGATAACCAGGACTACACAGACAAAGATCTATACAATCAATACAGTACGATTTCGATTGCAAGAAGATAGACAAAAAACATTATCCCATATTATCCAGTCTATAGATAATAATTCACTTGCAACTGCAACCAAGGCATATCTAAACCAAAAATTAAACTCGTTGCACAAATATTGGGATGATTTTGAAGAAACACACAATGAAATAATCTTGAATGTTGGTCCAAACGACAAAGACAGCGAATACTTTGCAAATGATGTTGACATAAACATGGAAACATCATTCTCAGACACTGTAATTGCGCTGCAAGAACAATTGGACTCTCGATTCCAAAATGTGACGAATACTACAAATAATTCCACAGAGCATCACCACAATGTCTCTTTCAGAGACCAATCAAGTTTTTTCCCATCTGAAGCGAAAACATTAATCCCAAATTTCAATGGAAATCCGAAAGATCTCCACAAATTTATTTCAAGTTGTGATGACACATACGCAACAGCAACGACGGCGAACGAAAAACACTCCCTCCTTAGCTTAATAAGGAGTAAATTATCCGCAGAGGCATACGACGTATACAGATACAATCAAATCTCAGATTGGCCTGAGTTAAAATCGCTATTGGCCCAAACTTTCGAAGTCAAAACCCCTAGGTCCACACTACAATCTCAATTGACTAACTCCAGACAAAGAAGAGAGGAAAGTGTAAAAGACTTTTTGCAGAGATTAAATACAATACTGTCCAAGCTAAATGAAGCAACACATTCCTATACAACGGAGAAGGTGCTCCTACGGTCTTTGTTAAGATATAATGAGTGTCAGGCTGTGAGAGCAATTGAAGATGGGTTATCCAATCCACAATTACAGACCTTAGCCAAAGTGCATTCCGATAAATCCTTTTCTGCTTTAAAATCACACATCTTGGAGCATGCATCACGTTTAGAGCAGAAACAACTTGTTTCCCATGCACAAAACAAGATTAATCAAACTCCATTTGCGCAAACAATAAACTCAAATAGTCGTTGCTTCAAATGTAACAGACTGGGGCATGCTGCATCAAGTTGCCCAGTCATACAACACACCACGCAAAATTTCAATGCAGTTCCAAAGCTAAACCCCCAATTACAACGCTCTCCAGATTTTAATAAAATTAAACATCCATCACAATCTCCTTCATGTCGATATTGTCATCGGATGGGACATACAATCGAGGAATGCTGGACAAGAGCCGCGAACAACAGTCGTTCTGGCTACAATTAGGGAAATCAAAATAATTTCCAGAAGGTGAACAATACTCCACCAACAAACACGGCTGAAAGACAGCCTCAAAATAGGAACTGACAGCAGCTAGTATTCCGAGAAAGTCGAACTTCACCGCCGAGATATAATAATGCCAATATCTCGGCTAGATCGCCATCTCCAAATAGGAAGGACAACAAAAATTCATCGGCATCCAGTCAGCAAAACTGGATGCAGCGGGGGGTCTCATTCGGCAACCCCTCGCATATAGAAACTACAGCACAAGTCCACAGGAATCCCGAAACAATTCCGACACAGTCAGAATAAAATTGATACGTATCCCCATCCAAGTAAATAATAATTCTTTAACAATTTCTTTGCCTGTCGATATCTGCTCTGCTCCAAAACTTACTTTTTTAATCGACACGGGAGCAAAGATCAGTTTAATAAACCTACATCCATTAAGGCCAGACAGTATCTGCTACAGAGATGCAGTCTGCAATATAAATACTTTGTTTACAGAGTCCACTTCTACGGAAGGGCTCATCTTTGCTAAATTGAATTTAGAATCTTCGAATAATAATAACTCCATCTTAGAACACTCATTTCAAATAGTGGGAAATAACTCGATCCTCTCATACGATGGCCTACTTGGTCATGATTTTTTATCTCGATACAATGCGAGAATCGACTATAAAAATAAATTCATTTCTCTGGAAGTTAATGAATCTGATTCATCTTATCCATACGAAGAATATTATTCCAATTATCCATACGTTTATTTGAAAAGCGAAGACCCAGAAAAGAGGTGTCAAACAAAAAGCCTATTCTATACGGAGATAACATTCTCCGATATTAATACAAATAAAAATCTATTTCCATCTATAGCCAGAGAAAGGGCTGAATTAAATAAAAATATATCTCCACCAAATGCTTTACAAGAACTGAATCCTAAAGGTTTTTTAAATAAAAAACTGCCTCCATCAGTAGTTCCAAGTAAAGTGGAACCAACATACAAAGGAAATCTATCTCCATCGACAGCTTCACAAGAGATGAAGCACAAAGGTAAAAGTATATCTCCATCTACAGCCGCACAAAAGGCTAAATATAATAAAATTCTATCTCCTTCATCAACAAATTCACAAAAAGTGAATTCCAGAAATAAACCAGAAAAGAAGTCAAAGAATTTCAATAAAGTTTTATCTCCTTCAAATTCCATCGAGTCGGAATCATCGAATAACTCCTTCCAAATTCCACAAAAGTTGGAATCATATCTCCGTCCTTTTAGAAACCCGAAAGAACCGGAAAAATTAATTTAAATTAAAATTCCGGCTCGATCAGAGTACATCATTGAAATTCCAACTCCTTTTATTCAACATCAATCGGTCTGTTTCAAGAAGGAAATAAGGCCAGGTTTATTTCTCGGAAACTCGATCGTCGAAACAGTCAACGGTATGGCAAAAGTCCTAATCCTCAACACAAATGAGGAGGATGCCGATCTGGCACCCTACGAGGTGAACCCAGTTTACCAACACTTGGACGACTTTGTGGTCATCTCCACAGACTCTGACAGAGATCCAATTAAGGGCAGAATAATTAAACTGCAAAACCTTATCAAATTGGATCACTGCAATCCGGAAGAGTCTGAGAGTATTCGCAATATCTGCAAGGAATTCAACGGTCTCTTCTTTATAGAGGGGATTTCCTGTCATATACAAATGCGATTACCCACAAGATCGAGACCCTCCAAGACAAACCACCAATTTATACCAAGCCTTATAGACTTCCTCAAGCAAGCCGAACTGAAATAAACCGGCAAATACAAGAAATGCTGGAGTCCGATTTTACAAAACGCACACATAGTCCCTGGAATTCTCCACTTCTCCTGGTTCCTAAAAAGCCAGACGAGAAGGGAAACAAAAAGTGGCGAGTAGTGGTAGACTTTCGTCGTATTAACGACATTACTATTGGCGATGCGTACCCACTGCCTAATATCACTGATATATTAGACCAGTTGGGGAAGTCGAAATATTTTACCACACTCGACTTAGCCAGTGGATTCCAGCAGATAAAAATGGACTCGAAGGACAGGGAGAAAACTGCCTTTAGCACACCCTATGGCCACTACGAATACAATCGTATGCCATTTGGTTTAAAAGGAGCCCCTGCTACTTTTCAACGAGCCATGAATAATGTCTTATATAGCCTTCAAGGCATCTATTGCTTCGTATACATGGACGATATTGTAGTCCATGGATACAATCTCAAAGATCAAAATACAAGACTCACAACAGTATTTAGCCGTCTCCGCAATTTCAACCTCAAACTTCAACCCGACAAGTGCCACATCCTAAGAAAGGAAATTATGTATTTAGGGCACATAATTACAGGAAATGGAGTCAAACGAGACCCAGCGAAGATTAAGTCAGTTCAGTCCCATCCCAGACCGAAGAAGGAAAAAGATATAAAAGCTTACCTTGGTTTCGTCGGCTACTATCGCCGCTTTACACCAAATTTTTCCAAAATTGCAAAACCACTTACAAATTTTTTGAAAAAAGATATCCCTTTCAAGTTCGACGCAATTTGTGATGAAGCATTTTGCAAATTCCGCATTAAACTTATCACAGCACCAATTCTATCATATCCCGATTTTGACAAAGAATTTTTTGTCACCTCCGATGCCACTGACTACGCCATCGGAGCTGTTCTTTCACAAGTTGATGACCAAGGAGATCATCCAATCGTCTATGTGAGCCGAGTTCTCAATGGTGCAGAGACTCGTTACTCAACAATAGAAAAGGAGCTCTTAGCTATCGTTTTCGCAGTTGAGCAATTCAGACTATACGTTTATGGTAGACACTTTACAATTATAACTGACCATAAACCATTAGTATGGCCCCATCTAGAGTTTTATGTATGATATCATTGCCACAGGTGAACGTGGGATTGTATGTCTTATCTAGGCAAAATAACCATTGATTGGGTGCAGCTAGTTTTATCCATATATTTGTTGGTTTTGTAATCCTTAACGCGCATGTTCTAGGTAGTGTTCTACGTGTAAATAGTTCTACCTCGCAGATATTTGATGTCGGTGCCTTAATATGTAGTGGACGCCGTTGTTCACATAAATGATAGTTTTTTCCAATGTCTAAACATTGCATTAACTCAAATTTGTTCATCAAATATAACCGATCTCTGAACAGGTTCGTCATCAGGAACTCTGTTGCCGGCGCTACAGATACAAATGTGTCATTCACTAATGCTGGCAATGAAATTAGTCGGTATAACTCAAAGGTTGTGGACCGCACCAATGGTACAATGAGTTCAAAAATAATATAATCGTTCTGAAGTTGGCACTGAATTTTCATTAGTTTATATACACACTAATTTGGCCATTGAAAGTTGGTAGCTGGATTCCTGATGGCAAATTGTCCTTGATAATTGATAATTGCATTCCAAGTTGCTCAGGAGATATAACTAAGGGACTTGATCGTCCATGATGTGTATCTGTAACTTAGAATATATAGCAAACAGGAATGGTTGAATCGTGTAAAATTCGTGTACATGAGCGTAATTTGTCAAGAGCAGGAGACTATACATAGGAGTAAGTTAGATTCTGGATAGAGAAATTGTGAAAGCTGTAGATTAATTGTCAAATGTGCTTTTGTTTTGTGAGCAGATTTGATCAACTTATACATACAAGATAGTCCATAAATCAGGTAAGCTCAACACAAATGCAGACGCTCTCAGTAGAGCTATTCCAGATAGTAGCGAACATTTCGCATAACCTACCACCTGCGTAAATTTGGTAACAAGCAATAAACCTAGAGCTCAGGCAAATCTGAACATTCCCGACACGAGTATTATTACACCAAACCCAGCTCCATCGTCGTCAAACAATTCCGCAGTCATAATAACTGAGACTAATTTTCCTCTTTTGCTGGCTAAAAATGCGAATCCTAAATTTTTCATCTCGCCAATGCAAGATGCAGAACTTGAAAGAGTGTTGGATTCGAAACTAAAATTTTCAGATAAATTGCCACTTTCAGAAACTGAACTGAATTTCTTCATAAGAAAAGACTCCATAATAATTATTTCCAAAACTAATTTACCTTGTCGATCCCAAAGAGATAGATCAGACCTCGAAAATATTTTAACTGAGATATGCTCATACACAGAAGCAAATCAGTTAAAGCAAATAAATATCTCCTTCCCCATATTAGATCCACAGAATCTAATAATTATTAAAAACGTTTTTAGAAAGGTCTTCACTGCTAAACAAATAAACATTAAACTCCATCAAGATTCTATTAAATATTTATCCGACATTAATGACATCGAACAAGTTTTAAAAGATTTTCACTCATTTCCGACGGGAGGCCATCAAGGCGTTTCCCGTACAATTAAAAGAATCAAAAAGCAATTCTACTGGCCAGGCATGTCAGACCACATCGTAAGGCATGTAAGGAAATGTAAACTTTGTCAGGTGAACAAGGTATCCACGAACCCAAAAAATCCAATGAAAATCTCAAGTATTAGCTCCAAACCTTTCGAAAGAGTGTACCTAGATGTTGTAGGACCTCTCCCAATTTCTCATTCTGGAAAAAAATATCTCCTTACATTCCAAGACGACCTCTCAAAATTTTCCGAGGCTATTCCCATAGTCAACACCGAGTCTAAGACATTAGCGGTAGCCTTCACGACAACGATAGTTTGTCGACATGGTATTCCAGAAAGTATCCTCACAGATCAAGGCTCTAACCTCATAAGTGGCATGTTCGCCGAGGTATCTAAATTGCTGTGAATTAAAAGGCTCAAAACTACTCCATATCACCCTCAGACGAATGGTGCATTGGAGTTAAGCCACAGAACCTTAGCAGAATATCTCCGATCTTATGTAGCAAAAGATCCACAAGACTGGCATACATGGATCCCTTATGCCATGTTTGTATATAATACAACCCCTTATTTGAGTACTAATTATACTCGGCGCGAACTCCGTTATGGCTTCCCAGCCGAGATTCCAAACAATCTGAAATCATCTCCAGCCGTTTGCTATAATTATGACAATTATGCAAAAGAGTTAAAAGTGCGTCTACAACATAGCTTCAAAATAGCTAAGGACATAGCCATGGCACAAAGAAAAATCCAAACTTCAATACGATAAAAACTCCGTCCAAAAATCATTTAATACTGGTGACAAAGTCTTACTAAAATGCAGAGTACGAGATAACAAGTTCTCACCACTATGGTCAGGTCCGTATGAGATCATAGAGATAAATTCCCCTGAAAATTCCACCATAAAATTAATAATAAAAACAAAAGAGTCCATAATAATGACCTACAACTTTTTTCGGACTAATACAGAAAGCTTCATCCTCTTCAAAAAGATTTCATTCTAAGTGAATAAGGCAATATCATCTTCCAGGTTCTCAAAATGATACAAATGGCAGTCTTCTTACCCTTCATCACTTTAGCCTATGGCTCAGGAGTAGAAATAAAGCAGCTAAACGCTAGTGCAGGGATTTACTTCGAAGAGATTGGCAGAGCCAATCTAAACACAAACGAGTGGAAGACTGTGAAATTCTACAACCTGGCGAATTTTAAATCAGAATTCAACAACATCCAGTTCATAGCCCAACAAATTACAGCGTCCTGCCAGAAACTGGACAAACACTCAGCCTTCAGCCACACTTGTAACGGTACGTTGTTACAAATTAATCTTATATTAGCAAATATAGAATATAAGAACCTGTTCCTTGTGACCCAGAATAGGAAACAAAGAGCACTATTCATTGCAGTAGGCTCAATTTCCAAAGCACTTTTCGGCACATTGGACGAGAATGATGCCAAATTGTATGATGAACAGATTCGTAATCTCACCCTTAACCAAAACTCCCTCTTATCACTTATGAAAAGCCAAACTGTAATAGTAGAAGAAACAGCTCACATATTTAATAAGATAAAAGCCGCAATTGAGAGGTATTCCTGTATATGCATAAAAAACTAATAGCAGTACAAATAGCTACATCATTAATGGAAAACACAACATTGGACAATAAAATATCCATTGAACTGGAATCACTCATTTCACTAGTCCCATTAATGGCATTCAGATACCAAAATACCCAATCGGAATTAATAGATCTCTTAACAGATTCAAGGCATGGAAAATTTCACCCAACACTCATTTCCCCTAGACAAATCGAAGAACTTTTATTGAACATCAGACAGGAATTTCCAAATTCAATGATGCTTCCCATAAATTCCAGAGAAAACATAATTGCACAAATTTACATATTAAGCACAAGATCTGCAAATATTTTTCAACAATAAGATAATTATTGAGCTCCGAATTCCACTTCCGTCCAAGGAACCATACCAAATATTCAAGGCAATGCCGTTACCGACACTCCATAACGAATCGTTCGTATATATCGAACCATCGAAGGAATACATATAAATAGATTACAATCGCGAATATTTTGTTGAATTAATGCTTCAGGATATTCATAATTGCGCAACGTTGGACCATATGCATTTCTACTGCAAAATTTCATTCCCCATCCTAAACGCAAATACCAGAACAAACCAATGTGAAGTGAATCTACTAAAGATGGAACCTATTACACAAAAGTGTAAAATTCTGATCTTACAGGACAGGATTACTATTACAATTATCGCAGCAGAACGCCTGGCTTTTCTCCCTGAAAGGATCCCTCCACTTAGACATTATTTGTGAAGATTCCATTAATTCACAAACCCTGCATGGAATAGGAACAATGCACATCAATCCCGGTTGTTATGTTCGCAGCAAGGAATTCATCCTTCGCGGACATAACGTAAAAATGTCCAAATTCAATTCCTACTTTATCCCAACAGTAAACATTTCCAGTATAATATCAAATATGACGTCCTCCCCAATAGGATCGCATATAAAAATACATACTTTAAATATTACGAATAATATGGACCTAGATAAACTTCTAGAATCCCTTCGTTTCCAAAAAAATTAAGAATTAATTCCTTTAATTCCAATAAATAATCATCATATTCACCACTATGCAATATCATATGTGACAATTGCTTTAATCATCTCTATTGCCTGTGCTTATATGTACATTAAATATAAACCGAACGAACGAACATCCAAAAACATAACCCTCGAACGTGAACTGGAAGATATGCCTAGAGTTGCACCACGAAAACTTACGTTCAAGATAACCCCAGCACCTAAAAGGAACTCGACTGAAAACGTTTAACCTACGGACGCTAACTAACGGACACAGTAATGACCTCTTCCTAATTTTTACCATCATAAAAATCCAGATCCTCATTGAGAAAAGAACAAAAATGGATATATGTATAAACCGGGAGTTTAAGAAACAAAAACGAAGTAAATGTAGTTAATATTTAAAATAACGTAATAGTATAAATAAATAAAGAAAAAAAGGATTCATTATAAGAATCAGATTAAGAAAAAAATAGTATAAAAAAATTCATTGTGAATAATACTTATTATAGTACCCATTATTTTCTTGACAGGAATTAATAAATAAATTATAAAAAAAAAATAGGAGAAAGGAAAATGAAATAAATAATTGTGTTCTATTTTACTAAAAACTTGTATGTAAAAACAAAAGAATTAATTATGAAATAAATAAATGAATAGGATAAATATGTATAAAATTATGGAATTACCAAACGCTTAATTGTAAAGTTCATATTATTCATTTCTTTGTACTAGCTTAAAAGATATAAAATACAAAATATAATAAGGTAAATTTACAGGCTTCCCTATTGAATTTTTGAATAATTATAGTTAAATCATTATACATGGCTATCCTATCTATAAAATCACTACTTAGAATTACGTTCCCAACGCACTATTTTCAGAGAAAGAAAGTTTTCTTCCAGCTAGAATAAAACTTTCTTTTCCCCAGGGGGGAGGGATGTTGTGACTCAGGTGCCCAATGCCCCGAATCACAACCATAATACCGATACATCCATATATCGTCCAATACGATATATTGATGTACCATTAATTGACCTTGAAAAATTATTTCATTTTTAAATCTCATTCAAAATTTAAAATGCATTTAGAAATGCATTCCCAAATTATAACAAAATGCAATTTAGCATAAATTGCATTTTGTTATCAGACACACATTCCACTCAGACGGTATGCACACTTACCTACATACAGTGTCTTCTTACTTTTTTCCCGTATGTACTATGTACATACGTACATTACCTACTTAATCCAATCTAATTGTGTGTACATACATACGTACAATTATCAAAATTATTCGCGCCCTCTTAAAATTAATATTTCAAGACGGGCGCACAAGTGCATATCGGATTACAGTTTTCATTGATGCATATAGCTCGCATCAGAACTTTTAGCATTTTCTCACGAACGTTTTTTCAACGTCGTGAGAAAACAATAAAAAGAAGAAAAGGGCTTTTGAAGCGATCGTGGGTACCTGGGTGCAAACCTCGGGGAGTTGGAATCCTAAAGCCGTCGAGAGTAGTTTCGTAAAATAAAAATCGGAAAATTATAAAGTGAAATACAAAAAATTAGAGATCTGTTTTTAAATCTATTCTAACAACCAATTAAGAAATCAATTTAGTTATAGAAACTAATCTATGTGAAACTGATAAGTATTAACATAAGAAGACAGCATAACTGTTAAAATAATAATATAATGAAATAATAAACAGAGCTCCAAATGATCACTGAGCTCTTCTCAGGCCATTGCCCCTTGAGGTATCACCTAAACAAGCTGGGTTTGGCTGAGACTTCATCCTGCCGCTTCTGTCAGGATGCTCACGAAACCTCGGATCACCTGCTCTGTAACTGCGAAGCATTGGCCAGGCGGAGATTACTCCACCTTGAACATGCTTTTCCTCCACCAAGTTACGTATGGAACCTCAAGCCCAGAATGGTTCTAGACTTTATTAACTCTCTAAACCTATACATGGAGCAAATTCAACGGGTACTCACAATAGATCTTTCAGGTCGCAGTGACTGCGAGGCTAACGTCTATACACCCCTTTACAAATCTAATCTAATCTAACTGTTAAAATATACTAGTGCGGAATAAAGAAAGTTATATTTTGCGTTGTTATTTTAAATTTTCGCCTTCGAATTGCTTCTTTCTGATCGTGCCAGGAAGCACGAGCAATTTAGTTACATAACAATCACTTTCAGTACTCTGCAGCATAGGGAAATAGCATAGGTTTTCGATTTTGTTTCTATTCAGCCTTGACTGGCTTATGCCTTGGATGTGTCATTTGGACTTGACTGCGCCCTAGCGGCATTAGCCGGTACTACCAGCATGCTCCGGTACTACGGTTTTCTTGGATGTGTTTGTGTGTGTGTGTGTGTGTTGTGTGTCATTTGGCCTTGACTGCATCCTAACGACATAAGCCGATACTACCAGCATGCTCCGGTACTACGGCTTTTTGGATGTGGCACGGTTCTCTTGGATATGTGAAGTTTTTTGCTTCACTTTTGTCCCACACGAAGCAGCATGCTACGGTTTGGGAAGTTTTTGCTTCAGTTTTGCCCACACATGGCACATTTCTCAGATCAATATTTGGTATAGAGTTGTATGTTTGAAAATCAATTAAACCACAAACATAATCCGCTGCTAGCTCCAGCGGAGGAAAGTACTCAGCAGTGAGTAGAGATGAGTTTCCCGTGAGAGTAAGTGTTAATGATATGGCGGTTGATAATGAACTGTCACAATTTCAGTATAGATACATTTATTTATAGATAATAATTAATGGCTATAACAATTATATAAAAATTCTATACATAAATGACCGCTAATTACTGCATCATAGTTCTGATAAGAACTGTAGTTGTACGATATATTACTACCCAAGTAGTATATAAGCTTCCTTGGTGGTTGGAGGTTGCCAAAGCTATCAAAGTATTCGATGTTATCACCTTTCTTTTAGTACGCTACCCTGTGTACCTGCTCCAGTTTAGATGTCCAAGCTAACAATACCGCTTTCTCGCTTCCATGGCTTTTTAGGAAGATTATCACGCATAAATACTCCTCTGAGGTGCGGCAAGTGTGTGGAATTCTTGTGAAGATCCAACTCGTTTAGCGGTATTTTGGGTAGCGTCTTTAATAGTTTTTGGTTGAGGTTGTAAATAGAGTCCAAGTCCTTTTCTGTACGGCTTCAGGAACAGTCCGTTTCCATCTTTACCAACCAACCGCTATAGTTTCCATTGCTTGGTTATGACGTTTGCTTTCTTCCAATTTTGCCTTTGCCGCACTGGTATCATTTACTGTTTTAATTATGACTGCTGCACCTCCCGATAGTGTTCCCAATCCTGAAAGCCCAGCAAACAACGGGATGAGAAACGGAAGTGCCCCACCAACCTTGGGTACAGGTATCACTCGTGGAGTTTTAATAGATTTCTTCTTTCTTTTCACAATATTTTTAGCTGCACTAAGAGCTATTTTTGTAGCTTCCATCAAGTCTTCTGGTTTTTTTACTTTTAAAATTTTACGTGCATTTCGTACTGCTTCTCGGAATGTGGGTTGGCGTTTATTTTTAACCTTAAGACCCATACCTAGCTTAATTTTAGCCTTCATTGCGTTTGTTATAAGCAAGGCGTTGGCACGTTCACTTAAATTTGCGTCAGTAGATTTTGCACGCTGCCAGGCTTTTTCAGCTAATATTTTATCAGCTATATGTCGATCACTTGTATCTTTATGTTGCGAGTATGCTATATCGTGTTCCTTGCAGGCTGCATCCAGTGGATTAATGCCCAGATCTCCTCTCGCCAATCTTTGTTGTAACTTTGTTCCTGGTCCACAGTACTGGTATCCCGGTAGATGTAATTCTACAGGTAATTGGTGATGATTGAATTTAGTAGTCCTCTGCCCCCTTTCAAAGATTTTCTGGAGCGTCTCGATTTGCTATCCGACATCTTATTAGGTTCCGATGATACTGTTGAAATCTAATATAAATAGGTGTACTTATAGGAATACCGTTAGTCTTCAATACGCGGTTCATTAAACAACAACAAGCTTTTCCTGTTCGAAATGCTGATGTAGCTGTTATGAAGGTGAAAAAGAAGCATGGCCTCCTATTGCCTAATAATAGAAGGAGGATAATTGTAGGACCATCCAATTGTGGAAAAACTAATGTTATGATAAGTTTGCTGGAAAATCCCAATGGTCTGAGATATTAAAATATTTACATATATTCAAAATCTTTACATCAACCAAAGTATGAATACTTGAAGCGAGTGATGACTCCCATATCAGGATTGGGGTATTATACATTCTCAAACAACTGCGACGTTCAACCTCCAGAGGAAGCCAAATCACATTCAGTGTTTATTTTCGATGATGTAGCATGTGAAAAGCAAAATAATGTGCGATCCTATTTTTGCAATTTGAAACATATCTATAATGATCATGTGAATACAGACATGAAGTTTGATAAATTTCGGAGAGCCTGTGCTGCATGTTGGAAGGATGAATATGGTTTTTTGATGATTGCTAAGGATAGCTCAATAAACAAGGGGCGCTACCGTAAAGGATTTGATACCTTCATTGTACTATAAAAGGATGAAACATGCGAAATCTTCATAAGTCGAAGTTGTAACTCAGCCGAAAGCACACCGAATCCTGTGGACCTGCTGAGTAAATTAAAGCTGTTCACCTGTTATCAGACTTGTTTGAAAAGCTGTTAAGCTGTTATCAGAGCTGTTTGACTGATTCATTATAGAAACTGGGCATGTTTGTGACATGTGGCCATAGCCTTTACACCTTGAGCAGTGAGGTATGCGTCGCTTGTTACGGCACTCTGCAATGGTATATCCAATTTTATTACAAAAAGTACATTGCTTAATTTCTCGTCTCGGAACAGGGTATATATATGCAGGTGTGTTATAATTTATTGAGTTTGGTAAATAGTTAGCTGGCATTGATTGGTGAGCGATTGGTGTATATTGGTCAGTGTGTGGTTGATAAAAAGCACCGTTTGAACCATATGGAGCAATATATGAAGTGGTGGGTTGTGGGTGTTGTTGTACACTAAATTTTTCTGGGTAGAGATGACTTTGTTCAGGCGGTTTGCGAAACGGTGTTGATTGATATTTCGCGATAATCTTTAGTCGCTCAACTTCTTTCTCACTGAAAGTGGAGGTATGGTCGAACAAGCTTGTTTGCATATGTCTACCATGAATTTGCCTGTCTTCAGTTTTCTCTACTTCCACAGCAATTTGAATAAGCTCGTCAAGTGAACATACTCTTTGAGTGATCAAAACTTGCCTTATCAGGGGGTTAGACCTCCGGTATTGAAGACGTAACAGGCTTTCTCTTCAATTTCCTTCGTGAGAGCGAGATTGTTCTCAGCGTATTTATTTTTAATCGCCCTTTTACACTCGACTACGTACTTGTTTAGCCTTGCGCCAAATGTATGGATTCTTTCACCGGGAATCTGGATGCATTTGCGAATTTCGCCCAGAATATCGTTTATGGATTTTGCTGGGGCAAAAGCATTGAGGAGCAATTGTTCTAGTTCTGTTAGCGTCTGAATATTTATATACTTGACTAAGTCATAAGCTTCACCGCGCAGCTTAGTCTTTAAGAGGGGAATCAAAATTGTTTTTTTTTTCATCTGACGATAACGCCTTATGGACTTGCTTACAGCAGTCAAGAAAGTTATGAAGCTCGTTCGCTGCATCGTTTCTATTACCTTCTCGGTAGTTAGGGACCAAACGGCTAGCGAGCTTAGATACTTTTCCTAGTGTATTCACTGTTTCATTTGAGGGAAGTGTGGGTGCCATTTGGAGGAGTGTGGGTGCAGAATTGAAACGACTGCGTGTAAAAATGTCTCCACTTCTTAATTGGCAGTCACTAAATCTCGTAATGTGGTTTGATATACCCTGTTGATTTTGCTGTGCCAGGTTTTCGTGATTTTCATTTGTCTTTGGACAGGTGGTTTTTTCTGTTCTTGGTGGGCTAACACTTTCGAAAGAGATTTGCTCTAGCCGGACATGAAAGTCATCACTTTCTGATTCATGGACGTTAGACAAAGACTTGGCACGTTTGCGGGGCATCTTGAGTTTCGATTTTAGTCTTTTGGGTAGAGAAAAATACATGCGGGATAAATAGCAGTTATCGAAGATTTTAGTTTTCTAGAAAAAATTACAAAGAAATTAACAGCTCGTAATAGGTTTGGTCGCTAGCGAAGCACTTTGGTTTTATTAATAATTTGGAGTTTTATGTTATTAAATTATGCCGAAAAATTAGAGTAATTTGTGGTATTTAAAAGTATGAAAGCAAATGGTGACGATATATTAATAATAAGATTAAGTTGAAAGAAATATACGATTTATGTTAATGTTCTAATTATTGCTATAGAAATTTAAGTTAAAAAGTATTTCAGCATATTACAAGCAAAACAATAAAGAAAAACGTACTGATTCATGTAAATTAAGTGATTTTTTTTATGTGTTAAAAAAAGTTCAGTTAAATAAAAAAAAAATTAATTAGCTAACCTTTCATCTCTGTAAAATTTATTGTCAATGTGTGCTGTTTTTTGAAATAAAATTCTGTTTAAGATTTAATTTAAATAGAAACATTGTTATATAGGTTTTGTATACAGTAAGCACTCTTGTATTAATTTTTTTAATTGGTTAATCGGGTTGAAATTAATAATAAATTACAATTAAATTTGCTTACACATCACAAAGTCTTTGGCCTTTTCTGAAGACTTATTTTTTGTGGTTAAGTGGAATGCTGTGTTCGGCTTCTGAAGGTTATCCAATAATCCTCTTGCACAGGTGATTTTTTTTTCCTTTTTTCCACTACTCCACTTGTGCTCTGATTATTTTTTGCTTCCATTTTTTATAAATTCTATTTATTTTATTTTTGTTTTGCGTTGATTGATTATTGTTCTTCACTTTTAAAAATTCTTTGTGCGTCACTTTCAAATTTCTGAGCCCGCGAAATAAGTTACAACACACGATATTAATATCGATCTATCGAACTCTCGATCTAAACAAAAAAAGTTAGATCCTACCGGCTGCCGCCAAATAATGTAGAGTAACTTTTTTCACGGGACAGGAATTATAATCTAAACAAATCTTTATTATTAACACCTTCTTTATTCAATAAACTTCTTCTCTTTTCCAATCTAATTCGATTTATTCTTTTTGAAGACCGAAAATCGCTCACCGTTCAATCTGCAAAATCAAACTCCCTTACTTCTTGGTTCTCGAGCGCACTTACCTTTCGTCACTTTCGTGGCCCAATTATGCGATCAGAACGAATCAGCAGAATTATGCGCATACTTTCATTTCTTATCTATGGTTACGAGAGGTCAATGCTTTGTGCGAAGACACTGGATTAATTGCAAAATGCATGTTAATCTAGGTCGGGAATTTCGCAATGCCTCTGATCAAAAATGTGTGCTTTATTGCACGAATATATAAATATATATATATATATAATTATAATACATTACAGTACCATAGCAATGTACGCATGCAAACTCTTGAGTGAATATGACTCTAAAAGTTAAATGTATTTAACTTTTTACATTGGCTTTGTTGTTGTAAAAACACTGTACGAATTTCAGCGTCACTGCTATGCCAGTGGCAACGGTGTTTGATTCTAATGCCGTTCCATCCATACCACGCGAATATTATGTAGCGTGCTTGACAAGACGAATCGGGTCAGATCTGGTGTTGGGTGGAATGATATTTGGTGGGTCATACGCTATATTTTGGTCAGCGTACCATACAGAATGCTAGTAGCGATATAATGACATTGGGCTTGGTGGTATGTTATTAGTTTGTAGGAGAAAATTGGGCGTTACTTATAAAATATTTCAAGTTGTATCTAGTGATGCCAGAGGAGTAAACTTTTTGAGTTTTATAATTTTTTTTTAAATATTCTAAGAATATTTTAAAGCAAAATGATTTGTCTTTTATGTTTGGATTTCTTTATTTTGTCAAGGGAAGCAGTGCTTCCTTTGCTTCCAATAAGAAGCCGCCCTTGAGCTGTAGTATGGGCTGTAAAGAATTTCCGTTGTTATCTGCTAGGTAGCAAATTTACAGATTACATTGACCATCAACCTGTTATAGGAGTATTCAATGTTAAAGATCCTACCTCGCGATTAATACGTTTCCATCATAAACTTTCAGAATATGATTATGAAATAAAATATAACCCCGGAAGAAAAAATGCCAATGCCGACGCTACGAGCAGACTTCCGCAGAACGAAACAATAATTTCAGTACCGACAAGAGCCCAAGCGTGAAACCAAAATGACATAGCTCCTCAGACGGACTTATCTTTAGAGGAGAAGATACAGTGTCCACCTGTGCGAGATGACCGTAATACCGATATATTATCCGAAATAGAGGAAACCAATAGGATAAACGAAGACAGTTTACGCGAGCAGACTTCATCCATTCAAATCTTAATAAACATAAACGATATACAGAAAAAACTAAAGGCATTTCACTCAAACCCACTGGGCGGACACCAAGGCATCGCCAAAACTTTCTACAGAGTTCGTCGACAATATGGATGGTAAACTATGTTAAAAGATATAGTGAAATTCATAAAATCCTGTCCGAAATGTCAGACTAACAAACATAGCCCTCAAATAAAAATGCCAATGATTATTCCCGATACTGCGGAAAAACCGTTTGACAAAGTCTACCTAGACATAGTAAGACTACTCCCTGAAACTCACAATCGAAATAAATACATATTAACCTTTGAAGACGATGTAACCCGATTTACGGATTGCTACGCTCTCCCAGACGTTGAAGCAGCCCCTGTAGCAAAAAAATTTTCGAGCTAATAATTACCCGCTATAGAATTCCAAAGAAGCTTATAACTGACCAAGGCACTAATTTTATGAGTGATTTATTCACAAGCTTATATAAACTCCTACGAATTCGAAAAAATAATAATACAGCCTATCAGCCACAATCTAATGGCGCCCTAGAGGGAACTCATAGGCCATTGGCAGAGTATTTACGATATTTCGTAGCCGAAAATCCTCAAACATGGCACAAATGGCTAAGAGAAGCAGTGCATGTTCACAACAACACAAGGCACGCCTCAACTCGTCTCACACCAATGGATTGCTTGTTCGGATTTACGGCTGAGCTGCCAACTAATTTAAATCAAAGGGTAGAACCTTTATACAATCATGAAAACTATTTTTACATCCTTAAAAATAAAATTCAAAGAGCTCATGCCATTGCCAGAAAAAACATAATCCATAGTAAAGAGACAACGAAAAAATACTACAATAGGACCGCGCGTGAAGAAACTTTCCAAATCGGCGATTTAGTTCTTCTAAAAAACGAAAGTAAGAAAAACAAGCTATCTCCTATTTGGATAGGTACTTATGAAGTGAACGAAATTACTACCCCTCTGAATTTAAAAATTCAGGTAGCTAGGAAAGTTAAGACTATTCACGCAAATAGATTAAAAAAATTCCACTTTTCGAATTAACACCTACACAAGCACACACACTGTCTAGCTCGATGAGTAGACAACAACAATACTATTGAAACGAAATAAAAGAAATACGTTTTAGGGAACATCGTCTGGATTATCTGGTGTGCATCGCTCACGGACGGCTCTTCTCATGGAATAGAACTGCCTTACACGAGCAAGAAATTAGAAGTAACTGGAATAGTATTCCAAGACATCGACGAAGCCCTAATTTATAAAGACGAATGGAGAATATTTACCACCATTAATTTAGCGCAATTGAAAACATGGGAAGAATATCTGAACTGGAGCAAAAACTCGGTAAAGCAAATGTGCGAGCACTACCTAAAACTAGGACGTAACGCGTCATGTGGTCAGAATGTTCAAAACGTGCGCTATATTACGGAAACGAGGCATATGTTACAAAGACTAGACATGGAAGTTACTGGCAGGCATCGACGCGCAGTTTTCGGTGGCGTAGTGACACTGAGTAAGCTCTTGTTCGGCACAATGGACCAACAAGATTCAAACCAAATTAGTTCCCGACTAAAAGATCTAGAGGCTGACAGTAAGAAAAATTTGGAGTTAGTAAAAGAACAGGTTAGTTTAGTTAAGTCTAATTACGAAAATACTCGAGAGATCTTTGATAAACTTCAAGTAGACTTAAATGAGACGAAAATTCACACATCAAACGTTATTAAAACCTTTAAATCTCAAAAAAAATGTTGCGATATAAGAGATCAATTCGCTCCAGGCAGGGTCACATTTGATGAGGCAACGTCTAGCGTAGTTATTCACCTACAGGAAATAGATTAACACTTTATCTATTATTCTCGGCTTCTTAACCACTAAAAACTTACATCCCCTTATACTAAGTTTTCGCCAAATAAGTGAGTTATTAAAGGAACTCCCTCTATCTTTCCAATTAAATACGATAATGCAGGATCGCTTTATATTACAGCAAGTTGCATCTGTCGAAAGTGCCCATATAGGAGATCATCTCTTCTGTAAATTAACCATACCCCTCAGTGAAAAGGAATGGTTCACTATAAAGAAGGCCTACTCCTTACCATTCCCGTTAGGAGAAAACATATTCGTGCATTACGAAATGGAAGAGGAATACTTAGCTACGGACACAGGTGGAAATAAGTTCATACCCTTAAAAGAGCAACAGCTGAAACTATGCGAGAAAATAAGTTTGAATAAGTCTGCTAAAATTAGAGTCTGTCATTTTGCACTACCGATTTACACTACTCCCCGAAATAATTGCATCTTATTTCTCTTCAAGGGTTGGTCTGAAGCCAATGAGATTTCTGCTAAGGCAACAATCCGTAACAATCATAACGTTCTAATACAAATGAATAATGAAAACTCTTGGCTATATATTTTCCCTCAGGAATCGGAAGTTAAATTGCACTGTACCGATTTTCAGACAACTATCCGACTGACTCAATGCGGTATGATTTGCCTGAAACCAAATTGCCAAGCGCAGATTGATTATCTGCTACTGACGACTACAAACAAACTCACTAAGGCAGCCAAGGTAGCAGAAATTGACCTTGGACCGAAAATACATATTCACCCATTTACAGAAATACTCAAGAGTTTAAGACCCGAAAATAAAACCTCGAAAATGCATGTACAAAGCAACATAATGACTTCCGAAAAGGAAAAAGTGCAGAATTTAATAACCTTTTGCAAAAAATTCAGAAAGCACAAGATGACAGAGAAACTAGAAACAGAAATAAAAAACAAACCATTGCCCTCGGATTGGCGGGCTCCGCTCCCATAGTAATCATCTCAATGCTCGCACTAATATTCAAATTACGAAAGAGACACCGTAAAACCCTATCTTCTATTATACTCTCAGCCTCCAAAGAAAAGGCGGTCCCGGACAAGGAAGTTTCAATCGAACTAAAAAACAAAAATCCTTTCGCACAGGCAAAACCTAAAAAAGTACCAAGCTTAATACGAGAAACTAGCATGACCGTAAGGTCTAACCCTAGCGAGTTTGAAATACTCTAGCAAAAAAACAAAAACACATGTTGCCTAAAAATTATAGTAAAACGATACCACATAAATACACTTGTAAAACATAATTCCAAGTAAAATAACGTAGCCCAATGTATAAAAAAAAATGTACGAACATATGTATGTGCACAGCAATGTAATTTAAATACCCCTAGCCTTACATCAGACCGAAAAAATAAAAAAACATGCAATGTGTTAACCACAGAGTTACATATATCTATTATATCATACACAGGGCCAAATAGAATAGTTCACTCAAAATGTAAAAAAAAAAAAAAACATAGTCACGTGTACCTATAGAAATAACGAATGTAACCTAATCTCCCTAATTTTATATTTAACTGACAAAACAATAACAGAAAATATTTAAATTAAAACAAATTAAAATAAAAAAAACGCAATGTAATAACTACACAAATATATATTATACATTGGTTCCGGACAAACTCACTGGCTGCTTAATGCATTGCTTTCTACACGCGAAGATATATGATACATCATATACCTTCTTTTCGATGGTGGAGGAATGTAATGTATTATAATTATATATATATATATATATATATATATATATATATATATATATATATTTATATATTCGTGCAATAAAGCACAAATTATTGATCAGGGGCATTGCGAAATTCCCGACCTGGATTAACATCCATTTTGCAATTAATCCAGTGTCTTCGCAAAAAGCATTGACCTCTCGAAACGATAGCTAAGAAATGAAGGTATGCGCAATTCTGCTGATTCGTTCTGATCGCAGAATTGGGTCACGAAAGTGATGAAAGGTAAGTGCGCTCGAGAACCAAGAAGTAAGGGAGTTTGATTTTGCAGATTGAACGGTGAGCGATTTTCGGTCTTCAAAAAGAATAAATCGAATTAGATTGGAAAAGAGAAATTAACCCAGCAAAAATAGAAAAAGCGTAGTTTAATGATAATAAAACCGAAGTTGGAAATAAGGAAGTTTTGTGATTTAAAAAGGTGTTAATGAGAAAGGGTTGTTTCAGTTATAATTCCTGTCCCGTGAAAAAAAGTTACCCTACACTCCGGGCGACACCTAGTTCAGCTGAACCACTCTAACCGACGCGACGTTAGAGAAGGCGAACCCACACGTACCAGCAAGAGGTACGAATATGTTGCTGGACTTGTGCCCAGACGTAGGATCACAGTAACTTAGCAATGAACTAGTTGACACGCGATAAAAGGGGAACGAATATTGCACCTGCAAATTAAAACACTTCAACCGGTTTGACAAATATAGCCAAGTCAAGATTAGTAAAGCAAGTTTGATGTTTACTGAAGTTAAATACTCTTATCTGACAAGTTAAAGAAAATAAAAATCAATAAATTAGCTTTGACATTTAATGAAAATTGAAATGGTACATATCGACAAATATAGAAGAATAAAAGCCCAGGAAAGCAATTTTACGGATAGTAGAAATAAAAACTTGCGTGGGATGAACTAGAACCTTTAATAGAAAAGAGATAATCGAAATAAATCTGGAGATGAAATAATGTAGACTAAGAACTAGATAAAACTTGTGCAATGAATTAAAATTGTTAAAACGTACTCCTTTGAAATAATGTAAACTTAAAATTAGATAAAACTTGTGCAATGAATTAAAAATTGTTAAAACGTACGCCTTTGAAATAATGTAAACTTAAAATTAAATAAAACTTATACAAGAATTAAAAACACAATTAAAATTAAGCCTTAAATGAATGTAAACGTGAAGAATAGATGTCGCTAGGAAAACTTAGAAAAAGATGGGAGCGCCCATATTAAGTTTTGGGCGGTCTGTCTGAAGTTCGCGCTCGAGTAAGAGTTTTGTTAAAAATGAGAAAAATCTATAAAAATAAGTAACAACTACACAGAAAAAAATAAAATAAAATTAAGCAATTTTCGAGTAAACGAGTTGTTTCATTGGCTAGAGGAGAATTTTACTAGAGCTCCTAAGGAATCCCCCTAAACCGAAGAGGCCCAGACGTAGAACATTGACTGCTGTTTACGACGCTATTCAGGAAGATCTAGTTTCCCAGCCGAGATTGTGGGCAAAGGAATTCGAGCTCAACTGATGGCCCAGGATTGGTTAAAGTCCATCCGGATTAAAATCCACATATCGCCATTGAACAGGATGTCGACAACTTTCCAGCGGTGTATCAAACCTCACAGGAAAGGGTGCGACTTCGGAGTTCTCCGAACCGGAAAACACTGTAAAAGAGTTCAAATTTCTTCCTTTTCCTATGTGTAAAACATTACGTCTCTGCGGGCACATAATTGGGGCGCCCGAACATAGTCTTACTCCACTGGGAACCGCTCGGCCAGGTGGAAAGGATAACAATATGCATATATATGTATTGTTACGAGCATGGCCTTAATCCGGTATTAAAAGACACAATATTTCAGATATTATTCGAAATTTTATTGTTTATTTAACTGTACTGTTTACTCTCACAAATTCATAAACGATTAACAAATCAACTCCTTTGTTATCACTAGTACTGTACTTCTAATTATCACGGTCCAAGATAGTTCGATCCCTTGACTGTCTGAAATAAGACTCACCTCCTGGATGTGAGTAGTGCCGCATTTATACTCATAAAATTATACGAGAACCTTCCTTAATATTCCGTTCTCCGAACCAGAAGTTTACTAAGATGTCACTAACCTAAAGTTGTTTCCATTTCCAACAGATGGTGCATGCGTCACTTTGTTGCTCGTTAAACTGCCCCATTCTTAAATTTGTTCGCCCCCGAACAACAGGTGGTCGACGGTCTAGATGCTCACAGTATTCACACAAACGATCCAGGGGAACGATTTACGGTTTGCCACTATGTTCAGTTTGTACCACGCTGAATCCTGAATAGTACGTCATTAATTCTGGTCACTACTGAATATGGCCCTTCCCAGTGTCGTTAAAACTTTGGAGAGCGTCCCTCATGTTGTTTCGGGCTGTACAGCCAAACAAGGTTACCTTCATTAGATCCTGCTGAATTAGCACGTAAGTCATAGCTGGTGTTCAATATTTACTGCTCATTTTGCTATCGTTTTCTAGTGAACATCAACTAATCTTTGTCTAAGCTCCGATACATAGTCGTCTGGTAACTTTTGTTAACTTCTGGGTGTACCAAATTTGAGGTCGCTTGGTAGACACATCTTCCTTCCAAATGTGACCTCAGCTGGAGTTTGTCCGCTCGTGCTGTGAAGAGCTGATGAATATACCATTAGGAACATGAAAATATGTCCATCTCAATCGCGTTGCTGATAGTTGACTACTTTCTTTAGATGCTCGACCAATGTTCGGGTGAAGCTCTCTATCATGCCATCAGATTGTGGATGCAGTGGAGTTATTCTGGTTTTTCTTTTTCCCAGCAATTTACGCATCTCTTGGAAAGTTCGGGATTCGGAGTTCCGTCCGAATAAAATTACTGAGGTTCATCAAACCTACTGACCTAATTCATTATTACTTGTTTCGCAACTGTGGCTGCTTCTTAATTAAGGATTGCATACGCTTCAGTCAATTTACTGAAATAGTCCATAGCAACTAATATGTAACGGTTACCGTTATCCGTTTCTGGAAAAAAGTCCAGCGATATCTACGGCTATCCTTCCAAATGGGGCTCCTACATTATACTTATGCATTTCTCCTCTGCATCTGTGTGGCGGCTCTGTGCAAGAAGCACTCAGAGTTCATCTGCGACACCACTCCCACACATACTCTCCCGTTTTAATATACGGCATTCAACTTGAAGAGAGTTCCACTGAGCCCAGCAACTCTCAGCTTGTCACTTCACTCTGAAATATACTTCCATTGTGGCATTTCCATGTCTTCTTTCCAAACAATGATAGGTGATATGTCAGGGTCTTCCCGTTGCGATTTTCGTATGTTTTCGTTGTCCCAACCTGTGGATGGTTCCAGGGTGACCAACTGTATAGTTGCTGTTGTTTATTTTTCTTCCATCCGGTAGCAATGTTTGCATTAAGTTTCCGCGGACGTCGTGAAAGGGTGTTTGCATTCCCGTGGATACGACCTTTCCGATGTTGGATTTGGAAGTCATAAGCTTGGAGTCGCTTCTTATACTGCAAAAGTAATTTAAGCGCTGCGTGATCGGTGCGAAGGATGAATTTTCTGTCCGTAGAGATATCTATGAAAATGTTTGTTGAATTTACAATTATAAGGAGCTCTTTTCTTGTAGAACAATAATTTCTCTCTGATTTTGCAAGTGCTTTGCTATAATAGCTACTGGCACCTCCTGACTATGTTCCTCCTGTGAAAGCACTTCACCAATACCTACATTGCTCGCATCTGTGTCCAATATAAAAGTACTGGGGTTTCACAGTGCTGCTGGTTTAAATTTTTTGTTACATTTATCCGACCATATGAACGGCTTTCCTTTCTCTGTAAGTTAATGTACTCCTTGTGGTGAAACTGTGGGCCCAAAATATTTAAGTTCATGCTTGCATAGAGCACATTTACTCACACTGAGCTTCATTTTCGCATCTTTCAATCTTTGAAGTACGTCGCGTAAGTTGTTTGTATGTTCCACGTATGTTCCTCTGATTACTATTATGTCATATAAGTACGCAAGGCATGTTTTTCAGGTTAATCCACGTAAAATACATTCCATGACTCGTTTGAATGCGGCTGGAGCATTACATAATCCAAATGGCATACCTTTTAATTGCCATAAGCCACTCCCAACTGAGAAAGTGGTTTACTCTCGGCCCTCGGGATGTTTTTCCACTTGCCAGTAGCCGCTATTCAAATCCAGTGTGGAAAACCACTGAGGTCTGAAAAGGGTATCCAACGTGTCATCAATCCTTGGTAACGGATAGCTATCCTTTCTCGTTACATTGTTTAGTTGGCGGTAGTCCTCACAGAATCGGGTACTGCCATCCTTTTTCCTGACCAAAACAACTGGCGATGTCCAAGGGCTATTGGACTATTCTATTATGCTTTGTTCCTTCATGGAGATCATCATATCTGCAACTTCCGGTTGTGTGGCTAATGGTATCCTGTATCGATCCGATGCTGGACAAGATTTGTTTTGCCGTAATCATGATCATTCATTGTAAATAATTCCCAAAATTCTTCGAAAACCTCTTTAGCATCGTTGTACTGTTGTTCACTTAAAGCTTTGGATGAAAAGAGCTTCTGAACCTAGGTTTTGCCTCCTTGGCATTACTACCATTATCCAAATGAACAATCTTAAACGGATTCACAATTTCCAATTATAACACCTTTTTTTAGTTGCACTTCACTTTCGGATGCGTTGAGCACTCTGACTGGAATTAATGTTACGCCTTCTGCGTTCAATAAGGTCTTACCAATGAAGATGTTCCATGTAACTTGTGTCCACCAGCTAGAATCCGCAGGTCCCGATGTCATCAGTAAGCTTTGTCCATACTAGGGAATCGGAGTATGCAGATAGAGTAACATTTTTACAGACCATGGTCCTTATTTTGTCAGAATAATCTGCTCCCTAGTCTCATAGGAATTGCTATGTTGTCATATTTGAGAATCCGTTCTCCGACATACAGATTTATTTTGTATGTGGTCATGAAATCTACTCCAAAAATGCATTCATATATTATGTCTGAAACCAGGAAAGTGTGAGGAAATAGAAGCCCTTCTAGTTGAACATCCAAAGTTATTTCTCCAAAAATCAGTACTGCTGCTCCAGTTGCTGTTCTTAGTAAATATTTGGTGATGTGATGAAGCCATTTGTTTTTGACAAGATCTGGTTAATAATTGATCTCAAAGCCCCAGTTTCGATAGTCCCACCCTTCCATATATAACATGACTGCTATTATTCGTTATTTAAAACACAATATTTCAGATATAATTCAAAAGTTCTTTCTTTATTTAACTTTACTGTTTACTCTCACAAATTCACAAATGATTATCATATCAACTCTTTAGTTATCGCTAGTAATCTACTTCTAATTATCAGGATCCAAGATAGTTCGTTCACCTGACTGTCTGAAATAAGACTCGCCTCCTGGATGTGAGTAGCGCCGTATTTATACTCTACAAATTATCCTAAAACCTTCCTGAATATTTCGTTTTCCGAACCCAAAGTTTTCAAAGATGTTACTAACCTAAAGTTGTTTCCATTTCCAACAGATGTCGCTTGTGTCACTTTGTTGTTCGTAACAATACTTATATATCCTATATGAGGTGATTTACTTTGTGGATAACTGACAACACGTGTTTGTTGGATAATTTTCACTTGGTATTTTATATCTTCCTTTTCCTTTGACACAATTGCACTTTTCTTTTGTAATCCAACTTCGCTTCCTTTTTACTACTTTCCCTAATTTTCACTAAAACCTAGGATTGTTCTTTCTTTTACTTTTGAATTTATTTATTTTCGACTTGAAAGAGGAGTCAGTACTCAGCAAAAGTTTCAATTTAGTTACCTGCGAGGCTACAGGCAATAAAACTTACTATACGTAAGTTTGTGTCCTGAATTTGAGAAAATTCATATAAAATTAGCCTAGACCACAAACCGCTTTAGAGACATCTAGCGTTAAAGACAGAAAGCCAGCTTCCGACAAAACCATTCAATTTAAGATGAAAAATGAAAATTTTCAGGTCAAAGGAATTGAAATTTTTTAACGAGAATTAACTCTCCTAGATTTTTTTTCACATCATTGTTAAACATACCAATTTACTTTGTATTCCAAAAACTTTCAATGAAATATTACAATTTCTCGTCAGTGAAATATCGGCAGAAAGAACAGATACTATTAGAGCCCAATAATGAAAAAATCTCAACTGAAAATGATAAAACTCCACGTTATTTGCTAGATCTGCGCTTTATCTTTCTCAAGTAGTCACCCTCAAAAGAAATGAGAATTCCTACTAAGAGAAATTTGATTTGAACTTCAATTTTTACAATTTTTTACAAATTTCCGAGCCAATATCTCAATTCCAATAAATTGTTTTTTGTTTTCCCCGGCTTTATTTACTTCACCTCTTCATTACCTTAAATTTAAGATATAAATCATTATTCTGCTACAAATAGTTTGCCAGAAATTCGCATTGAAAAATGTATGAAACTGCAAATCTTGGAACTGACTCCTCTAAGCTTGTCCAGAATATTTTCGATGGATGGTGGCTTAAAAAAATGTTACTTGATGCTTTTTATGGCGCTCCTTATTGCGAAAACTCTTATTGTAATATGTATGTACGTATGTACATACATATTGTACATTTCGCGACTAATCTTACTGAAGATAAAATTTGTCTTTTGATTTATTTTTACTGCAATTGTTTTAAATGGGAGTTTTACTTTAAAAACGACTTGCTGATGATTTCTTCAATTACATATTTTTAAAGATATGCTATTTTCAACATGATTAGCTTATATGTATGCTATGAAAATTTTATTTATTATATTATTTATATTGTCCCTTTTTAGTGCTTTTATTTAGGTATATAACAACAGCCAAAGCTTGTTATCTTGGTACCATTGGTAGTTCGGTGTGATCTATTTATGCCAGCACATGAAGGGATAATTGATTTGGGACTATAATACCTAACCTCCAATTAACCTACCAAACACTGGCATTAAAAATTTTGAGTAAAATTTAATATTTATGTTTTTGTATATATGACAACACCCAAAATTTATTTAACTGTAATAATTTCTATTTCAGTTATTTACTATATTTTTTTGTATTCTGTACTTGTAATAAACCAAGTGCTTCTGAAAACTTCACAGGTTCCACTAAGAAATCAGGAGCGTTTTCAAATTCATATCTCATTATTGTTTCTAACCCGTTTGCAAATCCCTCTGCACAAACTCTAAACGGTGCATTCGGCTTTGTTAGGCAATAACTATCACTTTCACATTTGTAGCTAATGTTAAAGTTATTCCGATTCTCATTATAGCTGTATTGACGGTTGTAAATACCTTCTCCTAATCTTCTTTGTAACTGCTGTAGCGGTTTGTTTGGGGACCTTACCAATCGTTTCAAGTATTGTATATAATTTTCAAATATGCTGAAAATTTAACTAATTCCTCAAATTGCTGGACTGAATCACATATATGTAAAAGGCAATGTACATTGTAACTTACAGTTTGTTCCCCATAAAGTGTAGAAAAAAGGCTAAAAAATTCTTGCAACATTTGCTTAGCTATGGGCAGATTCGGCAAACAAGATTTTTCACAAATAACAATTCGTACAGCAGAATGAAGTAGCAAAAAATGATAGTTTATATGATCATGAACTAATCCCTTTAGAACTACAATTCCAGAATACAATAGAAACGATCTTAATTCTGTTGCTTTCCATAACACTAGACAGTCTAATGTTCTTGCATCTCTTGAAAATTCACAAAGCATATTGTTTGAAATTTGTTGAAGTCTTCTATTAATTTCTGTAACACTGGACATAATATTCATTTTTCATTTTCAGCATCATTTGAAAAAAAATTTTCATAACTCCTAAATCAAGAACTTACATAGGCTCAACAGGAAACTGAGACACAATGCCAATTTCAATAGATTCTAATATATTTCTATTCTGTTGATAATCCAATTGATAAGTTATATCTGCCCTTTCAGTAAAATTTTGGTCTGTTCTTGGATCTCCAACCTCTGTTTGGAAAAGAACCCTTTGGCTCAAATATTTTCCTGTCTGCTTACATTTAAGGCAACTCCTTTTTCCAGTGTGATACGTGGAACCAGTTATAAAAGCTCTGGTAGGTGCATCGCAAATAAACCAACAAACTTTGAATATTTTCACATTACGGTCATTTTCTACTTGAATACCATTGCTTTTGAGCATTTGTAATTCATTTACTAACTCCTTCAAGTATTCATTTGCTCTATCTGGTTTTTATGTTCCACTATAACACCCAATTAAGAATAAGTCGGACCTATTTTTATTGGCAATTGCCATAACATTTTTTTTGGAACTTTTAAATAGTGATAGGCCGTCTACACCTATATCAATTTCAATTATTCTAGTTTCTGCTAAATATTTAAATTGTTTAGATAAGAAGGCATTATGGATTCCAAAGTATCAATATTCGCCTGGAGTGACTTTAGCCAAATGGAGTTTTTGGCTTGGAGTTCGAAGCAATGTTTTTGCCGAAATTGGCAGTAGTATGACCTGAATAAGTTATGAGCTAATAATTGTTTAACGGCTACGGTGAGTACATAGGTATAATAAGTCAAATTAAAAACAGAGTCCGCAGCAACTTGTGTAAAAAAAAAAGGTCAAACTCAATAAAAACAGTAAGAATATCCAAAATTCTCACCCCAAGGGTGAAATAGCATATGTAAAAATCTGAACTGCCACACCTTTATTTAGTTCCTATTGACTGAACTACAAGTAAGCTTTTTAATAATTATCGTTATTTCCTAAGAATATTTGAAGAGATATTTTTATTAATATATTTTTATTGTTCAGAAAGACAGTGGAGAGTTAAGTCATCACCGTTCTTTTTGGTGGGGTCCATTTACGAAGAAATTATAGAAAGTAGCAGTACATAGCACCGTTTACACTATCGTCCTAGCAGCCGAGGAATATGTACCCTAACAATATCTTATATCAGAATATAAGTATTTTGATCAGATGGCCTCCGAGGGTCTTATGGATTTTGATAAACTTGATTTAAATTGGAATGGGCGCACTTAACACTAGGACACAAAAGATCACAAAAGATCTCAGAGATTGTGTAGCAGAGGGAGAATTTGTATCTGCATTCCCCATATTAATAATAATAAATAATAAAGATTATGAAAACGCTCATAAGTTCATAATATATGTATTATAACTCAATTAGATATTTTTCATGCATTCCAGTTGGTATACATTTTGTGAAGAATATCAGTGATTTGTGCACCATTTCATGAATTTATTTGTTTTTGACTTTTTACTTTTCTTGATATGCTTAATCCAGTCTTTATATTCCGCAATATCCGTAAATACAGCAGGATTAGAAGGCTTAGATAGTTTCGACTTTTTATAATTAAAAGCGAAGGAAGCTATTCCTAGAAGAATGTGTTTACTATGCTTATCAATCTTAACCACTGGACTTCCAGAATCACCAACCGCTAGAGTACACTCTTTATTCTTACATTTAACGCAGAGCATCGTGTTTCTGAATCTGACTTTTTTTGAACTTTGAGCACATTCACGTTTCTCTAGCATAGTAACACCGCCTAAAAGAAGTTCGTTTGAATCTATATTCTTTTCTATATTACCATATCCCATTATGACTACTTCTGTTCCTGTAAATAGATCTCGTTGCGTCCTTGTAGCCACAGTAATAGTCTGTACGAATGGCGTCATTATGAATGCTTCCTTCACAAAAACGAGTGCAATATCATTAGGTTGTGGTGTCTTTAGCTTCATATTGTACGTCTCATAGATAACTACATCATGAATATCACGAATTTGTACGTTATCAGAATTCCTATCTAACTTTTTATATGATCCAGCCCATATTTGAGTATTGCAAATGGTTGCAATCTTAAAGCAATGTGCAGCTGTCAAAACAATGTCTTCTTTTAATAAAGCACCTCCGCAAATATGTTCATCCTGCTCAGCAATTTCAACAATATACGGAAATTTTCCATCGTTTATGAAGATTTCGTGGCCATTATGAATCTCGATATGACCAGCTGGTTCTCCTCCATATATAAAAGACGTTAGTTCTCGCGATTCTGAAGATACTTCAAAAACCATTAAAATGGAAAATACTAAGTTAATTGTTGTCTTCGATGATCTCATTTTGGAACTTAAGCTGAACTATTAGAATTTCTTAATTTGAATTCGCTTTAATATACGAATAAGTAGAACAAGTGTTCATTATACACATATTTATTCAAATGTAAGTCGTCGATGTTGCTTCTTATCATTTTGAATTCACAACTATTTGTTCAGGTGGATATTTATAGAGAGCTTAGTAGAAGTAAAAGAGTAATTTAATGCGGTAATATCAAATTTTTCGTAGCAAAATAATTTGAATTAAACATTTTCATTTAGTCAAGGATTTCAATAATGACTATTATACATTCAAATCAAACACCAAGGAAAACAGCAAGACAAATCTAGGTAGAGTTCTACATATCCACACATATGATCCAAATGGTAGTCAATGCTATTGGCATGACCTAAGAATGGAACCAGAGATGTGCTTTAGCCGCAACTTTGGTGGTGGATCTGTTATGGTTTGGGGAGCATTTTTAAGTCAGGGTTCCTCTATCTTGGATTTCGACAAAAATGAAATCCAAAGACAAAATGGAAATGCTCGAATACAGTTTAATTGAGCATGCTGAGGAACTTATGGGCAAAGATTTTGTATTTCAGCATGAAATGCTGCAATACGCAGCTTCAAACTGACAAAGGCGTGGTTTGCTGAAAGAAAATTTGACGTTTTAGATTGGCCAGCTTGTACCCCAGACTTAAACTTAAAAATTCGAACACGGAAAGCAATCCACTCTGTTCAGGAGCTAACAAATTCGAAAATTAATTGATTTGATACCTAACAGGCAGTGGCGAGGCGTCAAAGGGTTCAAGGTGTTCACTGAACACCCAAGACCCAACCTGTAAACGTATAATTTCCCCACATAAAATAAATAAAATAAAAATAAAAATTCATTCTGTTGAAATTTTTTCTGGTTCCCCACCTCTCATATTATGCCTTTAAGTTCCTATCCAAATATGCGATAATGCATGGAACAGAAATATTCATTCTGACCAAATTCTTAAGTTCTCCAGCCCTCATGCCTTTGCATTGCTTATCCCGGGTGTGCACAAATCTATTTGAACACTAAGTCCCGTGACACACGATGATATACACTCGAAACTAGATACGACCGGTTTTTGTATCGAGTGTGTATCAGCCCATGGTACATGTAGGCTATACACGGTTGATACACGTTCTTGAGGCAGCAAAGAAAATTCATCATTTCCATATGTTCTATACGCACACAAACCGAGTACACGCATGCATATGTAATAAAACACTCGTGTATCATCCGAGTGTAACCCTCTGCTCTAAATTGAGGTATACACGATAATGTTCTAAAATAGTGCTAAGAAAACCAGTTTTTATTCCATTGCTTATGCTTACAGAGCTACCACCGAGCACAGTATGCAGACAAAGATATTATGACTGCAACGTACCATAGATTCGCTATTTTCTGCATATGACGATATGCGAATCGAATCCTTCAATTTGTTTGTAAACTTATCCATTTAAAATGTTAAATTAAGTACAATTATACTTTCTTAACGTAAAGGTAACTTTATTTTGTCAGCTTAAATCTCATCTAGGGAAAATCATGTCGGTATTAAAACAATCTGCCTGAAAGTTTTATCGTTAAAAAAATGCAAAATAATAATGGACTTCCTTTGATTTTCACAGTTGATTGGATTATATGGAATATTCGCATTATTTCTAGATTGAAATAAGATGTTAAAAATGGTACTTTCTCAAAAAAAAAGACAAATTGGTAACCATCTAACCTTTCCACCTAACCCATGGCAGATAAACATTTTATATTACTTAAATCTATTGATTGTTCTGAAAGTATACGTAAATATATCGGATGCATCTTCACTTCTTTCATAATAATTGGGTAAAGGGAATAGATTCATATATGTAACTCCATTTTTCAATGTTATTAAGAAACTTGGGGTTAAGTGATATGAACTTTCACTGGAAGTTTTCCCAATGATATTAGATTTGATTTTTTTAAGATATTCCATTCCCATATGAAATATAAATTGAAGGAAGGTTACTATAATTGTATTCCACATATTAATTTACTTTAATTTGCCACTACCACTTTTTTACACTTCGTTATGATGCATTGTAAATTTGCCTTCTCTTTGAGAAAATTACCAAACCAAATTACCACTAACTAATTAAGCGGAAAGTATTGAAGATAAAAGAAGAAAGGCCATCAGCAACTATTGTCGAGCGGCTTGTTTCTTGTAGGTAACGATGAGTAGTATTTGTGGGGAATTTATAGATATTCAAAAGTTTACCCGAATGTTTATTTCATTCGCATGTATTTCGTGTGGATTTGCGGTCATAGTTGTTTTCTGTGAGATTTTAATATATATAATTTAGATTATTTTTATTAATTCGCTCAGTAAATGTTATTATGGATTCAGGCTGTGTTATTACGAGCTTATTAAAAACTCATTTTTCAAGGCGAACAACTGAAGAAAATACGTCATTAATTAAAGTCGGGCGAAGCCAGCAGTAGCAGCAATCTAGTAAAGTGCATTGCTGGTCCTCATTTATTCATGCAAAATGAATAAAAATTATCGATTCATTATTGTTTATCAGGCGAAATTTACTATTCAATTGCTGAGCATTAAACATGATCCAGCAAAAATTAAGAAGGTGTGCAATGACACGGCACTAGTCGAGAAACTTTCAAGTGGGGACCATTATCGGCGGATGTCAAATATTTAATTTGTGTAATTATTTGCTTATTCACTTTTATTTCAATAAATGATATTATTTTTATTATTTTCACTTTTTCCGAAGTATATCTAATTAAACATAAGTTAGGGTAACGGAAGTTTACCCCAACGCACGTTTCATTCATTGCTCTGCTAATCGCTTAAATTTAGTTTTTTCCAGGTCCGTAAAGTTTATTTTACCTTGTAAACTTTTCTTTGACACTTTTCTAGCATTGCATCATTTTTTGCACACTCTACAAAGAGGACTCAGGCGTAACCCCCGGAATATATAAGCTATGAACAAAGTCTGAAAAAGAGAGTAGCGGGTCGGCTAGGAGCCGAACATCACAGTCTTTTTGCCTTGCCTGTGGGAATGCATTTCTAAATGCATTTTAAATTTTGATTGAAATTTTAAAATGAAATAATTTTTCATTTTCAGGGTCATTTATGAGGTACATCAATATATTTTATAGGACAATATATTGATGTATTGACGTTATGGTTGTGATCTAGGGCATTGGTACCTGAGTCACAACATCCCTCCCCCCTGGGGAAAAGAAAGTTTTATTCCTCCTGTGAAGAAAACTTTCTTTCATATGTAGTAAACTAGAATGCGTACATATATTTGCATATATAAAGAACTGGTATATAACTAGTCAACTGTAAATAACTACAAAATTATAAAATACAGTAAAAACTTATACATATATATATTTTAATTTCTAATAGAGAAGCTTTACTTTATTAATTATACGTTGTTATGAAATTATTTTGTTACAATTTTTATTTATATGCAGATACATATTTTCTTGTGAATTATTTATTATTGTTGATTAGTACTATCATTTCGCAATGAATGATTGAATATATCTACATATTGGAATATACATATTTGATAATTAGTGTAAAACTAGAGAGAAAAAAAAAGTTATTGTATTAAGTATTACATTAAATTTTATATACATTATGATTAATTTTCTTACCCTTTTTTTTTTTATTTATTTCTATTGAAATTACTACTCATTTTAAAAGGTAATTTATTTCCTGGCATCATTTGTTTTACTTTTATTTTATTTTTTGTTTTTCTTTGCCTTCTTATAATACTTTTTGTTTGTTCTATTTAAAGCTTCTAAGATAATATAAAAGAAAGTGAATAATGTTTAGATTGAATTATACCTACATATATGTTCGGTAGTCCTATAGCTACTCACATTTACTCTATTTATTTATTTATTTTATTAGAGATATTTTTATTTATTTTTTTCATTAATAGTTATTTATTTTTCGTTATATAAAAAAAAAAAACTGCATATGTATATATTTATCAAAAAAAAAAAACGTGAGATATTATTTTCCTCCTCAATTCTTTAGTAGTGTTTTGTTTGGATGGAGATGGATAAAGGAGGATAAAAATTGGGAAGCGAGGGGTTACCGTTTCCTTTTGTCATTGTCTGTAAGTTAAACGTTTTCTGTGGTTTTTCTTTGTGGAGCAGGAGTTATTTTGAATTTTGAATCTCTCGGTGCCGGAGTAGGCACATTCTCCTGCTTATGTTCAGGAAGTATTTCTTTCGATTCGCGTACTTTCGTTTTGTATTTAATATACAGATAAGCACAGACTATAAAGATGATAGAAGCTACTGTTAAATATGACAGTGCGTAATGGTGGATATGAAGATTGTTGATTGGATTGAGCGGAATTAATTCCTGCTCTTTTTGTGAATGAATTGATTCTAGCACTTTCTTTAGATCCGCGTTTGATATCATCTTTAAGGGATCTGTTTCTATATGCGTTTCCTTTCGAGAAGACGTCATATTCTATATTATACTGGAAATGTTTATTGTTGGGATAATATAAGAATTAAATTTAGAAACTTTTACGCTATGTCCGTGCAAGATGAATTCTTTGCTTCGTACATAGCAATTTGGATAGATATACATTGTTCCTGTTCCTTGCAGAACTTGTGAGCTAATGGAATAATCGCAAATACCATCTACATGGATGGAATCTTTTAGGGAGAAAATCCAAGCGTTCTGCTGCGATGATTGCGTCCAAAAGCAATCTTTTTACAATCGGATGTAATCGGCTCCTTTCTTATTAAACTTATCTCGCATTGATTTACCCTAGCATTTGCATTTAAGATTGGGGATGTGATCTGGAAGTAAAAGTGAGTATGATCCAACGTTGCGCAATTGTGAATGTTGTGACTGTTAGTTCGAGATTGTGTTCGCGATTGTAGTCGATTAGTATATATTCCTTTGATGGTTCAATATATACGAGCGATGTTTTAAGGATAGTAGGCAATGGTATTGTTTTAAAGATTTGATATGGCTCCTTGAAAGGAATGGGGATTCTGAGTTCTATAATTATTTTGTTGTTGAAAATATTCGCAGAGAACGTACGTAATTTATAAATTTGTCATAATGTATTTCCTCTGGGATTTATGGGAAGCATCATTGTATTTGGTATTTCTTGCCTGATATTTGATAACAATTCTTTTATTTTTCTAGGAGTTATTAGTGTAGGATGAAATTTTCCATGCCTTGAATCCGTAAGAAGATCTATTAATTCTGCCTGGGTATTTTGGTATCTGAATGCCATTAGTGAGACTAGTGAAATGAGTGATTACAGTTCAATTGATATTTTGTTATCAAGTGACCTATTTTCCATCAATGATGTGGCTATCTGCACTGATATTAGTTTTTTATGCATGACCATGTATTCCTTTTCAATTGCGGCTTTAGCTTTATTGAAAACATTTGCGGTTGCTTCGACTATCACAGTTTGGCTTTTCATAAGTGATAGGAGGGAGTTTTGGTTAACGGTGAAGTTACGGATTTGCTCGTCATAAATCTTGGCATCATCTTCGTCTAATGTGCCGAAAAGAGCTTTAGAGATTGAGCCTGTAGCATTGAAAAGTGCTCTTTGTTTTCTATTTTGGGTCACAAGTAACATATTCTTATATTCTATGTTTGCTAATATAAGATTTATTTGTAACAACGTACCGTTACAAGTGTGACTCAAGGCTGAGTGTTTGTTCAGCTTCTGGCAGGTCGCTGTAATTTGTTGGGCTATGAACTGGATGTTGTTGAATTCTGTTTTAAAATTTTCCAGGTCGTAGAATTTCCACTCGTTGGTGTAGAAATTGGCTCTGCCAATTTCCTCAAAATAAATGCCTCCAGTAGCATTTAGCTGCTTTACCTCTATTCCTGAGCCGTAGATTAAGGGGATGAAAATTAGAATGAATGCTATATGCATCACTTTGGAAACCTGGAAGATGACACTATGTTAATATCTCTGAATGATATTTGAATATATTGAAATTTTTACTCTGAGAAAAGTTTTAGGTCATTGTTATGGACTCTTTTGTTTTTATTATTCATTTTAATAGTGGAATTTCCGAGGGAATTAATCTCCATGATCTCGCACGGAGCTGACCATAGTGGTGAGCACTTGTTATCTCGTATTCTGCTTTTGAGTAAGACTTTATCACCAGTATTAAATGATTGTTGGACGGAGTTTTTATCGTTTTGTATTTTAGATTTTTCTTTATTTGCCATGGCCATGTCTTTAGATATTTTGAAGCTATGCTGTAGATGCGCTTTTAACTCGTTTGCATAATTGTCGTAATTATAGCAAACGGTTGGAGATGATTTCAAATTGTTTGGAATTTCGGCTGGGAATCCGTAAGGGAGTTCGCGAGGAGTATAATTAGTACTCGAATGAGGGGTAGTATTGTATACAAACTGGGCATAAGGAATCCAGGTATCCCAGTCTTGTGGATTTTTCCTACATAAGATCGGAGATATTCTGCTAAGGTTCTGTGGCTTCTCTCAATGCACCATTCGTTTGAGGGTGATATGGAGTAGTTTTGATCCTTTCAATTCTCAACAATTTAGATACCTCGGCGAACATGCCACTTATGAGGTTAGAACCTTGATTTGTGAGGATACCTTCTGGAATACCATGTCGACAAACTATCGTTGTCGTGAAGGCTTCCGCTAATGTCTTAGACTCGGTGTCGACTATGGGAATAGCCTCAGAAAATTTTGAAAGGTCGTCTTGAAATGTAAGGATGTATTTGTTTCCAGAATGAGAAAATGGGAGAGGTCCTACAACATCTAGGTACACTCTTTCGAAAGGTTTGGAGCTAATACTTGAGATTTTCATTGGATTTTTTGGGTTCGTGGATACCTTGTTCACCTGACAAAGTTTACATTTCCTTACATGCCTTACGATGTGGTCTGACATGCCTGGCCAGTAGAATTGCTTTTTGATTCTTTTAATTGTACGGGAAACGCCTTGATGGCCTCCCGTCGGTAATGAGTGAAAATATTTTAAAACTTGTTCGATGTCATTAATGTCGGATAAATATTTAATAGAATCTTGATGGAGTTTAATGTTTATTTGTTTAGCAGTGAAGACCTTGGTAAAAATGTTTTTAATAATTATTAGATTCTGTGGATCTAATATGGGGAAGGAGATATTTATTTGTTTTAACTGATTTGCTTCTGTGTATGAGCAGATCTCAGTTAAAATCTTTTCGAGGTCTGATCTATCTCTTTGGGATCGACAAGGTAAATTAATTTTTGATATGATTATTTTGGAGTCCTTTTTTGTGAAGAAGTTCAGTTCATTTGCGAGAAATGGAGATTTATCTGAAAGCTTTAGTTTCGAAGCCAACACTCTTTCAAGCTCTGTATCTTGCATTGGCAAGATGAAGAATTTAGGATTCGCATTTTTAGTCAGTAAAAGAGGAAAATTAGTCTCAGTTATTATTACTGAGGAATTGTTTGATGACGATGGAGTTGAGTTTGGAGTAATGCTTGCATTCGGAGTATCCGAATTGGCCCGAGCTCTGGCTTGATTCCTAGTTACAACATTCACGCAGGTTGAAGGTTCTGCAAAATGTTTGGAGTATTCTGGGATAGCTCTACTTAGAGCGTCTGCATTTGTGTTGAGCTTACCTGATTTATGGACTATTTTGTAGTCATATTCCTAAAGACGTATTCTCCATCTCATCAGTCTTGAGGAGTGGTCTTTCAGATTCATGAGCCATACTAATGGTTTATGGTCAGTTATAATTGTAAACTGTCTACCATAAACGTATGGTCTGAATTGCTCAACTGCGAAAACGATAGCTAAGAGCTCCTTTTCTACTGTTGAGTAACGAGTCTCTGCACCATTGAGAACGCGGCTCACATAGGCGATTGGATGATCTCCTTGGTCATCAACTTGTGAAAGAACAGCTCCGATGGCGTAGTCAGTGGCATCGGAGGTGACAAAAAATTCTTTGTCAAAATCGGGATATGATAGAATTGGTGCTGTAATAATTTTATTGCGTAATTCGCAAAATAATTCATCACAAATTGCTTCGAACTTGAAAGGGATATCTTTTTTCAAAAAATTTGTAAGTGGTTTTGCAATTTTGGAAAAATTTGGTATAAAGCGGCGATAGTAGACGACGAAACCAAGGAAAGCTTTTATATTTTTTTCCTTCTTCTGGTTCGACTATCGAAGTTCCAAGAAACAACCCTGGCCTTATTTCCTTCTTGAAACAGAGCGATTGATTTTGAATAGAAGGAGTTGGAATTTCAATGATGAATTCTGATCGAGCCGGAATTTTAATTTTATTTAATTTATCCGATTCTTTCGGATTTCTAAAGGGAAGGAGATAAGACTCCAACTTTTGTGGAATTTGAAAGGAGTTATACGATGATTCTGACTCGATAGAATTTGAAGGAGATAAAACTTTATTAAAATTCTTTGAGTTCTTTGATTTTATCTTGGAATTTACTTTTTGTGAATCTATTGATGAAGGAGATTGAATTTTACTAGATGCAGCCTTTTGTGCGGCTGTAGATGGAGATATACTTTTACGTTCTTGCTTCATATCTTGTGAAGCTTTGGATGGACATAAAATTTTATTTAATTCAGCCTCTTGTGTGGCTATAGTTGGAGATAGATTTTTACCTTTATGCTTCATTTCTTGTGAAGCATGTGCTGGCGATCGATTTGCATTGCTTTTCGAAGCAATTGATGGAGATAGGTTTGTATTAATATCTTTATTGGAGACTGTTATCCCTGTATAAAACAGACTCTTTGTTTGAGACCTCTTTTCTGGGTTTTCGCTTTTCAAATAAACGTATGGATAATTGGAATAATATTCTTCGTACGGATAAGATTTATTTGAATCATTTATTTCTAAAGAATCCGTCGATATTGTCTCGGGATTCCTGTGGACTTGTGCTGTAGTTTATATGTGCGAGGGGTTGCCGAATGAGAAGCCCCGCTGCATCCAGTTTTCCTGACTGGATGCCGATGAATTTTTGTTGTCCTTCCTATTTGGAGATGGCGATCTAGCCGATATATTGGCATTATTATATCTCGGCGGTGAAGTTCGACTTTCTCGGAATACTAGCTGCTGTCAGTTCCTATTTTGAGGCTGTCTTTCAGCCGTGTTTGTTGGTGGAGTATTGTTCACCTTCTGGAAATTATTTTGATTTCCCTGATTGTAGCCAGAACGACTGTTGTTCGCGGCTCTTGTCCGGCATTCCTCGATTGTATGTCCCATCCGATGACAATATCGACATGAAAGAGATTGTGATGGATCTTTAATTTTATTAAAATCTGGAGAGCGTTGTAATTGGGGGCTTAGCTTTGGAACTGCATTGAAATTTTGCGTGGTGTGTTGTATGATTGGGCAATTGATGCAGCATGCCCCAGTCTATTACATTTGAAGCAACGAAGATTTGAGTTTATTGTTTGCGAAAATAGAGTTTGATTATTCTTGTTTTGTGCATGGGAAACAAGTTGTTTCTGCTCTAAACGTGATGCATGCCCCAAAATGTGTGATTTTAAAGCAGAAAAGGATTTATCGGAATGCACTTTGGCTAAGGTCTGTAATTGTGGATTGGATAACCTATCTTCAATTGCTCTCACAGCCTGACACTCATTATCTCTTAACAAAGACCATAGGAGCACCTTGTCCGTAGTATAGGAATGTGTTGCTTCATTTAGCTTGGACAGTGTTGTATTTAATCTCTGCAAAAAGTCTTTAACACTTTCCTCTCTTCTTTGTCTGGAGTTAGTCAATTGAGATTGTAGTGTGGACCTAGGGGTTCTGACTTCGAAAGTTTGGGCCAATAGCGATTTTAACTCAGGCCAATCTGAGATTTGATTGTATCTGTATACGTCGTATGCCTCTGCGGATAATTTACTCCTTATTAAGCTAAGGAGGGAGTGTTTTTCGTTCGCCATCGTTGCTGTTGCGTATGTGTCATCACAACTTGAAATAAATTTGTGGAGATCTTTCGGATTTCCATTGAAATTTGGGATTAATGTTTTCGCTTCAGATGGGAAAAAACTTGATTGGTCTCTGAAAGAGACATTGTGGTGATGCTCTGTGGAATTATTTGTAGTATTCGTCACATTTTGGAATCGAGAGTCCAATTGTTCTTGCAGCGCAATTACAGTATCTGAGAATGATGTTTCCATGTTTATGTCAACATCATTTGCAAAGTATTCGCTGTCTTTGTCGTTTGGACCAACATTCAAGATTATTTCATTGTGTGTTTCTTCAAAGTCATCCCAATATTTGTGCAACGAGTTTAATTTTTGGTTTAGATATGCCTGGGTTGCAGTTGCAAGTGAATTATTATCTATAGACTGGATAATATGGGATAATGTTTTTTGTCTATCTTCTTGCAATCGAAATTGTACTGTATTCGATTGATCTTTGTCTGTGCTGTCTTGGTTTTCAGCTGCAGTTGTTTTTTTAGAAGTTTTTGGAGGTGGGACGTAAAACGGGTTATTTTTGCGCTCTATGTGGACTGATATGGATTTCAACCTATCAGACAGAGTTGCCTTTGTAAGATTGTACCAGTCCTCCGTTTTGTCATAGCATGACTGCTTAAAATAACCATGAGTTTCAGTAAAATTTTCATGATCTTGAATCAGGGTTTCATTTTTTTCAAATGAAGCCCATAGTTCTTCCAACTATTGGAGTTTTCCAGAAGTAAAATCTGAAGTCCTTTTAGGTTTATTCGCTCTGTGATAGTCGGCCAGAATTTGTCTAATTTCTGTAATTTTTGGGACTTGTGATAAGCAGAGCTCATCGAAAGATTTGTTTTCTTCTGTCATGATAGGTTCGTGAAGTAAAAGGCGGAGAACTATCTAGGTGGAAATATAAAGAGAAATTATAAGATAGAGTGTGTCTGTTATTATTATGGAATAATTTTAGGTTGAGATTTGTTTAAATTTGGGGAACTATAAAAGACGCGGCAAATTTTTATGGGCCAAAGAAAAGGCAGGCAAGTAGAACAGAAATAGTTAAATTTCTCAACAGCAATAAGCAGCTGTTAAGTTGGTTATGCGTAAATAATTTTGTATAAGTAAAAGTGTTTCAGTAATCTGTAATATGTGTGAAAAACACAGTAATAAGAAGGTGGATAATTTGTTTGATTTGTCAATAATAAGAGGGTTAATTTATTTTAATTGGATGTAGAGGGAGAAAGAGAGAAAAAAAATACGTTTATTTTTTTTTTTTATAAATTATAGCGAGAGAAGTAATGAAATCTCAATGCAAGTAAAGAAAAAGAAATCGCTCTTTCCAACCAAAATCTTTCTAGGTATATGAAGCTCTATCGCAGGGGATCGATATTTGACTTTTTTCGAAGTCCTCTGGCCAGCAAGCTCACGAGGTCTTACCGCAGAGGTCGCTTCTAGGAAGAAGGTATCTTAATTTTTATTTATTGAATTAAATGTTTATGCAAGTTGCTGGAATGAGTATCTAAGAAAAAAAAATTTAGGAATAGGATTAAGAAATATTTATGGGATCACTTATTTGAATTAAAATCTCTCACTTGTGTATTCACTTGTATATGTGTGCTGTACGCTTTATAGGCTAAACGAATTAATTAATAGAATATTTGAGAGAAAAAGAAAACTTTACATGTTTGCAAGGGTATATGTATAAAAATGAATTTTATATAGGAAAAAACGGCTTTAACTGTACCTTTAACCCTATCCAATGTCGTTTGCTTGGTGTTGATTAATGTTGGTTAATGATGAAGATGGTGTTTTGTGTTTTTGGTTTTGGGTTTTTGCGTTGGACTTCCTGGCCGTTGTAGGTGTTGTTGTTTTGGGTTGTCAAAAATTGGAAGTGTTGTTCTGTCGTCCTGGTCGACGTCTTCTTCTGGTCGTCCTACCTTCCTTACCAAACGTCTTGTTGAGGCAGGGATGAAGCCGCCTTCGGTCCCACGGTGAGCGCTTGGGTGCTTAAACTTTTAACTTCTCTAAGTACCTCCTGGGTACCCGGGCTAATTTTTTGTTTTTTTATTTTTAATTTTAGTTTCTTTTTAATTTATTTGTTTATTTTTTTACAGGTAAATTATAGTTTTACGAAACTTTTGTTTTATTTGATTTAATCTAAATTTATATGCATTTATAGGTTCGGTTACCGCTGCCACCAGTTGTTGTCACTAGCCCGCTCGTGCTCCCCGGTTATAGGTAGAGAAGCGGTCGGAGAAAAGGTTCGTAGTAAAACTTCAATTACAGCTTCTTTCTTTTTGGTTGAATATTTATTTTTCGACACGAGATCTTTTTCTTATAAATTAGAACTCTTATCAGTATCCCTTTCGAGTCCCTTGATTTAATTACTTTAGACACAAAAATCTTTTTGTTACGAATTACATTTAGAAATCAAATATTTTTATCCCGAAACTTCTCTTGGCGGATTTCAAAAAACGACTCCCCGAGGTTTGGGCAAATTGCACCCAGGTACCCGTGAAAAGTGGTCAAGAACTATTAAAATGCAGATATTACCTTTCGCTGATCGAGGATATGGACCTAGAAAATCGATATAAAGCTTTTGTCATGGTCGTTCTGTCACAGACTGGATTCTCATAGGTGGTCTCGGAATATTATTGGGAGCCTTCGTTTCCTCACACACGTCACAGGCGCCTACGTAGTTTCTGACATCAACTGTCATTCGTGGCCAGTACAAGTGTCTTCTCAGACGTTCTAGCGTTTTCCCTATACCACCGTGTGAAGCCAGTGGCGGATCATGAGCTCTCGAAACGACGTCGGTGACAAGCCCTCGTGGAATCCAAAGCTTCCAAGCTTCTTCTTCCTGAATCGGATCGCCTCTTCTCGAAACAGTCCGAATGTAAACGAAGCCATCCCTGAGGCAAAGATCTGGTAGTTTACCAGAAGTCGTTTTAACCTTATGCCTCAGTTCCTCATTTTCCAACGAGTTGAAATATGGCGAACTAAGGTCAACTTCTGGGCCAGGATATTCGTTGGTGGACAGGCTGTCACAATGGATGCGTGACAGCGCATCAGGGACGAAAGTGAAATCGGAGCCCTGAAGCTTCAAACTCCACCGAGCAAGTTTACCGCTGAGGTCCTTTTGAGGCATCAGCCATTTCAAGCTCGCATGATGAGTCACTATCTTAAACGGGATGAGTTCTATGAAGGGCCGGAACTTCTGTACACTTAAGATTGCAGCTAGGCATTCCTGCTCTGTGACGGTATAATTTCTTTGTGCTGAGTTCAACTTTTTCGAGACGTAGGCTATTGGCTTCTCGTGGCCATCGTCATCTAGTTGAATCAGCACCCCACCAATACCATGTTGGCTCGCATTGCACTGGATACCGAACTGCTTGGTGCAGTCTGGACTCACTAACAACAGAGCAGAAGTAAGTTTTTGCTTTAGTAGATCAAGAGACGTCTGGGCTTCAGGTGTCCATTTGAACTGACTGGGGTTTTTCAAGGTGTCTGTAATAGAGGCAGTTAAGTCAGCATATTTCGGGATGAACCGTCTATACCATCCCGCCATACCTAGTAGGCGTCGGGCTACCGAACAGTTTTAGTTGACGGATAGTCAACTATAGCTGAGATCTTCTCTGGGTCAGTCTTAATTCCTCCTTTCCCGACTATGAAACCCAAGTATTTGGTCTCCTTGATGCAAAACTTGCTCTTCTCGACGTTGTTAGTGAGGCCAGCTCTCCTCAAAGAATCGGCTACACGGGATAGTAACGTGAGATGCGAGTCAGAGTTTGATGACAGAATTAATAAATCGTCTAGATAGACGAGAACGTTCTCACGAAGATCAAAAGGAATGACTTTATCCATGAGGCGGCACATCGTTTGTGGAGCATTGCATCACCGTGTACTGATAGAGAGGATGACCAGGTACTGTAAAAGCGGTCTTCTCTCTGGAATCAGCGTCTAGTGGTATCTGCCAGAAGGCGTCTTTCAGGTCCAGGCTCGTAATGTAGTTTGCCGGAGGAAGTCGACTCAGAAGTGCGTCTATTTGCGGTAGCGGATAGGCATCCTTTTTCGTAACAAAGTTGACCTTCCTGGCGTCAAAACAAAGCCGGACCATTCAAGGCTTCCTCATGAGAACAACTGGAGAGCTCCAAGGACCCTGGCTCTCCTCTATCACACTCAGTGATAGCATTCGCTCTAATTCGGCATTCATCAAACTTTGTACTGCCGGCGATATCGGATAAAAGCGTTGTTTTATCGGGGCTGCGTCATTCGTTTCAATCTTGTGAGAGACCAAAGATGTTTTTCCCAGCCCTAAGGAAGCGAAAGAGGGGAAAAGCTGTTTAGTGGCTTCTAAGCGTTGTTGATCGAGACTAGAAAGAATATGGCAGTCGGTGTCAGAGGTAGCTATTATACTTGGATTCACTTCTGCGACTATTCCCAGGACATCTGGAGCCAACCCAAATAGACGCCAGAAGTCCATTCCTAGATATAGTGCTTGTGTGAGTGCCGTGTCCCAGTAGCAATCAACCAAAGAAATTATCGAATTGATTAAAAAGACACTTCTCGAATTATACTCGAACGCTTTATTCATATAATTAATTTTCACAGTACCGCAACTTTCCCTATCTTACGTTAATGTAGACTACCTGGCGCTTAGGTAATCTGAACCGACACTTGAAACTTGATGCACTCCAAAAATAGCTAAAACTTGACTGAACGATAAAAGGCACTCGCCAGACCACTCATAGGTCTTTTATTGCCCCAATATTCAGAAGTAAGCTTGTAATCGCAACGCGAATGTAAACAAACGACAACAACTTTGTCGTTTGTTCTACCGGTTGCAGCACCTGAGTTACTTAGTTGTAAACAATCGCCTTACATAATAATTACCATGCGAAGTAAATTAGTATCGTAATCGTCGATTGCTCCACTAAGCGCTCATTGCAGCCAGCTGTTGGGCTAATCAGCAAAACAACCGAGGTTATTGTTTAGCAATTCCTGATTATTTTGCTGAAATGCCTTTTATTGTTGGAAGAATCTTCCGTATATTGGGCCATCACATCCCTCCCCCCTTGGAAAAACTAATTTCCGCAGGGAACTAGGTCTGGAGAGTGCAACAGTCTTAATTAAAAACATTTTTTAATCTTCGTTCGGTTCAGATTACGCTTTTCTTTTACATTTTTCATTAATTCCTATTTTAATTTTGTTATCTTTCTAATACTTATTACATTTCCTTCTTTTCTGCCTAACATTTTCTTTTTCCATTGTCACAAAAAAAAATTTTATATTTATATTACTTCTTACACTTGTTATTCATTTACATTTTATTATGCTCTTTGGTAGTACATTTTCATTACTTTCTACATTAATTTTCTTATTTCTTATCTCTACTACAATTTCTTTTAACATTTCATATCTTCATATTATTTCTTTTAACATTAACTTTGCTTTTTTTTAAAAAAAAACTTTTTCTGTATTATATTTCTAAGGTTTGTTATACATTTGCCCCCCTTCTTTTTACAGTTTTAAATTCCCTATTAGAAAATACAATTTACACTTCTGATAAATTTTTTTTTTACTTTCCATACTCAATTAATTACTAAAAATGAATCCTATTCACTAACATGCTTTACCTATTTATTTACTGTTTTAATTTACAAATTTTATTTTATTCATGTACATAAATACCATAAATTTAGGAAAAGGCTAACTGCATAATACTACGTCGAGAAGAAAAAAAAACTAAATAGTAAGCTCTACCTTAACTTATTATCAAAAAGAAATAAACATTACTTATACATACATAATACGGAAACTAATCCTTTCCAGCTGCACCAGCTTTTTCCCTACGATCGTGGGTAAGTTTACAGTCGGCATGGAGGCTGTTGTTGGCACTATTACCTGTATATACTCCGAATCTTCGCTGGGTTGTTTTTCCTTCGGGGTCTGGACTGCTTGGATTTGTCTCCGGGCAAATGAAAAATATCACTATATTCGTAACAAATTTGAGTCACGGACTCTTTTTCCTTTGAATTTCGGTCTTCTCCGAGTATTAGTGATTGTTTCATTAGTTGGAGCCATTGCTGACTGAGATTGTACTTCAGTCGACCTTCTCCTATAGGCTGCACAGAGTACTTACTTAGACTCTCCAGCTTAGGTCTGAAATCCTTTATTTCAACTGCCTCAGTTCTAGCGTTGACGATTCCAACAAATGCCTGTCTATTCTTAGGCCTGATTAGGGTATTACTACAGTACACGCCGGGACATATTTCTTCTGCCATACACACCATCTTATCCTCGCTTGTAACTTGGATGCTTATCAGCTGCTCCGTCCTTGGCTCCATTCGTATTATGGATCCCTTGAGCTCTCCGGCTCTTGGGGGTGAAGCTATCTTATCCCGTTTTAGATGTTGACTATCTTTGATGCTTAATACTTCTGCATAGGCCGTGGTTTGGAAAGTTTCCAGCCCGATATCCGTGCGAGGACATATTGACTCTTTCTCTTTATCACGTTCTAGCTTCTTGCCCCACATATCATCTGGAAACCTCACCAAGGTTTCTAAAAGAGGAGGATTGTTTTTCTGAGCTTCTCCTGTGCGAAGGGATGCTTTCAAGACCTCTCTACTGTTTTTCTTTCTGCGGGATCTCTCTCTTATATACTGTTGCGTGCTCTCCCTGGCTATAACTTTGCGCCGTTTATCAGACAGCAATGAGGATATCTTGAGAATATCAAACCTAGCTTCCTTGCGAGGATTATTTGGCTCCTTCTCTTTTTCTACATTTGCCTTCAGACTCTCAGCTTGAGCCGCCCTTGGGCTAAAAGCTGCGGTCAAGGTATTTTCCTCCCCTCGTCCTTCTTCCACTGACTCTGCTAGTGTCCGATTTGTATCCATCACATCTTCCTTCTGTGATTTCGTTTGCGAGTTCTCTAGTTCGGGTATTTCTCTTCCTTTATTATTACTTACCTCAGTCAAGTACCTTGTATGCTATTTGACACTTCACTTGTTTTAGCGACAACATCTTCTAATGCTGTTATTCTATCTTTAAGCCGAATCTTAATATCACTTGGGTTAGGCACTTCTTCCAATTAGGTTTACCTGGGCTTCCTTGTGTACACCATTTTAGCCCTATGACTTCCACTTCTTCTTTCCCTGTGATGGAACCAAAGAGCGGTTCTCGGTCCTTGCTCTTTTCTATAGCCCCTATTGACAATCTCTTATTTATACAGTCAATGACAGCTCTATCTCTGAGAAATTCAATACCCAGTATTCCATCAGCTCCGATTGAGTCCGTGTCATATATGGCGTTAAATTCGCAAGTCTGTTCAACTTCACCCACTCGTAGCTTGGCTGTACATGTTCCGATTGAGCTTCTTTGTACCCCAAACAACCCTCCTATTTTGATTTTTTGTAACGTTTGTATAGGCGTGGTTCCCTTGATACGATTTACCTTAATCACATTGCACGTTGCCCCTGTGTCAATCAATAACACCAATTTACCCTTTATGCCTATATCCGATTCTACAGTAATTATACAATTATTAAATAAGCTTAGTTCTATTTCACTGGCTACTTCCAGTGGGACTTTCGTTGTCTCTTCTTTTGTTAGTTGAAGGCAGCTGCGGTAAAAGTCCACAGCTGCCGATCCCCGTTTCCCTGATCGGCAATGTATTTTTTCACACAAATCTCTGTATAATGATCAGAGGTTTTACAAAATTGGCAATAGAGAACTACAGCATCTCCCTGACCTACCCCCGGGCTGTTAACATGTGTATCCTTAAACCTTACCTGTTGTTTCCCACACTCTTCGCTTCGTGTCCATATATCCGACATCTCATACAATAAGGGGACGGCCTTCTCTCTGTACATTCCTTCGCAATATGCCCCTGCCTCCCGCACTGGAAGCACTTGATATTTCTGGACTGCTTTAGCTGGGCAGAGGGGTTCCTCAAAATCCCTGACGAAGCTGGCTCTTGTCTTGGTGGGGTTGCTGTCCGTTTGTTCTCGTCTTTGTAAACTCTACCCGTACTCCAACTGTTCGGTGGACTTTTTCTAATGCCTTCCCCGGTATAGTTAAGCATTCCTGGTTCTCTCACCTGTAGCCGTCTGGCGTCTCTCTCGAAGTAATCTGCCTCCTAACGTGCCTCGTCCAAAGATTGGAATTTCCGGCCTGTTAGGTATACTTGCGTAGTCCGGTTCATCACACCTGCTTTGAATGTGGCTACTGCTTCAGCCTCCAACTCTAAAATCAGACCCCCGTCCTTACCTGGATACTTAGCTGAAACTGCCGTTTTAATTTGATTCAACAAATCCTTCAATCTGTCCGCATATTCCCTAATGTCGTCTCCGCGTCTTTGTCTGCACGCTATCATTTCAGTTCTCAATTCGCTGTAGGACTTTTTAGGCATATAAGCAGTTTTAATGGTCTGCTGCAATGCCGAAAAATCTTTTGGCTCCTCTGAACTCACCAGATAGTATGCATCGACCATCAACCGATATCTTACACATTTCATGAAGATATCTTGTTCTTCGGCCTTAAGACGATCGTGAAGGTCTTGGCAGCAGTTTAGGAAGTGGTGCACTTCCCTTGCTAGCTTTGGCGACCGTTCCCCCGAAAACATTGAGAAGTATTTGGACACCATATCCACGATTTTGTCATGTGCATCAACCATGTTGTTTTATTGTTCGTGTGAAGTTAATTTCTCTATACGACTCTCTATGTCCTTATTCGGCCGTTGATCTGCAACTGACTTGGGTGTTGAACACTGGCTTTTAGCTGTTTTAACACTTCCACTTTGTTTTGCCTCCCAGAACAACAACCTTCTTCGTCCACCACTTTTCTGTGACTCTGCGCCTTTTTCCTTTTCTTGTGTATTTGGATCAAGTCCTATTTCCTTCTCTAATTCCTCTGTTAAGTTCTCTGCCTCTAGCAACTGCTGTTTCAGAACTTTTACTTTCTTTACTAGGGCCTGATTTTCTTTTTGGCCTTCTTCTACTGCTTGTTCCAATGCATTCTCTCCTTTGTGGATAAAGTCGAAAGTAGCTGTAACCAATAAATCAAGTGCCTCCCCCCTTAGTACTTGTCCGGGTGCAAGTATTTAGTTCTTCAAGTACAGCTTCTAATTCCTCACTTGGCAATCGCTTCTTAAGTTCGGTTGTTAGGCGTTCTCCGATATACTGGCAGTCTTGTTCATACCCTTTTAATTTATCTTGGCACTCTTTCAACTCTTGTGATTTATTTTCCAATTTTTGTTCCTGCTCTCGAAATCGCAAAAGTTCCTCTCTCGTCAGGACGTTGCTTCTCCCTACTGACATCTACACTAGTTAATCACAAGATTTCCTGATCTACTGTCACCTTACACCTCAATGTCACTTCTCGCAGACCAAACCAATTATTTTAAACACGAACCGCAAAACATTTGAATTTTTTTTAACTTTACCGTGTAACGAATACTCTCCTATGAGCAACTTACTTGAAGATAGTTCAGGGCACGGCACGTTTGTTGTATGTACGTGTATATATAACCGATGATTGGAGTAGCTAATATAGCTTTGCTCCTTGTGTGTCTGCTGGAGTAGCTAATATAGCTTTGCTACTAGTGTGTGCTGGAGTAGCTAATATAGCTTTGCTCCTTGTGTGTGTGCTGGAGTAGCTAATATATCTTTTCTCCTTGTGTGTGTGCTGGAGTAGCTAATATAGCTTGGCTCCTCAAATGATGTAAGTGTAATTTCCATCAATTTCACAAAAAAATTTAAAATCACAAACGTAAAAATTTAAATCACTTAATCTAACACCTAAATTCCTGAAAAGTCAAAGAATTAATTTATAGTAATCTCTGAAAAATAACATTATAAAAAAAAAACAATTTCAACAATCTTAAAAGAATTTAAAAAAGAAAATTAACCATGAAAAAGAACAACACAGCAGCAAGAAATTGTAAAATTTCTTACCTAAGTTTACCGGCTGCGCCAATTGTCGTGTCCCACTAGCAATCAAACAAAGAAATTATCGAATTGATTAAAAAGACACTTCTCGAATTATACTCGAACACTTTATTCATATAATTAATTTGCACAGTACCGCGACTTTCCCTATCTTACGTTAATGTAGACTACCTGGAGCTTAGGTAATCTGAACCGACACACGAAACTTGATGCGCTCCAAAAACAGCTAAAACTTGACTGAACCACAAAAGGCACTCGCCAGACCAGTCATAGGTCTTTTATTGCCCCAATATTCGGAAGTAAGCTTGTAATCGCAACGCGGATGTAAACAAACGACAACAACTTTGTCGTTTGTTCTACCGGTTGCAGTTGTAAACAATCAACTTACATAATAATTACCATGCGAAGTAAATTATTATCGTAATCGTCGATTGCTACACTAAGCGCTCATTGCAGCCAGCTGTTGGGCTAATCAGAAAAACAACCAAGGTTATTGTTTAGCAATTGCTGATTATTTTGCTATAATGCCTTTGGCTATTGGAAGAATCTTCCGTATATTGGGCCATCACATGGGCCCAGGAACCACGTAAAAACGCACGTTTTGGGTCTTATCACGGAAAGTGACATCCAAGTTCACATGACCATGCACAGTCGTCATGGCACCATTAGCTACTTCGACCTGTGTCCGATACCTCTTCCATTCGACATCTACTTCTGCAAGCTTCTCTAGAGCTCCCTGGCATAGAATACTGACAGTGGCACCACTATCAGGTAATCCAGTCTCAGTTCGCCCGAGCAGCTTTACTTCGGCGTACTGTCGAATGTCGTCTGGCATCGACACGGAAATCTGTGCCAATTTTTTCCTTTCCACTCTCATCCGTCGACAGTATTCCCGCCAACGAACGGTTGATCGTTTCTTTTTTGGCCCAATATCCAAGTCAGGAAACACGATTTCAGCTAACTCCGCTACTGAGGAGAAGATTCGGTCTCTTGCTGCGTTGTATTTCTGCAGACGCGTATGATATGGCGTCAGCGGATGTAAAACAGGCTCACACCCACTCGTCATAACAGAGCTTGGTGGCCGTTTTAATATGGAAATGCCATGAGGCCAAATCTCCTGCTCAGCAACCCTGTCAGTTAAGAGTGCTGTCGGTGTTATCGGGACATCGAAAATTAAAGACTCTTCCAACGAAGTGTCTATCAATGTCATGGGCTCCCCAGAAGTGGAAATGGGAGCTTGAAGATCCGCGGAGAAGTCTATCAGATTCTCCGTCTCTATCAATGAAGTATTCATACTAGCAGGTGTTTTGCTGATATCATCAGAATCACTGAATGACATCAGTGGACAATTCAGAGATTCGGCAATGTGATCTGCTAAAGGAGCGGACCTTCCTCCTTGTTCAAGGCTTGAACTGGAGTGTTCGTTGCAGTTGTCGCTCGCGACGTTGGCGCTGGTCGGAAAGAGGTGGTGGTATTCCCGACCCGTCTCAGGTTTTTCTGTCGACAATAGCTGCATTCGGGCTTGAAAATGTTCTTGCGTCCGCATTCATAGCAGAACACAACTTGTCTCTCCTGCCGGCAGTCTTGATAGAAGTGACCGGACTGGTCACAGTTCCAACAGGTTACAATCTGAGGAGTGGTAATAGCAGATAGCAGGACTTCCTCACTGCGTTCAGATGATTTGTACAATTCAGTCCCAGTCGGACGAAACTCATCCACCTCGCTGACTCTTTGGCCGCGATAACCATTCCAGCTGCTCGCTATCGCGATTCACAGCTGCGTCGCCTGTATTTGAGTCACGAGACTCCGTAGTTGATGTATATTGTTAGTGGGATGTAGGCAGACCTTTTGCTGAATGTCTGGAAGCAGGTTAGACTTTACGATCTCTAAGAATTCTCCGTCCGCCAAGGGACTTTGCAGTTGATCGCGCAACTGTACCAGGTGTTCATAATACGTAGCAAATGACTCCCCTGCTTTCTGTTTGCGCAACATCAGCTGAACTTTGACTTTAGGGTCATCTTGGGGTACTCCCCATTCAGCTAATAGAGCTGTCTTCACATACTCCCATGAAGGCGTGGAATTTTTCCTCAGGAGAGACCAGAACCAGTCCATAGCTGGTCCAGAAAGCAGAGTCGTCATATGCCGTACCAGAAGATCGAAATCTGCTTCTAAGGCCGAATAGGTCAATGCTTCCACTCGAAACACAAATTCATCGACAGTAAGCCGTGAGCTATCACCGCTATAAGATATATTCGGCCTGCGGATAGGACTGCCAGAACGTCGCTGTCCTACGCCTGCAGGGTTACGAATAGGTGTGGTTGTGGAGGTGGGACAAAATCTGGTCTAGGCTGATTACTATGCTGACCAAAAGCTGAATGCGATCTATTTGCCGACTGCCTACGTGAGTCGTGAAATTCTTGGGATAGTCTTGGGTCACCCATGGACGGAGGTGGTCGTGCAAAGTCCATGGGCGGCATTGCTGCTGAGATCTCTTGTCGGACGCTATTCCTTAACTCAGTCCGCAAAACATTGAGGCTTTGTTCGAGGCCTTCGCGTACTAGGTCTTTCATTTGCATGCGTAAGCCAGCCATCAAAGCATCCGTGGCTGCTGAGGTATGTCCACTGCCAGAAGGCAGTGGGCTATTTCGTCACGAGTTAGGATTGGTAAAAGTCCTTGAATGTAAATCTGGCATTCCAGGAGAGAGTGATCGTCGACTAGGTGGTGAAACTGTCAAAGTTGGTAAGTCAGTTGTTGGCATGGAAGGTAATGGATCGTGACTGACAGTCTTTACGGGCTTTGTCACCTTCGGGACAGCACCAGTATACTCAGTGAAATCACACTGAGTGAGATTGGATCTGCAGAACGGGCAGTTTGAATGGTGTCCAATCCACGTTTTGAGAGATGCTTTGTGAAACACATGTCCACAGACCGTCTTCACTGGCTTCCTTTGTCCTGACCAGTCGCTCTCTAGACAGACGGACCACGGATCTGGCAACAGCATCGGTACCCCAATTGCTCGCGGTGGTGTTCGCGCTGTAGCCATTGTAGAATCAGTCGTAATTCAAGAAAAAATCTTCAAACCAAGGGTTTGGAATAGATATCAGAAAAATTCCAAAGAATTCGAAAATTCGGAAACCAACAGGCTCTTCAAAAATGAAGAACGAAATACTGATCTAAAAATTTGAAGGTTGGAACGATATACTAAATTTCAAACAAAAATTCCTTCCCAAACGTTCGGAGATTTGGACTAGATCTTAAGATTTCAGCATAAATTGTTATCGACCGTTCGTTGTATCACCAATTCGGAGAAATTACCAGTGAAATTAAAAAAAAAGTCAATGGTTCGGAGACTCAGCACATTGGCAAATTTCACAAATCAAGTTACCAGCAATATCGATTTAACAAAAAGAAATACAAACGTTCGCAAAGATAGCAAGCTTTTCGAACAAAAATTTTCGTTCTAAAAATTCAATTCTTCTTCTTCTAATTCTGAACGTAATTTAACTTGTAATAATTTTAGTTTGTATATTGATAAACCACGCAAATCTCTTGCCATAACTTCGAATATAGGTATGTTAAATATACATTTCTCAAACGTGTATAAAATAATATGAACAAACAATACTAACTTGAATATTTATGGGGGCCTGTTCTACCGCACAAGTGTTGAACTTTGAGCACCTTCGTGCGCGCCTCTAGGGGCTTCCTGAATGCAGCTTCAGCCGGTACAGCAACTGTTGTGAGCTCGTTTGTAAGTCGCAGCGGCAAGCTGGATGTAATTGCTTCCAGTCACCGTCAGTGTGAGGAGACTCCTCTTCAACTTTTTTGCACTTTACGCCTTTGCTGGTTTGACCTTCTTTTGACCCGATGCTTGAATGGGGGATTATTTGTAATATAACTCTTGAAGAATTTAGCCACCTCAGCTTTCAGCGTGGAATGTATGGGAGCTTGCCCTACGTGCCGCAAATGCATTCCTGTCGCCCGGTTTAAAAAGTTTTCCTTTAATTACCGGAATATTACCAAAATTAGTATGACAAAATATTTATGTGTTAGGGCGTAATTAAAATTTACCTGGATATCTCAATCTAAATGAACGATGCCAACCGAGAATTTCAGATCTTTGTTCTTGCCCGTCCTTTCACTAGCGTACCTTTCTATCAAAAAACACAAGGCAAATGTTAGTCCCTTCCTCTTTTTCCGTCACATCAACATGTCACCTCGCATTCGAGGAAATGCATTTCTCTCGGTCGAGGTGCGTTCATTTTTTTTATGCTTGACGCAGACGGCCTACACGCTTCAGTAATTCTTGTAGCATATTGCTATATGCAATACGCTACGACCATAACAACACAAGTCATTGAATGCATTTATTATCTATTTTAAATTATATCTTTAATTTTGTATATTTATACACTTGCGCCCGGTGTACATTTATTAAACCTTGCCTTCCTGACACTAAACCTAACTTATAACTTAATAACTCAAAAGAGCCAAAGCTCTATACCTATGTTGGTATCGCATTTATTGGCGTTGCAGTGCCTTTTTTTACATATGATTCCCCTAAAGGGGTCTGCTTATTTCAGCAGCGTTTAATTACTTCAGCGCTTTAGGTGTTAACCACTAGCCGTTTATTAGATTGAAGGTACTGTTACCTGCAATATACCATGTATACCTATAAATGGTGCAATATATAAGTTAAGTTATATAGCACCAAATACCTGTATGTGATGCATACAGAATCAACGTTGGGTGTTTCGATTAATTTTTTCTTTCGTAGTATTTAATATGGATATTCGTTTGTCATATATGAGTTATTACTACACACATTCTTATCAGTTCCTGACTTACATAAGGTCAGGTTACAAATTCTTTAATTGACAATCGTTATTTGAGCTTATTATTTTTTTTATCCCACTTGTTTGTTATTACATCTAATAGTCACCCTAACTCATTAGGGCATGTTAATATACTCGCATGGAGTCAGTTGTGAGGGCAAAGAACCCCTATGCATGATATGATCTGCATAAGGTTGATTCAATTAATTATGTCTGAAGGACTTAGTTCTAATTTTAAGTTCTTATTAACTTTATGATTGATAAGATACTTCTTTATCACATTTTTTTTCATCACTGTCTAGGCTTACAATACTGCCTGACATTACATTTCCCCCATTGGGGTTTGTAAATTGTAGATTATAGATTATATCATTTATGTCTATTTTTACCTTTGTATATTTTACAATATTTACATTTTTACATTTATATATTAGTCGTTAGTTCGGTATAGCTACTGATCTACTATTATATCTAACCCTAGGAATGGCCTATACAGTGAAGTACCCACCCTTATCTTCTCTATTTATATTTATGTTTTTGTTAATCGACCGCGCCGTATAGGTACAAAAGTACGAAATATCGTGCAGGTGATGAAATAATTTTTTCGCTCTCTAGACGTTCGTCTATTAAGTCAGTCAGCGAGGAAGCTCCGGGTCCTGCCAGGTATTAAACGCTATTGCGAATTTGCGGCTATGCTCCTACTTAATCTGCTGTTATGCTATCACCTGTAGTTCGCCAAGTTAGCCCTCTCATAGAAAGGTACCCTTGCGCCTCGTTCGGAGTCGCTCTGGAGATACTGAAGGGAGTTTACATGTAACATATTTACAGGCGACATATAATAATGGTCATTAAGGGAGTCAATTATGGTTTTTAATTAGTGGGTTATCGTGAGTTTCTGTTTTCCTGAGGAACCTCTCGGACATGCTTAGTAAATAAGTTAATGGGGGTGGGAAGTCAGCCTCCTTGTATAAGCTCTCGTTAGAGAACCATTTGACATTGTTTGGCCTTCTAAATTTACCTAGGCAATGTGTAACAACTTTTCTCTCAAATGTTTCTAATTCGTTAGCAACGTTGTTGGTTATTTGGAACCAAGACGTGAATCCGTAACCGATGACCGGCCAGATTAGTGTTTTGTAAATGAGCAGTTTCGTTTTTTATTTATAGACCTTTCGCGTTTAGAAGAGGCCTTAATATTTCTGTGGCTGCTTTAGCTTTGTTTAACGCTTTCCTCGCATGGAGATTAAAGCGTAATTTATTATGGAACTTAATCCCCAACTATTTGATTTCTTCTTTAAGGGGTATTAAACTGTTGTTTACCCTTAACCTGAGACATTTGCTCTCTCTTACTGCCAGAAGGTGTTCCTCGCCACTTGCGTTTCGGAAGCAGATCAGTCCACACTTTTGCTCATTTATTTTGAATCGCCAATCGGTGCAGAATTTGTTTAATTCAGGTATAAAGTTTTGGAATCTTATTTAGGGCAAAATGTGGTTTTTCATCCTGTGCTAGGATTAGGGTATCATAGGCATACATGTTGCGGCTGGACTGTCCGTTGAGAAGTTTCTGAGTGGGAAATCGTACATGAATATATTAAAAAGCTTTGGTCCCAGAATTGAACCCTGCGGTACGCCTGAATTGATGGGGATTGCATCAGAAGTGTAATGGGAAATAGAGATTGAGGTGACTCTTTCGCTCAAAAAGCTACCAATAAGTTTGGTGATTTCCAGAAGGCACCCCGCTTCCAGGATTTTAAACAAAAAACCTGTATGCCACACCCCATCAAAAGCTTTTTCAAGATCAATGCCAAGACCTACTGTGAAGGTTTTGTTTCGCAGATTGCCTGTGATTCTGTTGGCCAAGGTTAGGACCGTGTGGTCTGTCGAATATGATTTCTTGAACCCAAACTGATTGCCTGGTATTATCTCTTGTTCGATACAAAAATTGTCTTGCTTGCTGGCTATTATTCTTTCGTAGAGTTTTCCTAAGTTGGATAGTAGGACAATTGGACGGAAATCTTTTACCTGCTTGGAATTAGCTTTTTTTGCTATAGGAATTAGCCTGCCTTCTTTCCAGGCTAATGGAAAATAACCGTTGTTGGTGCATTGATTAAATATAATTGCCAATTTGGTGTCTAAGAGTTTTGGACATTTTCGTATAATGTAGTTGGTAATTTTGTCGGGGCCACACGATTTTTATTATTGAGGCTGGCTCTAGTCTCAGATACTTTTGAAGGAGTGGTGAATTTACTCTCACTAATATTCGGTGCTAAGGCTTGATTCGTGCTGGAGAATTCAGTTAGGGTTCGACCCCTAGTATCAATATTAAAGGAACTCAGTTTATTGTTCAACCTAGTCTCTAGCTAGCTATCGTGCGCCTGGACCTTTTCTACGTATAAGTCAGCATAGAAATTCTTGGAAAGCCATTAGCTTCTCTTCTGTGGTTGCTAGCTCCTGACCTAGGTGACACAAGTTATTATTTATAATGTTTGTGCCAAAGATTTTCCTACCCGTGATACGATTAATTTCTTTAATGGCTTGTGGAGATGGATTTATATTGCTCAGTCGCTTCTGAAAAGCCTCGTTCATTTCCATTTTCACTTTCTGCCTAATTATTTGACTAAGGCATTTAATTCTGGCGTTGAGTTCGTTATATCCCCTAGAAGTCCAACACCGAAGCCGATCTTGGAAATGTTGGTTTGCTTGGAGCCAGTATATCTAAGTTTAGAAAGGGGCCATTGTTCAGCCAATTCACTAAAATCTTACCATTCTTATTGCTCTGACTATCTCCCCATTTGCCATGCCTGGCGTTAAAGTCGCCGCCTATGATGATTAAGTCAAACTCGCGAGTAAGTTGGTAAAATTTATTTAATTCGTTAGTTAGGGACGCACCAGCTTTACCAGGGATGTAAATGCTGCCTATTAGTAACTCTTTTGGAAGACCGAGACCATCATTAAATGGAATCACCGGAAGACATGAAGAGAAGATTTCACTACTGAAACCTACTTTCTCGAAACTAAATTTTTCAGCTAATATGATAGCTGTGCCTCTACCAACGTCATTTCTAATTATTTTGTGTCCCTTAAGTGACACTCTATGTCTGTTATTTAGTCTTGTTTCCGATATGAATGTAAAGTGAGGGTTAAAATTTCTCAACATATCAAGAAAGGAAAATCTTTTATCATGCGTGATGAGGGAATTTATGTTGATAGGCAGTATTTTTAATGAGATCTGCACACTCATCCTAAGATTTCAGCAGTGAAGTTGAGATAGGCTAACGCTCTCTCTTCCGGGGACGTAATTGCCTTATACCTAGTCCAAAATTCTCTAATACTCTTGACTAGTTCTGTGAATGACATGTTAAATAATTCTCGCGTTTCGCTCAGAAATTCGCTGAGGACATTAGTGTCTGCCCCTCTTGATTTACCACTGGTTAATAGCGACCCCCTCTCCCCCTTAAGGACACTCGCGTAAGTAGTGTGAGTGTTATTTGTTAACAAAATTCCTTTGATAGAATATTTTTTCTTTCATTTTGTTGCTGAGCCCTTCCCTCTTGGCTTTGTATTTCTGGTATTCCTGGCACCCCTGGTAGCTGGCTGGGCGATCACTCGACTGACAGTTAGCGCATTTAGGCGGTGGTCTCTTTTCTTTTTCTAAACTTAGGCATTGTTCTGAGTTATGTTTGTCCCCACATAACACGCATCTTGGCGAGTAACCACAATAATCCCCTGTATGGCCAAATCTTTGGCATCTAAAACATCTAATTAAGATACTGGGTCGTTTCCTTTCCCAGTGTATTCTCTGACGTAGAATGTATCTGATCCCTAAGAGTTTCTTTACTTCTTCTATAGATTCGGTTTGGACCACGAACATATTTCGATGAACCCCAATTTTACTTGAGTTGGGCGTAGAAAACCTATATATTTTCGAGATTTTGACTCCCGGGCATTGGGAGACAATGCCTTCCCCTACCTCATTTGCTGCCACATCCCCATCTAGTCCCATTATTATAATTGAGGCCTTCCTCGCTTCCTTTGGTGTAAAAGAGAAGGCATCCACAGCCGCTCCCTAAAGAGGGCCAAGAGCTCCCTGTGCAGACCGACATGGTTAACAAAAACCTTTGACTTTAAATAGTCCAAATTGACAAATTGGAAACTAATATTATTTAACTTCATTTCAGCTATCTTATTGTTTATTATTGGTGTTAGTAAGCTAGAGTTTACCCCAAGAATGAAGATGGGTGGGCACTTTTTCGGCTCTTTAATTATATTATTTTTAATACTACTGTTGTTTTTAAAATTTTTAGCACCTATATTTACGCTACTTTCAATATTTTCTTGACTATCCTGTAGGCTTCTCTCCTGTTCATCTGCGTCGATGTCCATGTCATCCTCATCAAGCAAGGCGAACTTATTTTCGTTTGCATATTTCTTACTTCTGTTCTGCGAAGATGTCTCCTGCGAGCTTCTCCTTTTTCACCGTTGTTTCACGCTTGTGAATCCGTCCGCAGCCTGCTCCAAATTATTTATAATAACAACCGCTTGATTATTATATAAACCGGAAATACACTTACCTGCTAGGTCTCCCAGTGCATTTCGCTTCAGTACTGCTGAATGATTAACTGATACTCGTGGCGGCTGCCTGTCTAATGAGTTAGAAGGAGTTTGAGATAACTCGTCTAAATTTCCCAGTGTTATGTTTGAGGAACTTTGCGCCCGCCGTTCCCTATTCCATCCTTATTTAGTTGACCCACTGAGTCCCGTTGTTCTATGTTGGAGCTGTTTTCGACGCCCTTCACAGGTGCCTGCCAGGCGAGGAAGTTGTCCTCCACGTTTCTCTCAATTTGTTCAATGTCACCACTCGACAGCAATTTGGAAGGAGGAATCAAACCCCCTTTTTTCCTATCACTTTTGGAGCCCATGTCTGAGATAAGGTTTAAGGCTTATCTCCTCACACGAGATCATCTCCATACGAAAACGCCAATAAAGTTACGCTCCCGGGCGCCTTCACTTCTTCAACTCTGCTGCGTCCAACATGGCGACGGAGCAGTTATATATGCCCGCTTGAATGAATGAATGCATGCAAGTACGCGGTATGTATGCTTAAGTGAATTACACAAAATGTCCTCAAAATGTTCTTAAAATGTTCCTATACTCTTCACCTTCACCTGATGAGAGTGAAAATACCTCAATCAGGCACTGTATTCTTCGAAGCTTTCTTTACAAAATCCTCAATTAAATATACTAAATGAATTTTGCCTCGACGGCGTCCCAAAATGGCGCCCGCAAAATGTTCACGGCTGCTATTAAGAGGCACTTACGAAAATGTTACAGAGCATACTCCATTTAATCAATCACTAAAACACTCCAATCATTGGCCCTTTGCCCTTTCCAATAAAAACAATAATCAAATCTTTTGATTTGATTTTATAACAATTCCACAACAATTTGATAATACTTTTATACAACCAGTCGACTTGACGCTCTCAGACCGAATCCAACATCAGCCATACCATGCTTTAAAATTTGATTCATCAACATATTACGCCTGCCTTTCTAAACCAGGCAAACGTAAGGTATGTTCATGTACTCATTACTAATGCATTCCAGGTAATGTTGTCAGTAAATTTTAACTAAGTCAAGCATTCCCATTTTTCCCGCTGGGATGGCTTTGGAAGTGTTTTGGCTAAACACAAAAGCAAAATTAATTTATAAATACACACTAATTAAAAAATCACTAATGGTGTTGGAGCTGCATTCTCGTGAATTATATTTGGTTGCAACTCGGGTAAGCTGATCTGTGTGAAATTACCAACAAAACTCGAGGGAGTATCAGCTGAATTAGATGAAGTAGCAACTGCATGTGAAGCTACCCAAAGAGTCCTCAAAACCAAGTCCAACAACAGGAGCGGAATCCCTACCTATAAAATCCGATACAATGTTATCTGCTGCCATTAGTTTCATATCAATTCCTCCGACAGAACCTTTTTTTTTGCATTATCTGCTTTTAACTTGGAAATTGAATTAAATGTTTAACGTAGTTATACATTTTATATGCGATAACGCTATGAATGAATTTCGTTAAAAAATTAATATTTCATTCTAATAAATATGAGTTCTTTTTATTACTTTTAACACATCTATTGCAATTTTGCCGAGAACATCGCGGGCATGTTGTCATTTTTTATTTGGGGTACTAAATTAGCACTAAATTATCACTAAGTTAGCTTTTCAGAAAAAATTGAATATTTTTACTCTTGCGAATTTGACACAAAATTGATATTTTCTTCAAGTCACTTAATTTGCGCGACACTTGCAATGCTAAAGTTTGAAATCATATTTATTTTTACTCTAAAGGACACTTAAGTAGGTGTTTACTTTATTACCACATTAGAAATCATGTTTGACATCACTGCTTGCAGATTTATAGAATTAAAATTAGAAATAACTGGAAAATTGTTGTTTTACAAATATAAAAAAAAATCTTTATTATTTGTAAAATATTTCTGACGTATAATTATTTCTAAATTAGTAAATTTGTAATTTTGTTATGGGGCCCTGCTGATATCACTGGGTTATGAAAATATAACTCCGTTCTTTATATTTTTTGAAATTTCTTTTTATATGCATTATGTTTTTATATTACCTACAGAGTGAGTCAGTTGTGTGAGTGGAGCCAACATAATCGGACGTTGCCCGGTGTTGTGGTGATTCAGATCAGCCTGTTATTTAAATAAAGCAGAGTCATCATTATTGTTGTAAGCTTTAATATAGAGCTAAATTTAATTAATTAATTCAATCCGGCTCGCTAAACAATTAATTAATTACGTATAGCCAAGTGAAGCGCTTTTCTATTTCCTAGTATCATCAAATAAACCAGCTGGACGGTACGGTAGCTTTTTTTCATCTGTCCGTCTGTGATCAGTGCAAGTGTATTAGCACTTATCACTGGTCACCAATGCGGGTGCTCCCAAGGTATATAGAATACAAGTATTCCCATTACGAACCATGTTCCACCATTGGGTGACATAATATCGTGAAATGTACCGGAAAGTACGTCCAGAAGTACACAAAACTCCCTCCTCTCTCTGGCTTTCCTATAAAAATGTATATATATTAGTCACAGAATTACACCATAGGTCATCAGCTGCAATGTGTCAAAATATTAATGGGAATATCTTGTCTTCTATTTACCTTGGGTGCTCCCAACTGTCATTGAACTGCACTGTCTGAGGAACTGAAAACGGCAAATAAACAAAATACTATTGTCAAAGTTACTTAGTGCCAACTTAGGACACAGAAGAGTCTTCCGATTGTTTTACATCTAAAATGCACAAGGCAAGAAAAGGAACAAAGAAGAAAAAAAGATAAACAAAAATCAAACTCTCTTTAAGATATTTGAATAAAGATAAAAAATGTTGTTACGGGCGTGGCCTAGTTCATTATAAAAAACACAATATTTCAGATATAATTCAAAAGTCCTTTCTATATTTAACTTTGCTGTTTACTCTCACAAATTCACAAATAATTATCAAATCAACTCTTTATAGTTATCGCTAGTACTGTACTTCTAATTATCGCAGTCCAAATAGTTTACTTCGTTCACTTCACTGTCTGAAATAAGACTCGCCTCCTAGATGTGAGAAGCGCCGTACTTATACTCTACGATTTAACCGAGAACTTTCCTGAATATTCCGTTGTTCGAACCCACAGTTTACTAAGATGTCACTAACCTAAAGTTGTTTCTATATCCAACAGATGTCGCGTGTGTCGCTTTTTAGCGCGTAACACTGCCCCCTTCTTAAAATTGTTCGCCTCGAACAGCCGGTGGTCCACTGTCTTGATGCTCGCAGTTTTTACACAAACAATCCAGGTGAACGATTTTTCGTTTGCCTCTTGTAGCACGCTGAATCCTGTATACTACGTCATTAATTCTAGTTACCACTGAGTACGTTTCCTCGTTCACATCAGCTAATCGTTGTCTAAACTCCGACACATGGTCGTCTGGTAACTTTTGTTCGCCTCTGGGTGTACCAAACTTGAGGGCGCTTGGTAACGCATCTCCCTTGCGAATACAACCTTAGCTGAAGTTTGTACATTCGTATTGTGAACAGCTGATCGATAAGCCATTGGGAACACAGGAATATGTCGATCCCAATCGCGTTGATGATAGTCGACTACTTTCTTTAGATGCTCGACCAATGTTCTGTTGAAGCGCTCTACCATGCCATCAGATTGTGGATGCAGAGGAGTTGTACTGGTTTTTCTTATTCCCAGCATTTTGCACATCTCCTGGAAGGTCCGTGATTCGAATTTTCATTCTTGGTCCGTCCGAATGAAGTTGCTGAGCTACACCAAATCTACTGAACCAATTCATTATTACTTGATCCGCTACTGTGGTAGAGTTTTGATTAGGGATTGCATAAGCTTCGGGCCATTTACTGAAATAGTCAATAGCAACTAACATATAACGGTTACCGTTATCTGTTTCTGGAAAAGGTCCAGCGATGTCTACGGCTATCCTTTCAAATGGGGCTCCTACCTTATACTTACACATTTCTCCTCTGCTTCTGTGTGGTGGTCCTTTGCAAGAAGCACAGATAGTGCATCTGCGGCACCATTCCTCAGCATCCTCTGGCATATGTAACCAATCAAACCTTTCACGTATTTTGGAAGTTATTTTATTCACCCCCAAATGTCCTCCAGATGATCCACTGTGCATTTCTTGTAGAACATCTTTGACCTGGGATGCTGGCACAACTATCTGCATTCGAAATGATTCGCCACTTTCGCTTTAATATACCGCATTCAACGTGAAGAGAATTCCATTGAGCGCGGTTGCTCTTCAGTTTCTCACTCCTCTCTGAAATATCCTTCCATTGTGGTCTTTCCATGTCTTCTTTCCAAGCAAGGATGGGCGATATGTCTGGGTCTTCTCGTTGTGCTGTTCCCAAAGCTCTCGTTGTCCCAGCCTGTATATGGTTCCACCGTTATCAGCTGTATAGTTGCCTTTGTTTCTTTCTCTTCCACCCGAACGCAATGTTTGCATTCAACTTTGCATGGACGTCGTGAAAGGGCGTCTGCATTTCCATGGATACGTCCTCTTCGGTGTTGTATTTCAAAGTCATAAGCTTGGAGTCGGTCTTTCCATCTCGCCACTTGCCCCTCAACGTTCTTAAACTGCAAAAGCCATTTAAGCGCTGCATGGTCAGTGCGAACGATAAATTTCTGCCCATAGAGATATTTATGGAAATGCTTGGTTGAGTTTACAATGGCAAGTAGCTCTTTCCTTGTAGCACAATAATTTCTCTCTCATTTTGAAAGCGCTTTGCTAAAATAAGCTACTGGCATTTCTTGACCATCCTCCTCCTGTGAAAGCACTGCACCAATACCTACATTGCTGACATCCGTGTCCAATAAAAAAGTTTTTCCCAGCTTTCGATAGTGAAGCACTGGAGTTCCACAGAGGTGTTGCTTCAAATTTGCAAAACCCTCGTTACATTTATCTGACCATATGAACGGTTTCCCTTTTTCTGTATGTTGATGTAGGCTCCTTGCTATATCTGCAAAACCTTTTACGAATCGCCTAGGTAGGAGATCCAAGAAAACTCCATAATTGATGTTTGTCCTTTGGAACAGGCCAATTTTTGACAGCTCTTATCTTCACTGGATCAGTTCTTACTCCTTGTGACACAGTTTCTATATGCCCCAAATATTTTACTTCATTTTTGAATAGAGCGCATTTATTCGTACTGAGCTTCAGTTTCGTATCTCTCAGTCTTTGAAGTACGTCCCGTAAGTTGTTTTTATGTTCATCGAATGTCCTTCCGATCACAATTATGTCATCCAAGTAGACACGACATGTTTTCCAGGTTAATCCTCGTAAAACACATTGCATGAGTCGTTCGAATGTGGGTGGAGCATTACACAACCAAAATGGCATAACTTTGAATTGCCATAATCCACTTCCAACAGATAAAGCAGCTTTGTCTCGGTCCTCGGGATGTATTTCCACTTGCCTGTAACCGCTCTTCAAATCCAATGTGGAAAACCATTGCGCTCCGGAAAGGGTGTTCAATGTGTCATCAATCCTTTCTTGTTACATTATTTAGTTGGCGCTAGTCCACACAGAATCGGGTGCTGCCATTCTTTTTCCTGACCAAAACAACTGGCGATGTCCAAGGGCTGTTAGATTCCTCAATTATGCCTTGTTCCTTCATGGAGTTTATCATATCTGCAACATCTGGCTGTTTGGCTAATGGTAGTCTTCGTGGTGCTTGCCGAATCCTAGAATGTCCTGTATTGATCCGATTCTGGACAAGATTTATTTTGCCGAAATCATCATCATTCATTGCAAATAATTCCGAAAATTCATCGATCATCTCTTTGGCATCGTTGTGTTGTTGTTCATTTAACGCACTCGATGAAAGAAGTTTCTGAACCTGTTGAGTAGTAGCTCGTATACGTATTGCCTCCTTAATATTACTACCATTTTCCAAATTAACAATCTGAAAAACGGGTTCACAATTTCCAATTATAGCACCTTCTTTTAGTTGCACCTCATTTTCGGATGTGTTGAGCATTCTGACTGGAATTAATGTTGCGCCTTTTGCCTTCACTAAAGTCTTACCAACGATGATGGTCGATGTTACTTTTGTAGGGTTAGGCTCTACCAGATAGAATCGGCAGGTCCCGATGTCACCAGTAGGCGTCTCGGAGCATGCGGAGATAGTAATATTTTCACAGACCATCGTCCTTATTTTTGAAGGATAATCTGCTCCTACTCCTAGTCTCATAGGAATTTCTATGTTGCCATATTTGAGGATCCGTTCGCCGATATCTAGATTTACTCTATATGTAGTCATGAAATCTACTCCAAGAATGCATTGATCCATGATATCTGACAATAGGAAAGTGTGAGGAAATAGTAGTTCGCCTAGTTGAGCATCCAAAGTAATTTCTCCAAAAACTTGTGTTGCTGCTCCAGTTGCTGATCTTAGTAAATATTTGGTAGTGTGTGAAGTCACTTGTTTTTGACGAGATCTGCTCTAATAATTTATCTCGAAGCCCCAGTGTCGATAGTGATTGCGCAACCATTTTTCCCCACACTTCCTTATATAACGAGACTGCTATTATATCTCTGCAACTGGGCTACCTGAGTGATGAATTCTGGGCTGCCGACTCTACCAACCAACTTCTGCCCCCAAAGTTTGTTTTTACGTGTTTTCCGACTGTTCGATAGGAGAGCTGATGCGACTAGTCGCTGTTTCAATTTTAGTCTCTCCACGAATAGCTTGGCATACTTTTCTGTTCTCCTGTTCTTGTGATTCCATTCGTCGGCGTTTTCTGCAGTCCCTGTGGAGATGTCCGGGTCTATTAAAATTCCAGCATCGAAGAATACCACGTGACGGAGTGGTTTCTAATGACTGCATTCTGTTGCAAGTACATACCTCCACCGAAATTTCTCTCACTCGTACTGCATTCCGAGAAGCTTGTCTAGCAGATTCGTATGCTAATGCATAGGCTAGCGCTTCTGCTGTTGACTTCTTTCCTGCTAGCCTTAGTGCTTGTTGTAAATTTTGATCTGCAATAGCGCTCACAAATGCTTATGTTGCCACATCATTAAGGAATTCTGCATTGACGCTAGAGTATGAAAGATTAGCTAATCTTTCCACATCAGCCTGCAGTTTTTGTAGTGATTCGCCATGCTTTTGAATCCTGTTGCGTAACTGCAAGCGATATACTAGCTGCATGTGTTCATCTCCATAACATAATTCTAACGCCTATACTAATGAAGTGTAATCACGTTGCCTGTCAATCGATATAGTTTGTAATAGCTCTGACGCGGGACCTCGAAGTACTAAAACCAGAGCTGTAGCTTTGTCTGCATCATTCCATCCATTTACTTCGTAGGCTGCCTCAAATTGTTTCTTGAAAATATGCCTCGCATTTTATCCATCAAATATTGGAGGTTTTATTCTGCCTGCACCAGATATTTCAGTTCATTCATGGCGAGGTTGTCGATGCTTCAATCTCTCCAAATCTGCCTTAAAGTTGTCAAGCTTCTCACTAACATTTTGTTGTACTTCCGACACTTGTTGTTGAACTTCTAGCACTTCCTGTTGGATTCCTTCAATTTTCACATTTTGTTCGTCTAATGAAATTTTAAGAAAATTCTTCTGTTCCTCCAAACAGGTTTCTGCAAAGAACTTTTTGTTCATCCCAACGGGCTTCCAGAGAATTCTTTTGTTCTTCTAAACGGGTTTCGAGAGAATTCTTTTGCTCTTCTAAGCATGTTTGCAGAGAATTCTTTTGTTCCGCAAGAGCATTCTTCTGCTCATCTAAACGGGATTCCAGAGAATTCTTTTGCTCTTCTAAACATGCTTGCAGAGAATTCTATTGTTCCTCATTAGCATTCTTTTGTTCCTCCAAGAAAGACTGCTTTTGTTCCTCAAGAGCATTCTTTTGTTCCTCAAGAGCATTCTTACGTTCCTCCAAGAGAGATTGCTTTTGCTCCTCAAGAGCATTCCTCATCTGCAGGGCTGAAAGCTCCCTTTTAGTCATTAAGGTACCCAAAAGCTGTTCCATGTTCATCGCAGGCTCCTCTGCAGCTTCTTTTTCAAAAAAAAATATCTCAGGATTCTTTTCTTCCTCTATCAAGGCTTAAGTCGCTCGACAAGAAAATTCCTTAGACCTGTCGTTTGCATTGACCGCTTCCCCAACTCCAATTTCAATTCCTGTATGATCAGCTCCTCTAGTTTGCGTCCCATTCTTGCGTCTTTTGTAATTCACTCACAGTTTAATATAAAATTATCTTTCGGAATTTTTACACACGATTTCACAAAATTAATCACTCTTTGAATTTCAAAGTCAAATGCCACCACTTTATTCCGCGATTTTATTTTACTTCTGACACCAGTTGTTACGAGCGTGGCCTTAGTTCGTGCTATAAAACACTATATTTCAGATATAATTCAAAAGTTTTTTCTTTAATTAACTTTGCTGTTTACTCTCACAAATTGACAAATGATTATCAAAACAACTCTTTATAGTTATCGCTAGTACTGTACTTCTAATTAACGCAATCCAAATAGCTTACTTTGTTCACTTCGCTGTCTGAAATAACACTCGCCTCCTGGATGTGAGAAGCGCCATATTTATACTCTACGAGTTATCCTAGAACTTTCCTGAATATTCCGTTCTCCGAACCCACAGTTTACTAAGATGTCACTAACCTAAAGCTGTTTCAATTTCCAACAGGTGTCACGTGTGTCGCTTTGTAGCGCGTAACAATATGAAAGCGCAAATTTCATGCAACGAAACAGAATGGCGAATAAATAAATGAGGAGGGGCAGAGTTTTTACTCTCATAAAATGTTCCCGCACTTTTCTAAAAACCGGTTTTTGCTGAAATATTGTGAGAAATATCCAATGTTTGTTCGTGTAATTTCTATGCTATTTGAGCAGCACGTGCTTCTGTTTACATTCGTTTTGCTCTGAAGAGATTAAGTGGCAGAAACTCATGCTGATATTTTCGGGAAAAATGAGAATTTCATTTGAGAGGAGAGTGAGATATTGTGACCCGAAGTACTTTGTTATGAATAGTTTGATAGGATTTTGAGCGATTCAATAAGATTTTGTCGTTCGGGTAATCCTACGTTCTCTCGTGTTTTTAGCTCGTTGTCTCAATCTTACTACAATAGTGCATAGCCAAGCTCTTTCCCTATTCATGCAAAAGACAAAAATATATGACATTACTTGTTTCGGTCTAAAGAAACGAAAAATCTCCAATTTTGTTCGGCTGTGCCCTATCTTCATACTGGGTTATCTTTGCTATTGTTATTTTTTTACCTCGCTGTGTCGTTGACTGCTGTTGGTGGCGCCCATATATTTATTTGTGTTGTTGTATGTCATTCTTTTTTTCGTTTTTGTTTTCGCTTTGAGCATGCAGAGTTTTATTTTTGATTTCTACAGCATTCGCGGATTGAGACCTAATCGGTTTTCGGTGTACTGCCACCTTAAGTCCAAAAATCCAACTATTCTCTCACTAAGTGAAACCAAGATCATTTCTGATGCTAGTCAGTGTCACGTCCATGGTTATAGCTTAGTGAATCTTGTTTCTCCATTTTGGGGGATCGCTTTATATATACGAAATGATGTGACCTTTCCCGATATTCCTTCTGGCAATCCCGAGTTTAATTACTTCTGGATTAGGTTCAACCTCCACAGGCACATCATCTATTTCTGTTTCCTTTATCGCAGACCGAAAATATCTGATGGCGTCACTGTGTCCGTATTTGACAATATCTCCAACAATACTGATTATTTACTTTCTGTCTCGCCCTCTTCTAAAATTGTCCTGGCAGGTGATCTTAACGTCCATAACATACCGTGGCTCAAACATTCTTCGACCACATCCTCTGCAGCCCGATTTGTTGAACTCTTCTGTGAATCTTTTAATTTGCATAGCTAGTGGATGCACCCTCGCGAATCCCTGATGCAGCTGGAAATAGAGCTAATTTACTAGATTTGTTTCTGTCATCTCACCCCGACAAATATTCCATCCCAGTCAGATCCACTCTTGGTAATTCAGACCACTATTTAATCACGGCTCAATTTACCACCTCGAACCTGTGCCGCCCTACTTCTCCCCCTACAAGTAGGGTTCTCTGGCACTATCAAAATGCGGTTTGGGAAAGTCTCAAGCAGTATCTTAGAGAAACTAAATGGTAGGTCTATTTTCTTTAGAAGGATGTTCATGTATGCACATTAGAACTTAGTAACATTCTTGACATGCGGGAATACATTCCGTATTCCTACAGCAGATCTCAATAACAGCAAAATCGCTCTTGGTTTAACGATAAGTGCAACCAAACAATATAAGCGAAAGAGTCTGCTTTTCGCGCCTATTAATTGCATCTGTGTCCAGAACAGAAACAAGCTTACAAGACTGCACGGAACACCTGCAAGTCCATTTTCCAGAGAGATAAATTGCTTTTTGACCAGAATGTTAGCCAAAGAATCTTGGCAAGACGAAAAGGTAGCAATGGTTTTTGGTCAAAATTATCAGGGACAACTTCAGCAGTTCCTCTACTCTAGATGAATGGCCGTATAAAATTTCGTATGGTCAACCATTTGAGAAATTTTGATTTTTTGCATTGGTGTCTCGCATATATTTGTAGGCCGGCTTGTCGGACAGAAAAAATGATAATAACCAGTTTTATAGGATTTCTTATTCTGAAGAAGTTTTTAGTACAATAAAAATGTCTAGGACTGATCGTTTTCTAAGTATATGTATTAAACCAAAATTTTTATATGGCAACACCAAGAAGGGTTTGCCCGATTTAGCCCATTTTTGAAATTTTATTTGCTATTACTATGAAAACACAATGTACCAAATTTCAGCTTTCTTAGTCGACGTGTTCTCAGGTAGTGTCCAAATATATAGTGGTAAACGAAATTTTTGTATGGAAACACCACGAAGCAGCTCCCCGATTTGTCTCATTTTCGAACATAATTTTACTTTTTTTTAATGTCCGTGTACAAAATTTCAGCTTTCTAAGTGAACGCGTTCTCGAGTTATCGTGCGCACGGACGGACGGACAGACGGACATGCAAAAATTAAAAAACTTTTAATTTTATGCGGGGGTGTCCAATCCATTATGCTCTACCATCATTATTTCTGTGCGTTACAAACGGAATGACAAACTCACTATACCCTATAGATTTCATCTAGGGTATAAAAAGTATTTGAACCACATGACTACGATTCCTCAAACAAAAACTCTCAGCTGAGTATTCATTGCATGCCGCTTTGCAGTAATAGCATGCCGTGGGCTGATGATATCGAATCCAGTGCTGTCGTTTGTACTCCGATCGGAGTATTTTTACTCCGAAATATAATAGCGTACTCTGTTACTACTCCTTTTATAAAAGTACTCCGTTTTTGGTATTAAGGAGTCCATTTCATTTTTTAAACTCCTGTATTTGTTAGCAAACCAAGTTTATTCAAACGTTTTTATTCACCTAGGATTGAGGACTGAGTTGAGTACATATACATGGTACATAGTTAGTACAGGAAGAACTTGAAAGGATGTGTTAATAATTCCCAAGCAGCTTACTCCGATAAAAAATTTCATCGTCATCAGGAAAATTCTGAAAAGGATCGTTCTCACGCCATACACGGCATGTCGTTATAAACAGACAAAATGCGATAGAATTTGATGTCTTGTTCATGAGCGGTCAGCTTGATGCCTGAGAAATTTTCGCTTTGTTTTAAATATTTTCTTTTTTTTTTGTCTTTTTTATTGTCTTGCCACAAATATGTATAAACAACCCATTTTTAAATAGAGTTTTTTGAGTAAAAAGGTAAATCTTCAACAATGAGGGTGTTTATTAGAAAAATCAGAAGTCTTCTTTCTGCGGTGCTTAAGTGTTGCACTTATTGCGCCATTCATCAGGAGTACAGGTGATAGACCTTACTCATATACAACGCGGAGAAGCAAAAGAGTTTATCCGCTGAAGAAAAAATACATTGGTGACCCCGACGTGATCGTGTCATAAAAGAGATCACTGTTCAAAGATTGTAGAGAAAATAACCAAGTTGTTTCAGATCATGGACGGACTTCTAGATTTGCAATCATTCCTTGGTGATCAAATTCAGAATAACTATAAAAACTACAAGAAGAATGGACTTTGTCGAAAGACTACCAGAAAGTACTTTGCAACTCGCCTAGCATTGCTTGAGGAGCTTTGGGCAGAATTCCACGTCAGCCATCAAGAATTAGTAGAACTGGATTAAACTCATGATGACAACGAATACTTCACCATAGATTATTATGCCACCATTCAGCAGTTTTACAAGCAATTCAAAGAAAGCCTCACTGAAGGTATAGAGGCAATCAATCCAGATGAAATGGAACTCCAACCCAAAGGAGACAATACAAATACATGTCAATCATCTGTGACTGATCATCAAACGATCCCAGTACCAGCCAATCAAAGGATCAGGTCAGTGCATAACAATTTATCTCGACGCCAAAGAAAGGCATTGAAGAAATTCCTCAAAAAAAAAGGGTTCGTCCAAGGTACATTTTCAAGTACCAATAAACCAGAGTCACTCAACAGCAAATCACCAAGACGAAGTAATTCGAATGGTTCGTAGGAAACATCGTGTCATGACATCACTCAGTCGAACCCTACAGGAGATCATTCAAGAGTATACTATGAGCTGAAGATACAGATGATCAATAAAACAGTCGATGATATATCCGAAACTGATCAGCAGATTTGGGAAGAAACCATGGAGCTACCCCTAGATTACACTAGGGAGCTACGATGCTCCATACGATTGGTGTCAGGAAGCTCTTGTACACTTACATGAAAAACTTGAGACCATAGAGACCCCAACGTCAAACAAACAACCAGCACAATCACAGATGAAGTTGCCTCGAGTCACCGTGCCAAGATTCGATTGCGACTATACGAAATGGATGCACTTCCATGACCTTTTCGATCAAATGGTCCGTGCACGTTCGATAAGCAATGCTGAAACAATGTTCTACCTCACCAGAAATCTCAGTGGTGAGGCGATGTCACTAGTCAAGCATATCAGATGCTAACTATACCATTGCATGGGAAGTTCAAGAAAATTCTTATTAATTAAAGAGGAAGTTAAATTCAGTTAAAAAAACTTGTACTACGAGAATACTAAGACTACTAAGAGTACTAATAGTGTTAAATTATGTATCAATGCATCTCTGAAACGCGACGACAGTGCCAACACTCTGAACATTCAACGGAACATTATTCCATAAACAAGATAAGAACCTTCCATGCAGGACTTATGATATCGTGAAATCAATATTTTCCTGTTACGTTGTGACGTTGCAAATTGAAATAATTCGCGTAAGTACCCTGGTTTGTTCAAACTAAGAAGAGAATATAAGAAAACCAATGCTCGCCTCTTGAAATAAGTGGCAAAGGAGCATCCGAGCAAACGCGAAAGGAAAGGCGAAACGTGATCAAATCTTCGCAGCTTCTTCCTGGCACATATGCTATCCAGCTTGGGAAACACATTTCTGCCATAGGTGAAGTCGGGCAAGATTAAAGCTTTAATTATTTGTAAGCGCATGCTAACAGACAGCAGACTCGATGAAAGGCATAGACATCGGAGCCCCGCAAATACTTTGCTGACCATGGCTTTAATGTAATCACAACATTTCATGTGTTGATTCAAGACAACTCCAAGCGTTTTAACTTTATTTACAATAGGCAGCGAAACATTATTTAAAGTCACTTGTGGGATTTCAATTAAACGGTTATGGTAGATTTTAATGCAATGAGACTTTGCAGGATTTAATATCAAGCGATTACATTTGGCCCAGGTGTTAATTCTTTCCAAATCACAATTTATACGTTCAATACAATCTTCAAGAAGACCGATCGGTCAGCTTAAGAAGAGCTCTACATCCTCGGCATATAAGAGAATCTGTCCATCTTGAACTATATCTGGCAGATCATTGACAAATAAGCTGAATAACAAAGGTCCCAGAAATGAACCTTGAGGCACCCCACAAAGTAAAGGCAGTGCTGAAGATGAATTATTATCAATATGCACTGGTTGGCTGCGGTATGCCAAGAAATCCTTTACCAGAGCGATGGCAGAAGTGCTAAAATTAAAAGAAGCATCAAGTTTCTGGAGAAGGATACCATGGTCCACACTGTCGAAAGCTTTCGAGAAGTCCAGAAGAACCAAAACACTGAACTTGTCCTGATCCAAAGACTACCTCAAATCAGAGGGCACTTTCAGAATTGCAGTCTCACAGCTATGCAAGCGTCGGAAACCCGATTGACAACCTGCAAGAAAATTATTGGCCTCGACGAATTCGACTATCTGCTTATATAATAGATTTTCTAAGACTTTGAATATGGAACACAATAAACTTATTGGGCGAAAATCAGCTGGTGTTTCAGCAGAATAATTCTTTGCAATAGGAAGGACTGTTGCCATTTTCCAGGCACCTGGAAGGCTGCCATACTGCAGCAAGAGAGCAGAGACGCAACAAAAAACTGCAAGGACCATCGCGATCCGCATTGGTCTCCACAACCAAGCCAATAAGCTGTGTAATATGCAGAAATAAAAGTCATCCACTATATTTCTGTCCAGCATTTTTGGCCCAGTCCCCATCAAATCGCCGCATAGCACTTAGAGAACACAAAATAACAAGATATGCATCAACTGTCTGAAAAGCGATCATCCAGTAGCAGAGTGTGCGCTCAGGAGCTGCACTAAGTGTTCCGAAAAGCATAGTTCATTGGTGGACATAGACTCAGCTCCAAAATCGCACAACAGTCCTAGGTCGCCAAGTCAAGGGCAATCATCAGTGAGCTTGGAAAAGGGAACACCGATCAGCAACACTAGTACTCAAAATTCAACGGCTCTAACAGCTCACACAAAAAGACCAAGGCAAAATTACGTTATCCTCAGCACAGCAGCAATCAAAGTGAGCAACATCAAGGGAGAAAGGATACCACACCGAGATATTCTTGATTCAGGATCACAGCTCAACTTCATCACGTCAGAGCTATCAAGGCGACTAGACCTGGTACACACTTCAGAAACCATGTACGTTCAAGGAATAAGCAAGGGACTCCGAAAGACCCACCATAGAGTGCAGTTGTATCTACATTCAAGAATGAACAACTAGTCCACCCAACTGGATGCGTTTGTGTTTAACAAGGTGGTTTGCAATCTACCAGATCATGTAAATGAGAGCAAATCATAGCCTATCCCACAAAACATTCCGTTGGCCGATCCAAACTTCAAGAAACCTGGCACAATTAACCTTTAAATAGAAGCCGAACTTTACTTTGACTTACTAGCAGTTGGGCAAATAAAACTCCGTGAAATCTTGCCAACACTTCAGAACACAATGTTCGGGTGGACCCTGTCCGGACCAGTGCAAGATGAAAAGGTCTCTGTTGCGTTATGTGGCATCTGCAGTGAAGATGAGAGAATTGAGGAGCAACTCAGCCGCTTTTGGAAACTGGAGGAAATAGAATCAATGGAGGAAACCTGCAGTCTTATAAGAACTGAGCAAAGATGTGTAGAGCACCTCGATCATACTGTCAAAAAAATTATCAAGGATTTGTAGTCACGCTACCATTTTCCTAAGATCCCAAGGCCATCGGAGAATCAAGAGATATCGCCCCTTAAACGATTCTATTACCTTGAAAAGAGACTTCTTCGTCAACCGAACATTAGAGAACAATATGTTGATTTTATGCGGAAATACGAAGCTTCAGGACACATGAGAAGGACGAAATTAACAGAAATAAAAGGCCCACATTACTTTTTGCCGCATCACTGCGTCACAAAGGTGGATAGTACTACTACAAAGCTAAGGTTTGTATTCGATGCATCAGTCAAAACTACGTCGAACGTGTCGCTAAATGATGTTCTGTGTAAGGGCCTAACTATCCAGGACGAGCTACTCTCAATCCTGTTACGATTCAGATTCCCAAGGTTTGTCTTCACCGCCGATATAGAAAAGATGTATCGACAGGTTGAAGTCGCTGAAGAAGATCAGCTGTATCAATTAATCACCTGGAGATAAGATCCACACCAGCCATTACAGTACTTCAAATTATGTACCGTTAGCTATGGACTAGCACCAGCCCCATTCCTCGCACCCAAGTGCTAGGAATATCTTGCCAATGATGGCGCTCTGACTCATCCACTGTGGTCGAAGGTACTCAAACGAGACTGTTATGTAGATGATTTAATGACAGGGTCTGATAGTTTAACTGAGCTTCTTGAGACACAGCATCAACTCAAACAATTACTGATTTCTGGCGGATTTAATCTTCGTAAGTGGTGTGGAAATCACCCACAGCTGTTACAACATATTCCGAAGGAAGACTTTGAACTTGAGTTAAACTTCAACGAGCCAGCAGAAGAGTCCATAAAAACGCTTGGTCTAACCTGGCAACCAAGTTCAGATATCTTCCGAATAAAAACTAGCTGGAAAGAAGAACGGCAGGTTAGCAAAAGAACAGCCCTCTCCGACATCGCACATATTTTCGATCCACTGGGATTCATGAACAGAGTCACAATATTAGCGAGAATATTTATCAGAAAAATTTGATCTCTAAAGCTGGACTGGGGTGCCTCGCTGCCCATGGACATGCATACCAGCTGGTTGAAATTTCGAGAGGACTTGAAGCTTCTGAACGACATTAAAATCCCAAGGCATATAGCATCTGGTAAAATATGCAAAACATTACAACTACATATCTTCGCCGATGCATCCGAAACGGCTTGCTTACGGGGCCGCCATATATGTCAGAACTACACATCAAGATGGATTCATCACAGTACGTCTACTTTGTGCGAAATCGAAGGTAGCTCTGATAAAAACAACAACACTACCCAGACTCAAACTGTGTGCAGCGAAACTAGCAGTTCAATTAACTCACCGAGTAAGAAAAGACATCAATATACCTTACATAAAAAGATATTTTTGGACAGATTCCGAAATAACGCTGGCATGGATCAATTCAGAGTCGTCATCATACCACACATTTGTAGCCAATCGAGTCGCAGCAATCCAAAGACTATCCAGTCCAGAACAGTGGTGGCATGTACGGTCAAAGGACAATCCTGGAGATATCGTTTCTAGAGGAAAGGCACCAGCCAAACTCATCAAATGCAATCTCTGGTTTCACGGCCCTCCATTTCTACATGGCTCAGAAGCCATCTGGCTATCACAACCGCCCAGAAAAGAGATACATGTTGAAATAAAATGGAGCAAGACACCAGTTTTATTGGCATCAACAAGCGAGCAACCATTGATCGCCAACATCAACCATAAGAACTCCGCCCAGAAACACTTAAGAATTCAAGCCTACATACTCCGATTTACTCGAGGAACTAGATAAGGCACTTAACGCAGTCATTTACCAAACTCAACGAGAAGGCTTTAAAGATGAAGTACATCAACTCGAAAGGAACAAATATGTCAGCAACAGCAATCCATTAAACAGTCTTTGTCCCTTCTTCGGTGATCGAAATATCATCCGGGTTGGGGGACGACTGAAAAACTCAGAGCTGTGTTACAATTCTAAGCACCAAATATTATTGCCGTATTCTCATCCATTAACAACGCTTTTGATGCTCGACATTCATAATCGCAATCTACACGTCGGACCTCAGGGGTGGCTGGCGATCACCAGACAACGGTACTGTCCAATCAAGGGAAACAACATCGTAAGATGAATTGTACAACACTGTGTCCGCTGCAACAAGGTGAAACCAAAGCTGATGACCCAACTCATGGGCAGCCTACCAACAACCAGGGTCCAGCCTGCGAGACCCTTTGTCAATACCGGCGTAGATTTCTGTGGTACAATACAAGCTCACTTTAAGTTACTAGGGAAACGTCCACAGAAGTCTTATATAGCTGTGTTTTGTTGTTTCGCCACGAAGGCCATCCATCTAAAGGTTGCCAGTGATCTCACCACAGAGGTGTTCATAGGAGCACTCAAACGTTTCGTCGCAAGAAGTGGAGATTCCCGAAATCTCTACTGTGACAATACCACAAACTTTCATGGCGCCAAAAATCAACTTCTGGAGCTACAGCAATCTATATGTATATGCTCCAGAGTCAACAAACAAAATGTCTGCGTTTTGCCAAGCAAGAGGAGCGGACTTCCATTTCATCCCCCCTTGTGCCCCACACTTCAGGGTCTTATTGGAAGCAGAAGTGAAATCAGCGAAGCTTTTGCTCCATAGATCGGTAGCATCAGCTGCACTCACCTTCGAAGAACTATCAACCGTTACAGCTGAAATTAAGGGTATTCTCAATTCTAGACCGTTGACACCATTATGTGCCAATCCAAATGACCTAGAAGCCTTAACCTCAGGTCATTTTCTAATAGGTGAGCAAACTACTGCAGTAGTTGCTCCAGGCGCAATTCCACCACATATAAGTCTAGTTAGAAGGTGGAAATTGGTGTCGCATATTAAACATGAGTTCTGGCGACGCTGGTCAACCGAATACCTCAGCGAGCTTCAACAAAGGCACAAGTGGAAGCAAGAAAGCAAAAATGCCAAACCACCAAAATCCACTACCAATCGAAGAGACGGAGAAATCTAGCAATTCGAATCCTACGACTCGACCAAGCACCTCTCGAAGCGATGACACTGCTTTCGACACGATCAACAATCCAGACAATTGCCCTAAAAGAAGAAAACTTCGAGCATCGTCAAATCCAGTTACAAGTATGCTCCTACTAACATGTTTAATCATGCCTATTATTGGGAATCCCTTAGCTCAGATTATTCCATTCAAATCACAAGCGGTGATATATTATGGGATTCTCGGTTCCGCTAACTTGGTATGCAGTGAGTGGTCCCTTATAGTGTACTATAACATGGTAGGTTATTGGAAGGGGGCTGACGCAATTAGCACTGGCATCGGTAACCAGCAACATATATGTATTATGCTCAAAAACGCAAGCTACTGCTCTCTGATCACCGATCAACTTGTCTGGTTGAAAGAAGGGCTCGCCCACAGTAAAGAGCTACACCAAATTTCTTCATCAAAGAGACCAAGGCAAGCCCCACTTAATATAATCGGCAACATAGCAGGAGCACTGTTTGGGATGCTAGATTCAGAATATGCCGAAAAATTATCAACAACCATCGACCAAATAAGAACCAATGAAAATCATTTACTGCAGTTGATCAAAAATCAAACATCTGTGATAGACTCCACTGTGAACGTATTAAAACACGATCAGGAAAGCATGACTAGCCACTTAGGGACCATCAAGAATCATATAATGCTCATAACCACCCAACTCAACAATATTACAGAAGAGATATACCAGCGGAAAGTGGCTGAAACATTTTCCACTTGGGCTTTGCAGATAACATTGATGACTATGAAGTACCAACGAGCTCAAACAGCAATTTTGAATGTACTGACTGACACTCATCTCGGGAAAATCAATGCCCAGCTATTGTCTCCGCGACAGCTAAAGGAAGAATTAAATACAATAAAAGATCACTTACCATCAACAATCAGATTACCCACAAAAACAGATAATCTACTTCAGCTTTATAATCTCATGAAAGTCGAAGGTCGAGCAACAAAAAAATATGTGATATTTCGAGTTAAGCTCCCCTTGTTTACCTTTGAGGAGTTTGAACTATATCGCATCATTCGAGTTCCAGTAATAAGCAATGGCCATTTTGTAGCTATCAAACCATCAGCTGAATTTCTGGTCGTCAATCTTCACAAAGACAAATATTATCCGCTCAACAACCAGGAGAGGCACAGCACATGTGCATTCAAAACATCCAATGTATCGAAGAGGAGCCAATGTCATCTCCTGTGAAATCAACTTCCTTACATACGCGCAACCATCTAGCAGTTGCCAGCTAATTAATGCGGAAAACCTCCCCAAATGGATTCAGCTCTATAATCCAAACAAATCGATTTATTCCGTAAAAGGAAACACCAGCATCACTGTCGTCTGTCACACCAATACCGCTCAACAGGTACTACAAGGTGCAGAAATTCTGAGTATGGAAACGAATTGCGAAATTAGGAATGATTTTTTAACTCTGCAAGCCCACAACACCAATCCACATACAATGAACGCAACATTCAATCCCACACAAAATCTTATCGATTTCATATACCCAGAAGGCTCTGCATCTTTCTTTTTAAGTCCGTGTACGAAATTTCAGTTTTCTAAGTGAACACGTTCTCGAGTTATCGTGCGCACGGACGGACGGACGGCCAGACGGACATGCAAAAATCAAAATAACTTTTAATTTTATGCAGGGGTGTCCAACCCATTATGCTCTACCATCATTATTTCTGTGCGTTACAAACGGAATGACAAACTTAGTATACCCTATAGATTTCATCTAGGGTATAAAAATTATTTGAAATACATGACTACGATTCCTCAAATAAAAACTCTCAGCTCAGTATTCATTGTATGCCGCTGTGCCGTCATAGCATGCCGTAGGCTTATGATATCGAATCAGTGCTGTCGTTTGTACTCCCATCGGAGTATTTGTACTCCGAAATGTAATAGCGTACTCTATTACTACTCCTTTTATAAAAGTACTCCGTTTTTGGTATTAAGGAGTCCATTTCATTTTTTAAACTCCTGTATTTGTTAGCTGTGTCAATGGATAAAATAAATGACATAAACGAACCCATAACATACCCGGGTATGTAACCATATTTACGTATATTTCTGTGGAACTGTTTCATTTTTTTGCTTTATATATAAGGAGAATATTTAGTCAAACAGTTTCTAAGAATTTATTTTTATGGCCTAATCGTGTTTCAAAAGGTGGGTATGCTGCATATGGCATACAAAACTTGGAGGTAGGATAATTGTTGATGGCAGGAATGCAGTTTTTCGAGTATTTCAAGGAAAATTTGTTTATGTGTTCATATTAAGTGCAGATTTTCATTCCTGAGACCGGCTTTTACTTTTTTCACTGACTGACAAGGGTAGCAAAAGGACTGATTTGATCATAAATCGCATTTGGAGGTATCGACCGCAAAGCATACCTCATACTGGAACTATCTAATCATGGTCATTATAAGCAATATCGATACCACTCAGGTAATATATTCCTTTCGGACCGTCACTAATTCCCTCGTACTTGCGGTAATATTGTAGTTGTAATATAAGTGAGTAGGCGTGGTTTATGCTTTTATCAGTTGTGAACTGCAGAAATGTTCAAAAGATCATTTCACTGCAGTTTTATTCACAGTTCAGTTAAAACCCACAGCGAAGTAAATAATTCAAACTTATTATTGATTTTTTCGATATATTATTTTCTTCCGCAACATTGTTTGAAATGGAATTGGATGCATTAACTCATCGTACGCGATTTGGGCTGTAATTATACCAGAAAAATTATGTCAAACCTTTTCTTCATATTCATTAATATTTTTTAGTATGAGTGCTGAGGAACAGAGTGCTTCTGTTGAGCGTTTACTAGATGAAATAGTACAGGAAGATAAATCAGATCAGGTTCTGGATTCTGAACACGAGTTGGTTGATGACAATATTTTTTCGGACGCAGAAAATGAAATTATTCCACCAGAAGTAAATAGCGATACCGACGATAGTGATTACGATGAGCAAGCAGAGAATGTAGCAAGAGAATGCTCTGAGGAATACTTCGTTGCACGCGATGGAACACATTGGTACAAGGACGCTCCTGCATCCAGCCGAATAAGAAGTCACAATATTGCTCGCCAATTAGGTGGGCCTACAAAGGAAACGGCATTACTATCGACACTTGAAACATTCAAAAAAATTATAACAGCAGAAATGTGCGATGTAATTATCAGAGAAAGCAACAGAAAAGCTCAAAGGAGCTATGCTAAGTGGAATGAAGACCATTCGTCAAGTATATTGAAGGTTTGGAAACCGATTACTCCTTTAGAATTTGAAGCATATTTGGGAATTTTAATCACCTGTGGTGTTCATCATTCAAATTCTGAAAATACCTCAAATTTATGGAAAATGAGCTCATACCCTCTGTATCGAGCGAGTATGTTGTTAAATCGCTTCTGGAGCATTTCAAGGTTTATACGCTTTGACAACGAATTATCACGGGCCAGCAGAGCGTTGACTGATAAAGCGGCCCCTATGCGAGATATATGGGAAATGCTAAACGGAAATTTGCGGAAAAACTACATACCTCATGATTGTATAACCATTGACGAGCAGCTGTTCCCATATAGAGGAAGGACAAAGTTCACTCAATATATACCATTAAAACCTGCAAAATACGGTATAAAAGTTTGGTGGGCCTGTGATTCGAAGACATCGTACCCGCTGACAGGTCAAATTTATACTGGCAAAATAAATAATCAGCGCGATGTAAACCAAGGAGAACGAGTAGTAGAAGATTTAGTGCAGCGATACAAGACCTCTGGGCGAACTATTATTGCTGATAATTTTCTCACAGCATTACCGCTTGCCTGTTTATTGATATCGTGGAATATTGGACTGGTCGGAACTTTAAAAAAAAATAAACTATACATTCCTACAGAAATGCAAGCTATACCTTCGCGTATACCGCGTTCTACGAGTTTGGATTTTGTGACAAAACCACGATTTGCTCTTACGTACCAAAAAAGAGAAAATCTGTAATTTTGCTTTCAACAGTCCATTACGATAAAAGTGTTAGTGGTGTCCTCCAAAAGCCCGAAATCATATCCTTTTACAACCAATGCAAGGGGGGCGTAGACAATATGGATAAGATGGTAGGACATTATACCACCAAGAGACGTACGTTGCGCTGGACTCTAGCATTTTTTTATAATATTTTGTATGTGGCTGCTCTGGCAGCCTTCATTATATACGATACGCACAATCCTAACCAAAAGACAAATAAGAGGCGTACGTTTCTGCAAGATCTTGGTGAAGCCCTCACCATACCAGCTGTGCAGATCAGAGCAGCGAATTCAAACATTATGAGGAACTTCGGGACCAGATCTGCTATCGAATGCATGACGGGACACCCAATACCAATCCCATCTACATCCACGTCAAGTGAACCAGCAGCACGGGATCAAACAGGCAGACTGAAAGTAAAAGGTAACTGCGGTATTTGCACAGAGGAAGGTAAGCGGCGACCCACTCGAAAATCTTGCACAATGTGCACTAAGCATTCTACAGAATTCCCCAAATGTAAAAAATGTTTATCATAATAAATTCTATAAAAATTTTTAAAAATAAATCTATTCTTTTATTCCTTTCAATCCCCATTCCTAAAAAATGTATTACATACCTTAGTATGCTTTCAGCTTGGTAACGTATATTTATAATTCAGGTCTATTTTCTGAGGAACCACAGAATACGTTTCGAAATTTTATAGCATATATTAGCTATAAATAGAGCTCTTAAGGATAACTAAAGTGATGGATGAAAAATTCAAAGATTAGATAAAGTTTTTTCATTCTCAAAATTGCAAACATACCCAGGTATGTAGGTATTGACATAAGGGCTAAACTCCTGTATTTGTTAGCAAACCAAGTTCATTCAAACGTTTTTATTCACCTAGGATTGAGGACTGAATTTAATTTATAACTTTAATTTTAATGGCTCCTTTTCAGTTAAGTTAAGTTTGGCTTAAGATCTCATTCAAATCCAAATCCGTTGAACATTTTTCATGGAAGTGGAGTAATTAATCCATAATAAACTACTTCAAGAACAACAGTTACAAGAAATGCAAAACAATGCCGTGATTTGTATATTATCTAATGTAAAGAAATATTACAACGTATAAATTGTGAGGACCCAGTTCTTAAAGCAGTTGAGAGAATGGATCCAATTTGTTTAACTCCAAGCATAAATAGCTTTAATCACACTTTTCCCAAACCTTATTGATTGAAATAATATCGATGCGTTAGACCGACAATAGCATCTTGCGCAAATACAGGTATTTGTACCAAATTCACTGTTATTTGAAGAATACTGAAACCCAACTTTCAATGTAAAAATGCCCTAGGTAAAATAATATTTTCTAATTTAGAAAAATTTATTAGTTGCCTTATATGGCTTCTACATGCCGGTCAATCTTATTGGAACTACAACCAAAAGTTCACTTGACGTAGAATCATAAACTCTATATCAGTTGTAGCAAAAAACGTTTTTTATATTATAAGGAAAAAATAGGATAAAAACTGGATTGCTCTTATACCAATTTTTACGATGCCTTAGATAAATGCCTGTGTGTTATTTCATGCGGTAAGCAAGTTTGATTGTATAGTGTTTTTTTATATCTATTTCTAAAATTGATTATGTATAACCAATTTTTAAATTTTGTATTCGGAAAAACTTTTCAGTGCAATAAAAACGGTTTAGTAGTCTATGTAATACTTTTTCATAATATATGTAAAAAAAACCACAAAGTTCGTATGGAAATACAAAGAAGGGATTCCCCGATTTAGTCCATTTCGGAAATTGTATTTAATGCTTTTATGAAAACGTCGTGCAGAAAATTTCAGCTCTCTCCGCTAACGCCTTCGCGTTGGACACTACCAAATATATAGTAAAAACGAAATTTTTGTATGAAAACCCTACGAAGGACTTACCCCATTTGCCCAATTTCGAACTTAAATCCTTTTTTTTTTAAATAGGCCACGTGGAAAATAACTCGAGAACGCAGTTCGAATGAGGAGAGATAGACGGCCAGACGGATGGACAGACTGGCAGAGGAAAGTTCAAAAACGCAAAACGTTTTTAGTATTATTATTATTTCTGTGCGTTATAAACGAAATGACCAGGTTAATCAGGTTAGTATGCCCTTTCATCATTTGTACAACATTTCAACTAAGGAAGAGGTTCTATTCTCCATGTCCGAATGTTTTCATCAGATTTTGACCAAATTTTAAAATTCAATTGGTTTAGAAATACCGGGAAATGAGGTAACATCATTAAAAAGAAATCAGTAGAACGGATAACCTCCTCTTTTTAAAGTCGAATAAAAAAAAGATCATTGGATTTTTGAAGATCGCATAAAAGAAGAAGAACTCGAGAAATTAAAATATTCTTCATGTATGGATGATTAAAAACGTGCGACGAAAAAAGGGAAGAAAAGTTTGTATTTCATCACCAATACTCTTTTTCATGTTCTTATCATTTTTAGCTAAATATGTGTTTTGTTTTTGTTATTTTCAAGCATAGTTTGTTTATGAGAGTGTTTTTGTTTATTTTCGAAAAAAGGCACCTAGAAATATTTTTACATGACACTCTCAGGGCTACATAACTTCGCCACTAATAATGAAATGAATAACTTTAAATAAAATTTTAATTTTAAAATTATTTACATTAACAAAAATTACAAAATTTTAATTTAATATTATTGGTTTTAATTTCGTTAGTCGTGTACTCCGTTTTTTCCGAAAGTACTCCGCTTCGGCAGCAAACGATACTCCTCTTGAACATTTCCAAAACGACAGCACTGTATCGAATATAGCTGCCTACAGATCCGGACTCCGGCTGCACATACACAAATGTAATTATTACTCAGCTGAGAGTTATTGAGCGTAAAATGGTAAGTTTACTTTGTAATCAAAATTATTTTATTATTTTGTTAAGTAAAGTATATAGTAAGTGTAGTCTTTGGAAAGGTAAGAAACCAAGCCTTAAAATACTGGAAGACTATTTTCCTGTATGGATAGTAGTTTAGGCTGTATAGCATATATAAAGTCAATGTTTGGTACTTTTCAATAAGTATTAATATAGAACATTTTAGAAAACGGACTCATAACGCACACATATTGATTTCTGTTTCATGGCTTCGGAAGTATTCACGAGGGTTTTGGTATATTGTGTATTTTGTTAGTCTACATGTGTCTAAAATTCTGTGGGTTATTTTTCGAGCTAGCGGTACTGTTGATCCCCTCTCTTTTTAGGCAAACTTTCACCTAATCGTACTCTCAGCTGGCATACTCCGCCGAGATCCTCTAATAGTACTAAGGATATGGAAAAGGTTTCACACGAGGATTTGAGATTGGCCACCGAATTACCTGATCCGGAGTTAAGGACACCAAAAGACTTAGCAGAAAATACCTTAGTGTGGATCAACCAAGGATTTTCTATCATAGAGAATGGTAAATCTCAGTGGAGAGGGAAGTCAAATTCGATCGGACGTCTACAGCTAAAATACAGAAAACAATTATAAAAAGTATGAAGATGCGAGGGAAAAGCTGAATCGATAGATATTCAAAAAAATATATATTCGTATCGTCAAAGATAATGATTAGAGAACAGCTGGCATGGCTCATTGAGCAAAAATGTATGAGACAAGATGACGATGATATCAACACTTTCATTTAAATGGCATAAAACAGCTTTAAGTTCTTTCGTAAATCGGCTTATAATATCTTGTTGCCTTACCAGCTTAAGTTGCAGTGCAATCGTTTAAGATTTCGTTACAGGACTTAACAAATATAAATTATTACGATGTTCAATTTTAGTAAAATTAGTTGATTATTAGTAAAAGATAAAATATGTTCTAGTAGTATTAGTACTAACAGTAGCAGTAGGAGTAGTTATACTAACTATAGAAATACATGTAGAAGTAAAGTAATAACCAAAATTGTCTTCTTAAGTTTTGCGAAGACATTCAGCCACCACTTCATTACATTCAAGTAATAGTCACTCACTTCCCTGCTCTCTTTCCAGTCGGAAGAACCGCTCCATGAATCATGAATTATTTAGTATAAAAAAAATAAATATCGAGGGCTCTTAATAAAAACAACAAAAAAGAAAAAAATATATATATGTAAATACAAAAAAAAAAATTGGCCATAAGCTACAACATTATAACATATAAATATAGTTAATAACGTATACCTATAATAAAACGAGTTCTCCATAAAGAAAGCCATATCAATATAATAAAAACAAACAAAAAAAAAAATAATGAAAAAAATGTGTAACGAAAGTAATAATAATTTTAATAAGAAAATAACAATCAACAGTGACAAGGATAATTTAATTTACAAAAGAAAACCTTATTAGTGCCTAGACTGGAAAAATAAATATGCATTTTATATAACGATAACTAATACAAAATTCATAAAACAAAAACAAAAAGCAAGTGCAAAAACCTTAAATAACTCTTATGGGCTATAGGCAGCCTCAATGAGAACTAATATTAAAGTGTCGTAATAAACGAACGCATTTTCGACCGATGTCAACTTAAAGAGGAGAGTATACGGTTTACAGTTTTTGTAAAAAAAATGCTATGTTAACGACCTTTTTGTAAAAATCATAGAGGCTTTAAAAAAAAAAGGTAAGAAAATCCGAAATTTTTAGTTTGGACAACCATAATTCTTTATGGGAGAGGGCTATGGGCTGAATGAGCTGTTGCTGGAAAGGCCATGAAGTTCTGCATATAATGAGCTCTTAGCTCTGACCGTACGTCTTGTAGTTTTTAAGATACAGGGTGTTTTGTGAAAAACTAGCTTTTTTTCTTAATCACCCTGTAACTCCTAAATGGTTGATATGCCCCCACTCGTGCCATTCAATTTTTGGTTCATCTAGGTGAGTACAATTACCTCCCGCTCTATTGACCTCCTAGTGGGAAACACCCTGTATAAGAATAAGATTTAAGGAGCACATTACTACCGCAAAGGCTGCAAACCTACATTCCGGTTTCGCTAAACAGCTTAGCTTAATTGGGCATAAGTAAACCTAATCCAGATGAAATTAAATTATTACATAATTTATCAGAGAAGAGATTGCTAGATGGATATGAAACTTTCGAAATTAAAAAGCTAAAGACGATGGCTATTTTATAGTGAACGATCAGCTAGATTTTAAAAACAACCGACTACTATTGAATGCTAATTTTAGTACACTACGCATGCGTTAGCTATCCATGAGAGTTTAGTTAGCAGCTAAATTAATAATTCTCAATACAACAAGAGCCCTGATGATGTCCTGACAAAACGAAACACATTGGCGGTTACATTATATGTAAAATAAAAATATATATCTGCTTTCTGGTAAAAACAAGAAGTGTTTTCTTATCTTTTATAAGATGGCAGTTATAGCATTTTAATTAGTTAAGATAAGTGATGAACTAAGTATGAAAGTAGATTTATTAAGTAAAAGTCTTATTCGTATCCAATATGCAAAATACGGCATTTTAATTATACATTCGAACAGACAACATAATTAAGCTAGAATAAGTAGACTGACTGAAGAATTTGCTCAACAGAGATGGTTAAAGAATAAGCTTCGTGGAAAGCCATCTGTCCTTGTTAAGGATGTTGTTCTTCGACCGTTAGTAGAGGCTGATCCCTATCGAACATTGTCATCCCTCGTAGAAAAACTTGGGATCTCCAATGAAGCATCGATAGCCATCTCAAGATCATGGAAAAAGGTTACAAACACTCTATAAATCGGTTGGATCAGCAGCGGAGGTTTGAAATTTGTTTGTTTTGTTTCGGGAATAACAGGACACCTTTTCTATAAGAAATGCAGAAATGTAGAAATGCATAGCAAACTTGTTCAAATGAACTCTGCAGTAACCAACAGACATGATGTGTCCATTTTCCCCTCATTTTTGCTTTTTCTTTGAATAATCCGAAATATTACAGTACTTAATGCATACCAAACTGTGGTTTTTCTTCCAAGCAATCAACGTGGGCTAGCTATGTATGTACATACATATTGTTAATCCAAGAATTTTTGGATTAATTTTGCGAATTTGTAACCGACGGAAGACGGCGATATCAAACAAAACGATAGATTGAGCAAAAGGGAAATTTAATTAAGAAAAGAAAAAAACAATAGCCCCTGTACATGGCTAGTAAAAAGAAAATTCCTACCAATATTGAAACTTAAAATTCAGTTCGACAATGATTAGGCTACGTTGAAAAAGATTACTATTTACAAATTACAATGATGTCGAGTAACTTTAATTATATAAAAAAAATATATAATATCTCTAAAAATTTTTTACACATACATATATGTAAGTTAAATTTGTAATCGCTATTTATTTTGAATACTGACCAATAAAATCTTGTATTATATCGAACTTCCACTGTATTTTCCTAACCTCAAATTCGATCATCCTTTCAGCCTACATCCTATACAAATAGGCACAGCATCTCTATAATTACAAAAGAATTCATAAAAAAAACAATTCTCCCTATAATCATTTTACTAAATTGAAATTCTGAGGACGATTCCGTCAAGCGCGTAATTTATTGTTGTGAAATTCCATTGAAAACCTGGACGCATACGTAAAAAAAATTGTTTCCAGAATTCGTTTTTAAGCAGGATGAAACGAACGAAAAATTCCGAAGGAAGCCTTCCTTAAATTTTGCAAATGTACCCCACTACTTTCCTTGCTAATTTTACTCCTTACTCTTAGCATGCGATAAAAACATTGAACCAAACCGAATCGAATGACAAATTGTGCAAAATTACACTTTGATCAAATAAAAACTTTTCGTATGTAAAAACGGGAGAGAAAATACAAATTGAAAAAGTTGTTCATCAGTTTTCTAGGATGAAGAAAATAAGTTTGGAAACAACGAGCCTGATTTTGATAAGTAGTATCTAATAATTCATGAAAATGCAGAATACAGTTTAATTAAGAGTTAACATTTTTAAAAGCATTTTCATCTATTTTCTATTTTAATGGATTGAAATGATAAATATGTTTGCATTCAAATTGACCGACTTTTAAAATAAGATGCACATTAACATAATCGGAACAAGATATATGAGATATTTTCATAATAATGCATGGATCGGCCAGGGCGGTTTCTTTGTGTAATGTTTAATAGTAGTACCTACGAGCGCTTGACATATAGACTTTCTAAAATGCTAATAATGAAAAAGAGAAAAATATACATAAGAGGTCTAATTAAAATTCAATGCTAATGAAGATTATGTGCAGAAATTAGGGGCAAGGTCGTGTTTTGAAAGAAACTGACTCGCCTACGAAGGAACTGCGTATCTAAGTACCTAAATATAACAGCCATTCCATTTTAATCCAATCACCTTGGAAGTGGAACCCCTTCTCCAATTTGTGTTGGCATACGAAAATAGCTCACACCATTTTTTACTATTAAATACTCTGGCACTATCTTCTTATATTTTTATTTTGAAGCTTTGAACCTTATCTATTCGTGATCGACAACGTTTTGGAGATAGGAATTGCATTTACTAATATTAAATCAGAGATAATCAATACAAGACCACTTATGAAAGAACTATTAGTCCAAGTTTAAGAGGGCACAGTCATTTTCATTTGAATCAATTCACAAAGTCTTGGCGTAACTAGTGTAACAGAGAATTCATTAATGAATCGAATATAAACATACACCATTGTTATATATGATGAAGAGCAGTAGTCCAAAATAGTTGCCCTTGTAGTATATCAGAAATATTATTGATAATGATGCAAAAAAGTCTACGAAAAAAAAAAACACTCTAAAGTATCGGTTTTTCGTGCCTATCGATTGAATCCACGTTCAGAACTAAAACAAGTTTACAAGGCTGTACGGAACGCGTGTACATCCATTATCCAGAGAAAAATAATTTCTGTTTGACCAGAATATTAAACAAAGTACCATAAGCCGCAAAGGCAGCAAAACAGAAGTTTCTGGTCTTTAAGCATCTCCCATGAGGATGTGTCCAAGAACCAATACACATCCATGCGAGCAACGTGTCCAATATCCTTAAGGGGCTCAAGCTCCATGTATCTAAAACTATAAACATATTCTCCACAATATTGGTGAGTTCAAAATCAATGACTCAGATATTTCAAAGGCCCTTTGATAGAGTCTCGCATCCTGTCCTTTTAGGCAAACTCAAAGCACTTAGCACTTCCGGTAAAACAATGACCTAAGTGCAAAAGCAACATTTTCCAGAAATCGCGTTTAAACTTTTCTAAACTTTTATAAGTTACGTTTTTTTTTTTTATTAACATTATATAAAGTATTTAAAGTATTTTTGATGCAAAGTGATATTTCGTAAGTTTTAGCTATTTGGGTAAGTACCAATTTTTTTACTTAATATAATATCTCCAACCCAAACTGTAAAAGAAAGGAGCAACCTTTAATTGCGTCCCAGTTCCACTAAATTCTCTTTTTTATTGGTATTTTAAGTCGTTTTATGAACGTTATATGACATTGTTCTTCCAGACGAGATAATAATAGTTCGAGTTATTTACCATTTGCTACGTTGCTGCTTCTTAAGACCGCTAAACACGCTGAAGCAAATCATACGACTGGGCCATGCATTGTCCAATCAATTGTATCAGATTAGTTGGATTTTGAGTTTAACTGTAGTCTGCCAATGAATGAAATCTGACGAAACTATTGCGTACAAGGAAACCTGATGACTTTGCTATTGGAATGAATTTCAACACAATTCGTTGCGAGTGGAGGCAAAAGTTAACATCTGATTTTGTCTAGTTCAATTCCATAGCAAAGTAATAAGTTTTGCTTGTACGCAATAGTTTCGGCCGATCTCACTCATGCTTCTCAACTCAAGCACCGATATTTGCTACACACGCTCATGTAAATCAAATGACTGGAACCATGAACTAGTTGCAAGATTTACGTGAGCCTGTGTAGCGGTCTTTAGACATATCCATTCACTGCCACAGTCCGAGCAGAACTGACAAATCGGTCGTTGACGTTTCAATAGTGAGATAAATTTGCGCCAAAAAGATGATAATAATTTGACATATTTACCATTTGCGACATTTTCCGCTTCTTAGACGCATCCATTCACTGCCATAATCCCGATCCGAGCATAAGTGACAAATCGGCCGTTGTCCGTTCCAATAGTGAGATGAGCTTGGCGCCAATGTTACAACGAATTAGACGCTCTCAAAGCAACAAAGCCAGCCGCCGAAAGAGGAGCATACTACTTATCAGCAGCTTAGTAGTGAGGCCTGCTGGTGTCGTGATAGTTGAAGCAAACACTCTACACCCGACACCAGCAACCAGACTGCCTATAAACAGCCGGCCGCCAGTAATGAAATCACTCAGTTGATCAACGAGCGTCCAAGAGGGACACAAGCCGAAATCACCGCCATCGATCAAGCAAAATATCCAGACCACGAGATGGACACCTCCAAAGTAAGAAGAGTTGCCCCACTAGTGGACTACCAGAAGACTGGCTATAAAAGTCCGTCAGCACCAATAGATTGTTCAGCTGCCTCCCAGCAGTTCGACCATACACATCTCCCGTCCAGTCCTATCCACAAGTCATGTTGGCTAGTTCAACGGCAAGCGCACGTTAAACGTGTTGGCCCGAGAATTAGTAAGCGCACGCATACCGTCTCGTACACCCGTGCTGGCTACTCTGCTGATAACTGCACGTTAATCGTGTTAATCAGAAGAGTAGTGAGCGCACACATATATTCCGTCCCCGTACCGTGTTGGCTACTCTGACCATAAAGCGCACGTTAATCGTGCTGATAGTGAGCGCACGCATACATTCTGCCCGCGTACCGGCCGTACTGGCTATTCTGACGGCAAACGCACGTAATCGTGTTGGTCAAAAGAACAATGAGCGCACGCTCCGTCTCGTATTCCCCGTGTTGACTACTCCAAACGACAAGCGCCCGTTATTCGTGTTGGTCTAAGGAATAGTAAGCGCACGCTCAAACCTCGCACCTACGCCGCGTAGTTATAAGTCAATGTAAGTAAGTGAGTGAGTGTAGGCTAAGTAGTGTGTATTAGTTAGACCTAGAGACCGCCCGAACGACAGAGCTAGAACAGCGCTCTCAGCCTAGTAACGTCGGGAAAACAGTTTGACTGCGCGCACACCAACACCCGACATTACGGGCTACTGAAATTAAAATTAGGAAAAACGGGACCTATATTTAAGCTACTTTCCTCGAGCAGTATGTACCTACCTACCACCTAGAAAATTTAAGGATAAAAATTCGTCTCTTTCGATATTTATCATATTAAAACTTCATACCATATTTATTTTCATAACGATAATATATAAATTTAAGTATTCTTCTGTTCTTGGTGAGTTAAATAATTTTAGTTGTTTCTTTATAAACATTTTCTCTCAAATTTCATCTATCTGACATATCAGTATCCAGTTAGCATCCAAATCTACCTAGCGGGAAATTCTTGCGAAACTGCTCATCTCAACTACTCACGGATAAGAGCATGAGTAGTTACGAGTAGGTAGAAGTACTTGGGAGTACTTTACACAGCCCAATGGAACACAGCTATAATTACTCAGGAAACAATAATGCTTTTAGATCATCCTTACGCATTTATCTCAATTTTTCGTTGGAGGAGGTGCGACTTGGTCTCTCTCCTCTTCTTCTATCATGAATTGAAAGGAGTTATCTGGTTGACTAATACAGTGTTATATATCGAGGGAGAACGAAGGAAAATAGCAAAAGAACAACACAACTTTACTCCATAATAAAAGAAAATACTTTAATTTTGTAATTTTACTATCCTTCACATTTTTTTTTAATAACCACTAATTTGGGAAGATGCATTCAGACCGACGAGTATGGAAAATGGGCGACTCAGTGCAGTGTGGATTGCAATAGAAAATATTCGTGTTGACGAAAATTGATTCAGGAGCCTTATTCACGTTGACGCGAAATGTGGGAAATATGTACGGATGTACATATATATCACATGTTTATTTATTTTATTTATTTATCGTTATTTATTTATATATGTATATTATTATTCAAATTGTTGGGATCGTTTTTTCTGCCTAATTATTACCTTTATTACCTTACAGATGATTTCGTACGTCGCTATGTGAAAAGTTTTCGAAAGATTCGCCTTGGTTCAGCTCAAAGAGATTATACCTACTTAACATTTCTTGGTATTGGATACCTAGTAAGTGCAGTGCCAGTCTGTCCCACATTGTAAAATTTCCAAAAGATATTGTTATGAAATGCGAAATGTAAACAATTATTTAGAAGCCCGCTAATCGTTGCTGGATTTACATTACTCGAACAGATTGATAAAAACAGAAAATATCTCAGCACAATTTTATTGACTGAAATGTCAAAAACTCACTTACTTACTGAAAATCATAGTCCGTTTCGTTTCGTTCAACACGATTCAATATAAAGTTATCTATTTCACTTTTTCAACATTCTTTTTATATGAAGAAATGTGTCGGGTGATAATTAAAATGTTGGATTCCAATATTTAATTTATTTTTGATGAATTAGCGATATTTTCAATACAAATTATGTATTAATGAAAGAGGATTAACTACTGAGGCTAAATACTAGTTACTATATAATAAAGAACTATTTGTCAGACTATTTGACCTCTGCCGTTCGATTTTGAGCATCCTGCTTTACTTAATTACCAAACAATGTGTGGGTACCGATAACCAGCCTCTGTTCCACCCGAGATAATCGCTCAGTGCTAAATTGATCGATAACGATAAAGCGATGTATGAGTTCAATCGCATTTTGCTGCTTATTATTATTCTTGATAATGATCTGACGTACCCATGAAAATGCAACAATATCGTGCAGTGGCGTCGACTTTGATTTGCTCATTAATTTATTTTCAAGTATTGTTTCATGTTTATACAAATGTATTGTAGTAACTTCTTAAACATCTCAGCTATCTTGGGTTTACTAGTATGTAAAAAAAGATATCACCATTTTTTCAAATTGGTGAGAAATTATCCCACAAAGTGAATGTGGATTAGAAAACTGATAGTGAACTTTCGCTAATTTTGCGTATGTTGAGATCTTATTGTTCTAATGGCAATACGACCACGGGTATTACAGTCGGTTGGCTTGCTATATTTATGGGTACTTGATTCCGGTCCGATTGTAAATATCTGGGTCTAGGAGGTGACTGAAAGATAATTGCTATTAGGTATGACCACCGGCTGCACTTGGCGATGGTGGACGCTTATAACAGTACACTCGTTATAGTGAATGACGTAACCTAGGGTGTGATTCTGATCTTTTGTCGTACTTTAATGTAAAAACATACACCTAAATAAAGTGTACTTTTGTACTGATTTTTTCGTGTTTTTCTTAAGTTCAGCAAGCTTTGCATTACGTAGAATGAACTAAAAAGGCCACTTCAAATTACTAATTCAAAATATTATTTCGAATTTATGCACTTGTATTGCTCTAATTAGGTGCAGAATATAAACTTATCACGGTGTAAAATTTTTGTCACAATCTCGGAAGCAGTTGACTGATTTGTCGTACTTTTAGGCGTGTATTCTGACATTAATTCATGTAAATTCTCATTTTACTTTATTTTATGGTTGATGAAAAGGATAAATCAAAATCAATATGGTCAATATAAAAGTACGTCAAATTTTAGGTGAAATGTCAAAATATATGACAAAAATATGCGCCTAAGCTACGAAAAAGAGATCAGAATCACCCCTCTGGTACGCTTACAGCGTTTGACCTGTGGCGTTGGTTGAAGGCAAACTTGCTTCAGAGACTTGCACTTCGGTGAATCGTAACCCGTGTCTTGAGCGTCGAAAAGTTTAGAAAGCAGGAACCTGGAATCAAATACCGACTAATACGTACTGTCCCTATAACAGTGCGGCTGGAGCTTCAAAGATATTGATCGACTAAATCAACTGGGTATAGTATCACCTAGGATTCTTGCTTGATTTGAGGCCACTTTTGGGTTTCTACTTGATTGCCAATCACAGACTTATCTTATACAACTTCTGAAAAATAAGTAACATTTGGGTAAACACAAATGATTCAGAAACTCCTGTTTACTCCGATATATGGATTTTCTATTTTCTTCAACCTTTTTGTCGTTGCTGTCATTAGAAACTTAAACATTTTTCCTTATTTTGTTTTTCCATCATTCATTATAAAAAGCAAAGCCTGTCTAGCTACGGTTTTCTACGTTCGTCAAGTATTACTAGAGGTGAATATTGAAATGTACGTTACCCGGTGTACTTGGTGGTTGGTCAAGAGTCCGGAAATAATCGAACCGACACAGATGAGACATCACAAACTCAATATAATTTTCAATGAGATTTTTTGCTTCATTTATTGCAAATTATACAAATTCGTTCGATTTTCTAAAAATACTACAGAAATGCCAAATTTCCTCTTATGATTTTTGATAAATTGACAAAGGTAATTGCACTGCAAGAGGTATTTTTATATAAAATTTAGAACATTCAAAGTTCAACATTTAAAGGTATAATTATAAAATTATATGTGTCTCATTTGCCATTGTTTTACTTTTTATAATTCTTTTCTTCTAAAATGCACTTTCTACTAGCGTTGCCTCAAAAAACAATACAGCCGAATCCTTTGTAAGCTCCCCGCGGGAGAATAAAACTTTCATTGTGAGCCCATCCCAGTTGATTACGTAATTCTACAAGATGTTGACATATTTATGTCTGACTTTAATGATGAACTTTTACATCTACCGCATATGATTTATGATAGACTGTCATGAAATTGAATCATTTGGGTGCAAATCAAGAAACATATATAACAAAGCCTATTGAAGTTCCCTTTCCTCCCATTACTATTGTTCTTGCAATCCATCACGACAATTCAAATCCCCGCACGGCAGGAAAATGTAAAATTATTGAACCAGGGCACATGAGATATGAAGCAAAGAGGTGAAAGCGTTACGGCTGCAAACAAACTAGAAAACTAGCTAACCTCCCTCAAAGGACAATATGTCATTCAGAAGCAATGGAACAGCAATAAAAGACTACGGACTTAATATATTCTTTAGTTCCACGACTCCCGCATTCTGAAATGTCCAGGGACCTATTTTCTGCTCTAATCTGATATTAATCTGCTCCCAAAAATAACGTCGGTCATCAATCACGGCACTTTCGATAATAACAGTAGCATCCACTGTCAAAAAGTTTCACATTTGCTGTTGTCTATATGCTGAGAGCCTGGAAAATACCCGAAAGAAGCATAGTATACCACGTAGTGAGGTAAGGAGAGAAAAAATTGGCTTTCAATGTAACTGTGACCGTTACGAGAAAATCCGTGAGAAATCGATTTTCTGGCAAATCGAAATTTCTCATCTGACAAAACTTTATTGCTTCAGTTTCATGTTTTCGGTGCTGTAATCGATTGAGGGATTTGCCATTATTGCCTCGGATTTGTGTGACAGATTTGATCATTAATCTCTACGATATCTGAGCAAGAATACGGAGCCCTTTACCTGTACCGACAGGTTTTAACGTGGATGTGTTAAACTTTGCCGGGAACAATATCAAATAAACTACTTAAAACATTTAAGGCCTGGGAGTTATTTGGCTTGTAGATGTTTATTTATTTGGTTACTTACGTGGATATCTCCGAATGATTTATTTTTATTTTTTATGTTTTAACCCGAAAGATGATATTTGGTAAACGGAGATATCAAACGTCACTTCTTTTTCAACTTCAAAATAACATAATAACGCAAGTTTCTTGCAAACAATTTTAGTTGAATCAACCGGTAATCCCATTCCACCAGGTAATTTTCGAAAAGTGTTAACTATAAACTCTGAAAAAGGAAAATTCTTTTCAAATAAGTAGTTCTTCCATATCAAGTAGAAATTCTAACTAAAGAACGGATCAAAACATATTACATTTCGCTGAAGGATTTTTAAGCGGAGAATTGAAGTTTGGAAAAGGTTGGACGCTGAACCCTTCTTGTGTGGCTCCGACCTTCTATCACCGTTAAGGGTGCTAAGTTAAGCCTAAATATATGTTGTTAGAAGATCAGTAATTATGTTCAATTAAGACTAGTATTTAATTGCTTTTGTACTACTATAAGAAAGAGACCGATTTTGGAATTGTTTTGGTCAATATTCGTACCTTTTTTTTATCTATCATAGGAAAACTTGATCTTTAGCTTACTTAATATCGATCATGTAATCTTATTTCTTTCTAGCCATTTTTGGATAACTAGATCCAAATTATGCTTCATTCCTACGTTTCGTTTCAGTAATTCTTTGGAAATAAATTCTCACCTACTAGTTCCTATTCACCGATTAATAATAAACAAGCCAAACAGAAATGCAAATGTTGTTACCGTTTAGAGACGAATGAGACTTACTACCAAAAACATTTTTTTACACCCTGCAAATTAACCTCCCTGGCAGAATCGGCGAAGCTCCCGAATTGGGAAACATTATTAAGAGAATGTCGAATCTTTGTCCAGCTGGAGGACAAAAAAGGCGGGGAAAGAAAAAAACACAGTGGTGTGAGCAAAAAAATAACGGTCTCGAGCCTGGGTTTTTTTCTTGGTCATCAGGCGGTCGACGGGTTGACAGTGGCAAAAATATCACATAGCAATCGTGAAAAAAAGATAAAATTTATCAGGGCTTTATGGTCCAGTTTTGGTTATTTTTTTTTTTTAATTTGGGAAATGGAGCTGGAAGGTGGGATTCGTCGTGGTACAGTATTAAACTCTGGTGACGTCCTTTTTTTTCTTTTTTTAATCGTAGCCTAGATATAAAAATAGATTCATACCTTGTTAATTTGGCTCGGCTTCATCTCCTAATAGTCGTTTTTTTATCTCATTTTTTTCCTTCCCTTCTGGAAGTAGCTACGTACATGTACATTCAGTTATACCTTGTTTTTTTCGTAGAAAAAAGTGTTGTAAAAAAAAAACAAAGAGAAAAAACTAACGAAATATATGCATTCATACATTTAATTGAGAGTTTCATGGTTTCCCTCTCAAGAAAAGAAATTATTAAAGAAATCGAAAACCATGTGGCGCTCAAACTGAATTAGAAGAAACCCAAACCCTTTTTCACTGAGCTGCGAAATCGGCCTGAACGGCCAAGAGTTACGTCTAGGGAAAGGGTAACGTAACAAACATCTCGTTTGTATTAGGGCAGTACTCAATTAAGCATCAAATTACTCATAATGCACTGAATAATTTTTTATATAAGAGATCAATTTTTTAATGTCCCTCGAGATGCAAGAACTTTAAAGAAAACTCTGAAAGCTTGGAAAACATGGAAATTCTTTGCATTATTGATTATAGGATGGATTTATATACTTTCTGACAGTTTTAATGAAATATGTAAATTTGTCTTAACTTTTAATGTATGTATGTATGTCTGGCAGTCAGCCAGAGTTCTCGCGGCCAAGTTTGACACATTTTTGCAATGCAGTTCACACCAATTACATTTTTGGTATTGGATGGTACTCTGATCTGAGCAAATCTATTAATTCTGATGAATATATTCCACAATTTATCTCATTTTTTCGGCTTAAGTTTACATCCCTGAATATCACCGAATTTCTTCAAACTTTGCACACTAGTTCCTGTTCACTCACAAAACTCAAATATGAAAACGAAATTTGTCGGAAAAATAATCTTTCCGAGATAATCGACTTTAAAATTCCCGAACTTTGTACTGGACTTCACAACACAATTTGACGTTCTCACAATTAATTAACTCTTCTTCTTCTTTTTAGTAACAAGTATACAAGTAGTGTAAACATACCTTCCGAACATGCGGGTTACCAGCGTTGTTTTTTTTTTATTCATTACAGATATTCAATTAATGTGTAATAGAGCAGCATTTAGTTAGAATGGAATAGAAAAACATGTATTATAGAAACACACACACACACAGGCAGGCTGGCAGGAGCACACACACACTAGTTGTATACTTGTTACTAAAAAGAATAAGAAGAGTTAATAATTGTGAGAATGTCAAATTGCGTTGTGAAGTGCAGTACAAAGCTCGGGAATTTTAAAGTCGATTATCTCGGAAACTATACCTTTCCGATAAATTTCGTTTTCATATTTGTGATTTGTGAGTGAAAAGGAACTAGTGTGCAAAGCTTAAAGAAAATCGGTGATATTCAGGGATGTCACCTTGATCTATTTTTTCTACTGTCATCGTTAAACCTTAATTGTTTTTGCCATCACCAAGCTAAGTTGATCGTCAACTGCTGTTCTCATTTATGTCGATCTGTTCTGAAAACTTTCGATCCTATGGGTTTATATATAATATGTCCCAGCAAAACTTCTATTAGTCCTATATTTCACACACGCAATAGAAGAATGAAATTAGTCCGAAAATTAGGAGTGCACTAGTAATCATAAAGAACGCAGATGACTCAGAGAATTACCATAATAAAGTGTAGGTGCAGATGATGAAAATGTATTATAAGCAACAGTTACAATATTATTGACACCACCCACTACCTTTTTTTACCTCGAAAACAAGTTAGTAAGGATCCAGCAATCATCAGAGACACAATCGCATATTCTTCGAACGCATACTCAATTAGAAATTTTCAAAAAACTGCCGGGGAGTCACTTTTTGTGGAGGTGCATATGTCATTGAAATTTGAAACTCATACAAATGGAAGTATTTTCAATATAACCTTATATTTTGTCTTTTTGAAATTTTGCTCACATTTTCCTTTAAAATTTGATGGAAATGTGTTTATTGTGCATTGTTTTCTCTATCACTTTTCACAGACAATACGGTAATAGATATAGCAGGACAAGACGTTATATAGACAGAGAGAATGTTGCAAGAAGACCTTAGCGAATTTAGTGAACGGCTTACAGCGAATATATTGGAAAATAGGTTTTCGGGACAAACTAAATCTTTGAAGATAATTAGAGTCTAACTGTAGAGGCTGCAGGGGGGAAAGTAGTCTGTGAAGCGCAATGCTGAACAAGATGAAAGCTGTATAAGAGGAAAGCATGCATACTTGATGGAAGAAATTTTTTGGTTTGTTGTTTAGGTGTTTAAGTTGTACTGAAGATCCCTTTGGCACATCCTCCTGGAAAATAGTGTGAGCACGTGGAACGGTATGAATGACGTTGAAGTCATTATATTTGGAATCATGTGCACGCATTGTTGGGTACAGCCCACAAGGTGGATACTATTTAAATAGACACTTGCTTCTGCGAGTTAAAAATTGAGATTTTTACTGTGTGGATACTGTAGTAATGCTAGGCAGATGGCCCATGATGCAATGAAGTTATGTACTCATGTAAGTCAGAATAATAAAATCTCAGACATAGTTGTGAGAGGAGAAAGACAGACATAGCCTCTTGGGATGAATAAGTTGATAAATGACGGAAATCACGTATGTATGTTAGTAGTGCTTATAAGGTTAGTATGCATGGTCAGCTATAAGATCCAAATGGTGAATCTCGAAGCCTATCCAAACTAAATAGGGCATATCTTAACCTTCAGGTGGTCTCCTCTGACAGCGCCCATAAGGGTTGTATTACCTGTATAGGCCAAGTACAATTCTTTTAGACGTTGCTAATAAGATCTAGGCCCGAACGGTGTGACCAGTTCCGCCACAAAAGGATATCTTGCATGAAGATAGACACTGGGATTATTCATGGTCCGTTGATCATGCTTTACGAAACCTGTACCAAAAGGGCGACCCACCATTGGCTAACTTGATACCACGGGGTTGGAGGACTCTTGCATAACAAGGATTTATCCACCTCATCTTGGGATGGCCCCTTTATGAGAGCATCGTGGTGGCTGTGGTATTGGGTGCCGTGACCCTAGATCGGCAGAGATTGGATAGGTCTCGCTTTTACCAATATGTTGATGTCATGTCATGCTCCTTTGGCACACTGATACTCATTGTTATGACATGAGGCCGTTCATTGTCGATAACAATCCGAGCATGAAGAATGCCGTGAAATTAAACCAAACTAGGCAGGTGCTCACGTAAAACTACAAGGAACTTTCTGTAGAGGCAGCAGTAATTGAAATAGTTAAAGAAAATAAGTATTTTGGTACTGTTACTGATAAGGATAGAAAATTTGCGACGCACATTGAATACATATATCACCAAAAAGTAAGGGAAGAAAATTAACTTCTTAAGACAAATTAGATCTCCCAACCATATTTACCTATGTATTACTATTTATTTATTTATTTATTTATTAGTCGATTAACAAGGCAGATTACAGAGCGAACTCCTATTAAAAATACTACCTTAAAGTTAAACAAGCAAGTGAAAAGTATTCAAAAAGCAAAAGTACAAAGAAGAGAATAAAACTAAAAATACAAAAGCATAAGAAACTAAGAAACTAATTGTGTAAAACTATACTTACAACCTAGAACTACATAACTAAAATTCAATAGAATAGTTACAAAATATATCATAGTGCAATACATTTGAAAAGAAAACTAGAAATTCAAATGGCTAAACAGAAACAATAGGGCAAAGCAATATGTGAAAAAGGAAAAAGGAAAAATGAAGGGGGATAAGCCAATATTAATTAATGTCCGATCTCAAGCAGGATCAACCTTTTAAATGATAGGGGACCAGTATTGAAAATGTCTATGTTGGTAAATCTAGAGTTATACGTCTTTTGTGCTCTGAAAATGGGTGATTTTTCTTTTATGTTGGTTCTGCAGGTAGGTAATTTGAAAACGGGATTATGCCTCGAACTACGGGGCGGTATATGGAAATCAATGAGGGAAAGCAAAGAAGGGCAAGATATCTGATTATTAAGGATTTTATATGAAAACAATGTATATAAAAATGTTCTTCGGCTTTCAAGTGTAGACAGATTGAGTATACTTAGTCTCTCGGCGTATTCCACGGATGTGTTTTGTAATTTGAATAGTGTAATCCTGGTGAATCTACGCTGAACAGCCTCGATTTGCGATTTATATGAGGAATAGAATGGATTCCATACTTGACATGCATATTCAAGAATACTTCGTACTAAGGAGTTAAAAAGAGTAGTATATGAAAGCGCACACTTAAAGGACTGACAAGTACGGAAAATGAAACCCATTAATCGAAAAGCTTTGGACGTAATCAAGTTGATGTGCGATGCGAAGAGAAGCTTACGATCAAATATGACTCCCAGATCATTTAACTCATCAACACGTTATAAATTCTGTAGTCAAAGGAGATAAAATCCCTCTTACGATAAAAAGATATACACTTACATTTACTAACGTTAATTTCAATGCAGTTCTCTTGACACCATTTTTCTAATTGAAGAATATCCTTTTGAAGCAGGACGCAGTCGGTAATGTTGTTAATAATCCTATAAATTTTGGCATCATCTGCATATAATAGGCAGGTAGATGAGAAGAGGGAAGGTAATTCATTAATGTAAATGAGAAATATTAATGGTCCAAGTATGGTGCCCTGAGGCACACCGGAAATCTGTTGGAATAATGGGGACTGCTGACCGTTAAAGACTACGACATTTTCTCTCTTGGATAAATAGGAAGAGAACCAAGATACGGTGTCCGGATGAAAGCCCAAGCTAGCCATTTTGGAAGTACATAGCTTGTGGTTTATTTTATCAAATGCCTTGCTAAAGTCCGTATGAATAGAGTCTAGCTGCTTGTTGTCGTCAAGAGCCGAGGCAATTGAGTCCGTAAACAGAGCTAGATTTGAAACTGTGGATCGACCAGGTAGAAATCCATGTTGGTGTTCTGAAATGTATGGTTTGATTAAATGGAGGAGTTTGTTGTATATCACTTTTTCAAATATAAGTGCAAGTGCATTGGAAATAGAGATAGGACGATAGTTAGTAATCAGTTTTGGGTCATCTAATTTGAAGATGGGCATAACGAAACACTTTTTGAGACTTGCAGGGTAAATTTTGCTGTTTATGGAAAGATTGAGTAATTTGGAGAGAGGTTCTGCAAGACTGGGTGCACATTTATTGAAGACGATGTAAGGAATGCCATCAGGGCCTGCATTTTTATTACAATCCAGATCTTTTAGAATTAAAATAACATGCTCCGGAGATATGGGCTCTAGTTTGATATTAATCGAGTGGTTCTGTTGAGAGCTAGAAGAGATATTAGGCTCCCTATTGTCGTAGACAGATTTGAAATAGATTGAAAACATTTCACTTATAGATTTGGGAGATGTAGAAGTATTACCATTATATGTTAATTCTTTTGGGTTAATATTAGATCGCTTTAAATTTTTACTAAACGCCCAGAAAGACCTAAGATTACCTTTAAGGGAGTTTTCTGTACTTTCAACATATTTAGGGTAACATTATTTTAAGAGTGACTTTGACATTTTTCTAAGATAAGAGAAGGTCTTATAAATTTCTGGATGTGGATTGATTTTATGCAGGCGTCTGTATCTGTCCTTTTCCTGGAGCACTCTTATGAACTGATGGGTATACCATTTTGGAAAGCGATTATGTTTGTTAACTGCAGGTACATAGAGATTAATACCTTGGTATAAAGTATTATAGAATCGTTCCAAGGATAGGTCAAGATTAGGTGAGAGATTAGATGACAGATTGCTGTTGCTTAGAAAGTGATTGAGGCAATCATAATCACCACGTTGGTAGTTTCTTACTTTCGTAAACAGATCTCGGGCAGTCTTCAATTGTGTCAATATTAATCTTATGTCGAGAGGTGGATGGTGGGAATCAATCTTGGAGAGTGGGCATATAGATGAAGATATTTCGATATTGTAGGAAGCAATATTAGTCCATAGCAGATCTAAGAGTCTATTATTAGGATTAAATTGATTGTTGTACTGCTTCAAGCAACATAGTTCCATATTATTAAGGAGAGACTGAGAAGCAAGACTGTAGGCCTCAGACGGGCGCATATAATTGTTCGTCTCATCAAGAGTCCATCGAAGGTATGGGAAGTTAAAATCACCTAAGAAAAGAACTCTAGAGTTTAAAGGTAGCTGCAAAATGTTATCACTTATGCTAGAAAATAAAGAGTTATATGCATCGTATGAAGTTTGGGGAGGTAAGTAAACACAGCATATATAGAGAGTAAAATTCCTTTCTTTTATAACTACCCAAATCACTTCGTGCTCAGATTCCATTGTCTGCACTCGAAAAGAGCTATAGTTACGTCGGACAGCTATAAGACATCCGCCACCATCCTTGTTACCCGTGAAATCCAAATTTCTGTCCCTTCTATAAATTAAATACCTGTCATCAAGAATTTCATTACTGTAGACATATGACTGTAAAAATGTTTCAGTAAAACATATAATATCGTAATTATTTGAAATCGCGGCTAAGCGGACATTTTCAGTTTTTGAACGTAGTCCCCTAACATTCTGGTAGTAGATATTCAAAGACATTAGTTAGTAGATTGAGGCTTGTTAGTGTTTAGAAGGTTGCGCTTGATTCGATCTAGACATGATTAATTTTTTACAATATGAGGCTTACAGTTGTCTTCCTTTTTCAAATAAATTTTGGAGTTCTTAACCCAAATATACTTAAATCCGTTTTCATTCTTGAACTGCTTTGCTATATAAAGTAGTGCCTTCTTTTCTTTTGATAAGAATTCGTTTATAAAGATAATATTTGTTTCTGTGTAGCCAAGAGAATCAGCTGTAAGTTTCCCGCAAACCTTATACGCTACCAATGTACGATCCCTGACCAACTTCGAAACATACTTTATAACTATAGGGTTATCCTTTGATTTGTTCTTTTTGCGATAGGCTTTCAAGATATCACCATCATCATAAGGCAACTTCAGTGATGCATGAAGCTTTCGAACGATATCAAGGGGTTGTTCATTACGTTGCATTGGAACATTTTTTACTTCCAGAAACTGCGTTAGGGATCTCTCTTCAAGGGTTTGCAGACGATCTTTTAAAGAGGAGGTTTCATCATTCAGTCGAGACTTATCAGACTCCAGAGCTTTAATTCTCCTTTTATGGTCTTCCACTGTAGAGACTAATTTTTTAATTTCGTCGAAACCGTGTAGTAAGATGTCAACAGATTTGTTAAATTCGAGCTGCTTTGCCTTGATATTGTCAATCTCTTTAGACATATTATGGACAACCGCCAGAATATTTGATTCCTCGTTAACGTCCGTGTCACAAATACTGGAGTTATTTGTATTGATACAGCCTGGGCACCGAAAGGCAACTGTCCCACTGATAATGCTATTGGTAACCTCCGCGGATAATTTACAGCAGGCTGCATGGTAAAAATTATGGCAATCGACGCATTTGAAGCCAGAGTTGAGTTTGTTAAGGAATAAGAGCAAGAAGTACATTTAGGCGCCATAGTGAATAGAAAAGGTAGCAATTCCTGAAATTCACGAAAGTAAGTAACGAGCATCCAATGTATACGCAAGTTTGTGTAGTATGTTGTAGAGCGCTAGTAGAGTTCAAGCTAGAATTAGTTTAGACCTTTTGTGGATCTGGTTAATTTATTTGGTTGACGTCTAGTTAAGTGCACTTGATAGAACCACTATTTATGTCTATTGTGAGACTACACTTACTCTTCTTTTTATGGGCCAGTGAATACTGTAAAAAGTACAGATCTTACAGAATAAAGCTTTGGCAATAATACAAAGTTATAAATGTAATAGATGTAGCTGAATTCTATTAATGTTAGAAGTACTGAAATGGCTTAAAATAAGACGAATCTATTACCAATAAGTGCTTTTATATATACCTTCAATATAAATAAAATATATTAAAAAGCTTTTAAATAAATAACTTTTGTAAATAAAATTCACTAAAAAGAAAAAAATTATTTTTTTTCTTTCTCAGTGATATTCACAAGAAAAGTTTAATTGCAAAATAAGAAATGCTACAACTCCGATTAAATCTGAAAAGTTTGGGCATCTATAACTATAATCATAATTGTCTAAAGTAGTTACGCTATGGGAGTTCTGGCGCACTTTTTCCATACAAAAAGTGCAAGGTAGAATCCAACTATTTTGATGGCTCTGGACCGAGGCTCTGGGCCCCTGGGGGATTCCGTCTAGTGGTCTACGTCACAGGGCCTGCCTGGGGGAATTCCTTCCTACCGTCTGGCTGACCAGGGGATGATATCAACTGATTGGCTGACCAGGGGATGATATCAACTGATTAGCTGATCCCCGTCAGCTGTTCAAGCTCTTGCCTTGCCTGATTTTTTAATAAATTGGGGTACGGTGAGCAATTTTGAAGTGGTTCTGAGGTCGCTTTTGTACTGAAAATTTGGCATCTTGTGAAGGGGCTGGAAGCTTTATTAGTGGAGGTTGCTGATTAAGTTTGATCTGGTCTTGGAGGCTACAATTTGACCTTGAGATGTCCCCTCCTGTGTCTGGGTACTGGAGGCTGAGAGCTTTAGTGGCAATATCTGATACTATGACTAGGACTGTCTGGGGTGTGTTGAACTGGGCCACGTTACCTGTACCAAGGCTTGGGTAGAATGTGTGCGGCTTAAGTAATGATGTGAAATACCCTAAGCGAATTTATATCGGGGACTGTATACTTGTCAGCTTGAGTTTGGTTTCAGTTGTTTTCTTTAGTATGAGTGCCTGTGGTATGTTGGGCTGGGCTACTTGGTGGCTGAGGAAAAGTTACCTAGGGGTGTGTGGATGTGTGCAGCTGGTGGATAAGAAATGTTGTGAAACTAGTGTAATTAGTATTAGTAATAATTCAAGTTAACCCTACAATATGCCAATAGATTCTAGAAGGTGCCAGTGAGGGTCTTAGTTTTAGAGGTGGACAAAATTTTCATCAGAAATCCTCCACGGGCTATGGTTCTCGAGATATTAGCGATCTTATCTTTGCTGGTATAATTAATAGTAGTAATAATTCAAGTTATCCCTAGGATATTTTTTGTTCATGCCAATAGTATTAGTACTAGGGGGGATAAAATTTTCATCAGAAATCCTCTATGGTTCAAGATATTAGCGATCTTACCTTCTCAGATGATATATCTAAAAATAGATCAGGTGAAGCTGGTTTGGGGATGAATGTAGGTAGATATGTTGACTTAGATATGTAATGGAAATTAGTAAATGCCTAATTTTGCTCTTCAGGTGTAACACTTCTAATTTGATTCTTTTCATAAACAAATTATCACAGTTCAGTAAAGTAAACACATTCGCAGTCGAATAATGTAAACAAATTCGCACAGCAGCCGAGTAAAGTAAACAAATTGGGCGATTTATGAAAGATTCCTAATTTCTTTAGCTGAAAACAAGAACAACCGATATTAATCTGTAGGATATGATGTCTTAGGTGAGTAGTGGAAGTTATAATTGAAAATTTCTTTTGCTGAAAAAAACAACAACAACTATAACGTAAGTTGGGGATTAAAAATATCTTATAAACAAGACGGATCATGCTATGATATTCGATATCTAAAAATAGATCACGGTTGCTTCGAATGTTAAGAAACATGGAGTAATGGAAATTAAAACCTAATCAGAAAATTTTCGATGCAGGTGTGTGTAAGTGTGTGTATGTGCGTGTGTGTTTGTGTGTGTATTGAAAAAATCTTAGGTTTTATGAAAAATTGTGTTTCTATTTTCAATAAAATTTATTTTTGGGCAGGTTAAATTTAAAGCTTTGATCACCTATGATATCAATGTAGGGTGATACCTACTAATATAATATGAGACTTAGATGAGTAGTGAAAGTTTTATTGGTATAGTAAAAGACTTTGCATCAAATTTTTGGTGATAAGGTGTAATGGCATGACCAGTGTTGCTACATGAAATCTTTCTAGAGGAACTTGTTGGCCTAGCATGAAAGTGGTTTAAGCAGCCACATCTGAAAAAATTACATATTATCATTAGCTTGAGAGTGGATTAATTAAAAGCATTAACGAGCTATCATATTAATGTAGGATGATATGTCGACTTAGATGAGTAATATAAATTAGTAATATAACTTCTTGCTTAAACAAATACATTCGAATAAAATAAACAAATTGATTTTTGTTTTTTTGTGTCTGGGGCTGGTGAGCATTGGAAGGTAGCAGAGTTATTTACCATGATATCATAGTTCACATGAAGCTGATAAAAATATGATATTTTTATCTTCATACTATTGGAGCAGGTGCATTGTTTACTTAACATTAAGTTGAGAGTGGGTCAAATTAAAAGCTTTGATAGAAGAACGCCGCGTTATAATATTAATGTGGTATGATATGTTGTCTGAGGTGAGTAGTGGAAGTTGTATGGGAGCTATGAATAAGCAGTAAAATCCTAGTCAGCAATCTCGCTGGATATTTGATAATTCTCCAAGTCCATAGTGAAGATCGTGATGGGGGGTTGAGAGTAGGTACTGTAAGCTATGTATTACGTTAAAAGTTTTGATGGATGGTATTTGGTATTTATCTCCTCGAAATAGTGTTGTATGAGTATCAGAAAGGCCGAAAAAAAGTTGATAATGCTTCAAGTTCAATAGAGTAGACCCCGATGTTGAGAGTGGGTATTTGAAATGATATAATTCTAGTAGGATATGGAAGTATTATTTATTCATATTTAAATCTTACCAAGTCTGAAAAAATTACATAATATGATTAAGATTACATAAGGAAAGTAGGTTCACTTCATCTGCAAACAACAAATATGGCTGAAAGCGACACACGGTGTGAGCAATAATCATTCTTGCTTCAATTATCACTATTAAGCGATGTGTGCCGCAGAAAATATATTAAGTCTAGTCTAGTCTAAAATATGTATTGTAAATAAAAATTGTATTATGGTTATAATGCCATTTATTGAAATAATTTGTTTTAATTGTATTATAGCTTAAACCTAAAGTCGTTTTTTTCTTTAGTTCAGCAAGCCAAGATTTCATAGATATAGATTGATCCTTATAATGAATATTCCTTATGCCTTTACACCAATGTGGCTTTAAAAGGATCGTGGTGCACCATTTTCACAAATAACGTCTCTCCATCTTTACTTTTGCGATCTTTGTTGGAATATCCGGATTTTTCGACCTGTTGGTAGGGGACAGTCGACTCGTTTTTGGATGAAAAACTTTCTTCTTTATTTCTGGAAAGCATCGATTTCATATATGTAGACTGAGCCTTATATGAATATTCTTTACTCCTTTCATCCGCAGGCTTTAGAAGGTTTGTAGTGTCCTTAGACCTCATGTTGAAATTATTGTGTAATTAGCTTGCCAAGAAACAGTGATCTGTTTGGGTAAAGAGCAAAATATCAATTGGAAAAACAAGTTATGAAACTGCTATTTATATATATTTGACACATTGTCTTGACCTCTGACGTCACCTTAATCTTATTCAATTTCCCATACTAAGTCCGGAGCTCCCGAATAATATTTGACCACTACAACGGCTGGTGGTGCCGGTGTGGTGGTGGTGGTGGGTGGTGGTGGGAGTGGTAGTATTAGTTGTGGTGGTGGGTGCCTGGTCTTGGATGGCGCTTGAAACGGATATTTGACGCGTGGTCTCAATTTGACGCTGATTACTCTAGGGTCTGCCCTTCTATCTGGGGATGAGCTGAAAAAGCTGTTTTATAAGCTGTTAAACTGTTATCAGATCTATTTGAAAAGCTGTTTTAAAAGCTGTTAAGCTGTTATCAGAGCTGTTTTAAAAGCTGTTAAGCTGTTATCAGAGCTGTTTGAAAAGCTGTTAAGCTGTTATCTGACCTCACCTTCGGTTGGCGTCATAGGTAAAGGTGACGTCAGAGGTCAGCGTCAAATTGAGACCACGCGTCAAATATCCGTTTCAAGCGCCATCCAAGACCAGGCACCCACCACCACAACTAATACTACCACTCCCACCACCACCCACCACCACCACCACACCGGCACCACCAGCCGTTGTAGTGGTCAAATATTATTCGGGAGCTCCGGACTTAGTATGGGAAATTGAATAAGATTAAGGTGACGTCAGAGGTCAAGACAATGTGTCAAATATATATAAATAGCAGTTTCATAACTTGTTTTTCCAATTGATATTTTGCTCTTTACCCAAACAGATCACTGTTTCTTGGCAAGCTAATTACACAATAATTTCAACATGAGGTCTAAGGACACTACAAACCTTCTAAAGCCTGCGGATGAAAGGAGTAAAGAATATTCATATAAGGCTCAGTCTACATATATGAAATCGATGCTTTCCAGAAATAAAGAAGAAAGTTTTTCATCCAAAAACGAGTCGACTGTCCCCTACCAACAGGTCGAAAAATCCGGATATTCCAACAAAGATCGCAAAAGTAAAGATGGAGAGATGTTATTTGTGAAAATGGTGCACCACGATCCTTTTAAAGCCACATTGGTGTAAAGGCATAAGGAATATTCATTATAAGGATCAATCTATATCTATGAAATCTTGGCTTGCTGAACTAAAGAAAAAAACGACTTTAGGTTTAAGCTATAATACAATTAAAACAAATTATTTCAATAAATGGCATTATAACCATAATACAATTTTTATTTACAATACATATTTTAGACTAGGCTAGACTTAATATATTTTCTGCGGCACACATCGCTTAATAGTGATAATTGAAGCAAGAATGATTATTGCTCACACCGTGTGTCGCTTTCAGCCATATTTGTTGTTTGCAGATGAAGTGAACCTACTTTCCTTATGTAATCTTAATCATATTATGTAATTTTTTCAGACTTGGTAAGATTTAAATATGAATAAATAATACTTCCATATCCTACTAGAATTATATCATTTCAAATACCCACTCTCAACATCGGGGTCTACTCTATTGAACTTGAAGCATTATCAACTTTTTTTCGGCCTTTCTGATACTCATACAACACTATTTCGAGGAGATAAATACCAAATACCATCCATCAAAACTTTTAACGTAATACATAGCTTACAGTACCTACTCTCAACCCCCCATCACGATCTTCACTATGGACTTGGAGAATTATCAAATATCCAGCGAGATTGCTGACTAGGATTTTACTGCTTATTCATAGCTCCCATACAACTTCCACTACTCACCTCAGACAACATATCATACCACATTAATATTATAACGCGGCGTTCTTCTATCAAAGCTTTTAATTTGACCCACTCTCAACTTAATGTTAAGTAAACAATGCACCTGCTCCAATAGTATGAAGATAAAAATATCATATTTTTATCAGCTTCATGTGAACTATGATATCATGGTAAATAACTCTGCTACCTTCCAATGCTCACCAGCCCCAGACACAAAAAAACAAAAATCAATTTGTTTATTTTATTCGAATGTATTTGTTTAAGCAAGAAGTTATATTACTAATTTATATTACTCATCTAAGTCGACATATCATCCTACATTAATATGATAGCTCGTTAATGCTTTTAATTAATCCACTCTCAAGCTAATGATAATATGTAATTTTTTCAGATGTGGCTGCTTAAACCACTTTCATGCTAGGCCAACAAGTTCCTCTAGAAAGATTTCATGTAGCAACACTGGTCATGCCATTACACCTTATCACCAAAAATTTGATGCAAAGTCTTTTACTATACCAATAAAACTTTCACTACTCATCTAAGTCTCATATTATATTAGTAGGTATCACCCTACATTGATATCATAGGTGATCAAAGCTTTAAATTTAACCTGCCCAAAAATAAATTTTATTGAAAATAGAAACACAATTTTTCATAAAACCTAAGATTTTTTCAATACACACACAAACACACACGCACATACACACACTTACACACACCTGCATCGAAAATTTTCTGATTAGGTTTTAATTTCCATTACTCCATGTTTCTTAACATTCGAAGCAACCGTGATCTATTTTTAGATATCGAATATCATAGCATGATCCGTCTTGTTTATAAGATATTTTTAATCCCCAACTTACGTTATAGTTGTTGTTGTTTTTTTCAGCAAAAGAAATTTTCAATTATAACTTCCACTACTCACCTAAGACATCATATCCTACAGATTAATATCGGTTGTTCTTGTTTTCAGCTAAAGAAATTAGGAATCTTTCATAAATCGCCCAATTTGTTTACTTTACTCGGCTGCTGTGCGAATTTGTTTACATTATTCGACTGCGAATGTGTTTACTTTACTGAACTGTGATAATTTGTTTATGAAAAGAATCAAATTAGAAGTGTTACACCTGAAGAGCAAAATTAGGCATTTACTAATTTCCATTACATATCTAAGTCAACATATCTACCTACATTCATCCCCAAACCAGCTTCACCTGATCTATTTTTAGATATATCATCTGAGAAGGTAAGATCGCTAATATCTTGAACCATAGAGGATTTCTGATGAAAATTTTATCCCCCCTAGTACTAATACTATTGGCATGAACAAAAAATATCCTAGGGATAACTTGAATTATTACTACTATTAATTATACCAGCAAAGATAAGATCGCTAATATCTCGAGAACCATAGCCCGTGGAGGATTTCTGATGAAAATTTTGTCCACCTCTAAAACTAAGACCCTCACTGGCACCTTCTAGAATCTATTGGCATATTGTAGGGTTAACTTGAATTATTACTAATACTAATTACACTAATTTCACAACATTTCTTATCCACCAGCTGCACACATCCACACACCCCTAGGTAACTTTTCCTCAGCCACCAAGTAGCCCAGCCCAACATACCACAGGCACTCATACAAAAGAAAACAACTGAAACCAAACTCAAGCTGACAAGTATACAGTCCCCGATATAAATTCGCTTAGGGTATTTCACATCATTACTTAAGCCGCACACATTCTACCCAAGCCTTGGTACAGGTAACGTGGCCCAGTTCAACACACCCCAGACAGTCCTAGTCATAGTATCAGATATTGCCACTAAAGCTCTCAGCCTCCAGTACCCAGACACAGGAGGGGACACCTCAAGGTCAAATTGTAGCCTCCAAGACCAGATCAAACTTAATCAGCAACCTCCACTAATAAAGCTTCCAGCCCCTTCACAAGATGCCAAATTTTCAGTACAAAAGCGACCTCAGAACCACTTCAAAATTGCTCACCGTACCCCAATTTATTAAAAAATCAGGCAAGGCAAGAGCTTGAACAGCTGACGGGGATCAGCTAATCAGTTGATATCATCCCCTGGTCAGCCAATCAGTTGATATCATCCCCTGGTCAGCCAGACGGTAGGAAGGAATTCCCCCAGGCAGGCCCTGTGACGTAGACCACTAGACGGAATCCCCCAGGGGCCCAGAGCCTCGGTCCAGAGCCATCAAAATAGTTGGATTCTACCTTGCACTTTTTGCATGGAAAAAGTGCGCCAGAACTCCCATAGCGTAACTACTGTCTAACTGCAGATCATACCCAAACTTTTAAGATTAAATCTTAGTTGTAGCATTTCTTATTTTGCATTCAACTTTTCTTGTGTATATCACTGAGAATGAAAAAAATTATTTTTTTCCTTTTTAGTGCATTTTATACAAAAGTTTTTTTAATGCATTTTATTTTCTACTTTTTAGTCATACTCTCGAAGCTTGGGTCGACTCTCGAAACTCGACTCTCGAAACTCGGCTGTCTAAACTCTACTCTCTAAATTTGACTCTCGAAACTCGACTATCGAAGCTGTACTCTCGAAAATCGACTGTCGAAATCAACTCTCGAAAATCGACTCTCGAAATTCGACTCTGGAAACTTGACTCTCTGCATATAACACACACGGCCCAAATTGGACAGCCCCAAGTGTGGTAGTTACCACCCCACCCCAAAACCCCCAACACGTAAGAGCATTTTACCCCATCTTAAAGCTCCCCATTCTCCCATTCTAAATCAAAAACCCCCATGTAAATTCATCCACGTTTACTACCGTAAAACTCTTTCTATCGTCACTAACGGCACTCTCAAGAGGTGGTAGTTACCATCCACACAATTCACAATTATGTCTCGAAAATCAGATTATAATGATGTACCTACACTATTGCAGTGTTTTTTTTTTGCTTCATTAATGTTATGAGGAAAAATTTACTAAAACTGAGTATAAATAGTAATATACAGCCCCCTCAAAATCGTAATTTGAGTTTGTAATGAATTTCTTGAATTCTTGTGAAATGTATTTTTGGGTAAAGTGATGATAGGATGTTAGCTATTATGAATGCAGAATTAGGGTTTAGTTTTAGGTTATGAATCCGAGATTGGGTAATAAGTAAGATTGATTTAGTGGATTCATAACATCACTTACGTATCAACTTAAATAAAACTGTTTTAGAATTATATAAACAGATAGCTTAAAAAAAAGAATTCACTTTTCCGGGATGGCACCAATATATATATATATATATATAAATTTAATTACTACATATGATATGTGAAATTAGATATGTATTAAATGGTTATTCAAAACGTACTCACCAGCTTAAAATGTGGAATCGACTTTATGACGTTGGTAAATAGATAATTAGTGATTATATTGTTCTAGCCGTACCCCGGAATAAAAAAATTGTTTCAGTCGAGACCCAAAACAAAATTTGTGTGTTAGTACTGATCTTAGTCTAGTCGTTCCCCGGAACAAGATATTTTACTTCAGTCGAGACCCAAAGCAAAGTTGTATTAGTAATATTTATTCTAGTCGGTACCCAGAATAAATATCTTTATTTCAGTCTAGACCGAACACAAAGTGATTATGTTAAAGAAATTTATTCCAGTCGAGACCCAGAATAAATATCTTTAACTCAGTCGAGACCCAAGATAATGATTTGAGATTAGTAAGTGTTATTCTAGTTGCTACCAAGAATAACTATCTTTATCTCAGCTGAGACCGAAGATAAGATTGTTAGGTTAGTAACTTTTATTCCAGTCGAGAGCCAGAGTAAATATCTTTATCTCACTCGGTACCCAAGATAAAGTTGTTATGTTAGTAAATTTTATTCCAGGCGAGACCCAGAGTAAATATCTTTATCTCACTCGGTACCCAAGATAAAGTTGTTATGTTAGTAAATTTTATTCCAGTCGAGACCCAGAATAAATGTCTTTATCTCAGTCGTTACCCAAAATAAAGAAAATTTGTTAATAATTTTAAGGTATTACCACTTAGTCAAGTCCATTCCGATGTATATATCACTAAGTGCTGAATGCAAAAAGAGAAAGATTCAAGCTAGCCTGCGACTTATATTATATATAATAGTGCATTGACTTCCTCTGCGCACGACACCATCTAACAATTCTTAACTACGCATAGCAACCATAGTGCATTGACTTCAGCAGCTATGCGTAGCAAGGGTACGTCTGACTATTTGTGTTTCCGTTCTGGATTTTGCTTAGGTAAGGTTACTATGACTACAAAGTATACGATTGGATACCTATTGCAATATTACTAAATTTGCTATCTTTTAAAATATACATTTAACTCAAAAGATGACTTAATCTAAGTTTATCAATGACAAGCTAATTTCCTCTAATTGGATTGTGTCTCGATTTTGTTTGTGTGGAATGTAGCGATAATGTGTCGATTATTGTCTTCACTAAAAACTACTTTATCGACGTGCTTGGAGGTAGGTGTGCATTGTTGAAAGCTAGTCTAAGACGTGGGAGAAGGGTGCCGGTAAAAAGGACAATTAAATCTTTTACAAATTTCAAATATAAAATTTTATTCAATACTTCAATATAATTCAATATGCTTAACCTAGTATCACAAAATTCATTTAAACTTGAAGACTACGACTATAAAATTCAATAAAAAACTTCAAATAAAAAAATAAATTAAAGTATATATATAAATTAAAGTATATATATAAATTAAAGTATATATATATATTAAAGTATATATATAAAATTGCCAACTAAAGTAAAAATTAAATGCGTACATTTATTTAGAATTAGTTTTAGCAATAAGAAAAGGAAAAGACAAGCCATCAGAAAGTAAAAGCCCGAGTATTCGTGTTACTCGAAAATAATTGCATTTTCCTTCTTCAGCCAAGTTTCTGTTTCTTTTATTTTCACAATGATTACAGAAATTATATATAGTTTATAGGTTGTCTCTAAAACGGCTTGCCGGTCCGTTTTACTTCAAAGCAAGCTGGCTATGAAAGTGCATTCAATTCGATAAGGGAATCACGTAAGTTATACATATTTTCGCACGTCTGTATATTGCCGTTTCCCACCACTTTCGCGACAGCCAAATTATCTGATATTTTTATCATTGAAAATGAAATACCACACCAAAAAGTAGCCTTTATGATATCACGTTTTTCAACCGATTTGTTTTAAGAGGAGTCAGTACTCAGCAAAAATGTCAATTTAGATACCAGCGAGCCTGTAGGCAATAAAACTTACTATACGTAGGTTTGTGTCCTGAAAGTATGAAAATGCATATAAAATTAGCCTAGACCTAGACCAGAAGTCACATTAGAGACATCTGGCATAAAAGACAGAGACCCAACATGCGACAATTTAAGACAAAAATGAAAATTTTCAGTTCAAAGAAATTTAAATTTTTTAACGAAAATTAGCTCTCCTAAATTTTATTTTGCACATAATTGTTAAATATACTATTTTGCTTTATATTCCAACAACTTTCAACGAAATATAACAATTTCTCGTCGGTGAAATATCTAGAGAAAAAATAAGTACTATTAGAGTGAAACAATTAAAAAAAAGCGCCACTAAAAATGAAAAACTCGACATTATTTGCTAGATTTAGGCTTTATCTTTCTGAAATAGTCACAATCTACAGAAATGAGAATACCTACTAACAGGAATTTGATTTGAAAAAAATCAATTTTTACCATTTTTACAAGTTTCCGAGCTAATATCTCCATTCCAATACATTATTTTTTATTTTTCTCGACGTTATTTACTAGACCTCTTCGTTACCTTTAATTTAAGATACATGTCATTATTCTGGTACCAGAAATTCGCATTGAAAAATGTATGAAACTTACACATCTTGGTACTGACTCCTCTTAAGCCTTCGCGGCTGGCTGACTTCTGAATCAATTATCAACGATGTTAAAAGATTATGATAATATGGAAAATTTTGTTTATGAAGTGTGTTAGCAAGCAAAGCTTTGAATTATAAATTTATCAATTTAAGAGGAGTCAGTACTCAACAAAAGTTTCAATTTAGATACCAGTGAGCCTGTAGGCAATAAGATTTACCTACGTAGGTTTGTGTCCTGAAAGTGAGAAAATTCATATAAAATTAGCCTATTAGCATTGATTTTATACATATATATATATGCCACCGCCGCGCACTATATGTTGCTACCTCTTCTCACTGAATCGCCACTGTAGTCCTTTATCACAAAACGGTTCGCCATCTGTTAGCAAAACTTGGCGAATATGAGGATAATAAGTTGTCTTCGATAATAAATAACGCCATATCACAGCAAAGTATCTAATCTAATTTTGTTTTTTCCGGCTTTCTTTATCTACTGATGTATAGAAATGTGGAAAAATCTGTAATAAAGAAATTAGTATGTATCAAGATGATTTGAAGGATTTGGAGAATAAATAATGGAGAGATTCACAACTGAACAAAGAACCAGAATAATAGAATTATATTACTTAAATCAGCGATCAATTATTTTAACGCAAAGAGCATTTTTAAACCCCATGGTCACTTTTGGCCCACCCTGTATTATTCTGGTTCTTTGTTCAGTTGTGAATCTCTCCATTATTTATTCTCCAGATGTTATTTATATAATCTAAAAAAAAAAAATAAAAAAAATATATAAACGAAAAAGTTATTAAATTTTTAAACCCCATGGTGACTTTTGGCCCCCATGGTGACTTTTGGCCCACCCTGTATGATACGTGATTTAAGTGAAAAGAATTTCATACTTCGCTTTCGCTCCAGAAAGTAGCAGAACAGACAAAACTCTTATGTAGGCACTGTGGGCTTCCAAGAAATTTTTCGGTCGAATTTTCGATAGAATTTCTGCGATCTGCCTTTTTACATCTGGTTGTTGACTGGTGCATTCATTTTTCGTGAATAGTTTGAGATATTTTCCGCCAAGCAATTTGTCTCATTTGAGGAAATTTCTTAGAATTCTTGGTTCGGATCAGGGCATACAGAAAGCAATATCTTATGAGCGCGAACATTATTTTTTTATACCCTAGATGAAATCTAAAGAGTATACTAAGATTGTCATTCCGTTTGTAACACATAGAAATAATGATCCTAGAGCCTAATGGATTGGACCCATGCATAAAATTAAAAGTTATTTTGATTTTTGCATGTCCGTCTGTCTGCTCGTCTTCACGATAACTCGAGAACGCGAGTACTTAGAAAGCTTTTTGCACATGGGCTTTTAAAAAAAAAGCAAAATTAGGTTTTAAAATGGGGCAAAGCGGGTCACTCTTTCGTACGGTTGCCATACAAAAATCTCATTTTTTACTACATATTTGGACATTGCCTGAGAACGCGTCAACGTAGAGCGTTGAAATTTTGTACATAGTATTTTCATAAAACTGGTAAAAACGATTTCAAAAACAGACCAAATCGGGCAACTTCTTCTTAGTGTTGCCATATGAAAATTTAGGATATTTACGTATCTTGTGAAAATGATCACTCCTATACGGTTTTAATGCATGGAAAGCTTTTCAGAATATGAAATCCTATAAAGTTGGTTATAATCATATTTGTTGTTCGACGAACCGTTCTAGAGATATATTCAAAAACCTCTTCTAAACTCATGCTTGCACAGATGGGTGACTTTACGAAATTACAAACGAGCATTCATCTAGGGTATCATAAGAATTGGTCTTAGACCAATTCTAGATCTTTTACTTGCTTCTTATAAATTACTGGAAATTTTTCTTCAGAATTCTTTATGCATTATTGCTTCCCGAGAACGATCCAATAAAGTTGAATTGATTCGGGTGCTCGCAGCGCCTGAGCCTATATAGAACATTCTTTTGATTTACGGATGGCTCCAAAACAAATGAGGGAGATGGTGCCGGCGCATATGGTTGCAGACCTCTCGTCGACATATATGTAATTGAGCTATAAATTAAGAAAAATGTCAAGCGAACCCACAGGAACAAAAATATCTATAATATATTTTCTGACTGCAGAGCTGCATTACTGGCTCTTCCATCAAATAGATTCAACTCCAAAATGATTTGGGACTGTCTGCTGGAGTTAATTAAATTAGCGCACTCCAATTTGTTTGAACAAATATGGGTGCCTTTACACTTCAATATCGTAGACAACGGGATAGAGTTCCAACTAGCCAGGAAAGGACCCAAAATGGAATTCCTATAAGCAATACCCTCAGTTACGCTGCCTGGTGAGAGGGGTTGCGTTTACCTGTGCCCTTTCCGTTACACAGTTGAAAAAAGTAGTTTTTAAAATGATTCGAGTGCGATGTTTTTTTCATCTATTGTCATAAGCATCAAACAATATCAATTTACTATTTCCAGACAGTTTCCTCATTGCTGGCACCGTTCTAGCCATTTTTTTTTTCGTTAAAAACCAACGTCTTGTCGGCCGTACTCTTACACATTTATTCCCTATCAATCACACTCAAATCGATTTGGCTATTGACAATCAACCGGATTTCTGCCTGACAAATTAATTTCATGTTCCTTCAATAACTAAACCAGCTCGTATAAAAATTACAGCGATAATAAAAACATTTTTTTTATCGAAAAAAAAACGTCTGGCACATACTAGCAGTAAAGAAACTGTCTGCACGAAGAATAATGAATATGTCAAATTGAATGAAATCATTGTTTAAACCAAAGGATTTCGAGTTCAAAACGACGCCAATGGCACTTAACTTTTGTTTTAACAAGTAGGAAAGGATCATATTGAATGAATGTATCCTGATTGTAAAAATATTCACATCAAACAACCTTGTATTCATTTCAACCATAGAAATCAAAATTGAAACGTTTGAAAATATTCACATCAAACAACCTTGTATTCATTTCAACAATATAAACTGTTAAGAAAATTGAAAATTTTCGAGTTCAAATATATATTATATATTTATGATAAAATTTCACTTATCAAACTTAGGTATTATATATACTTCTGTATAAATGTTTCATTAAAAATATGTTTATGGCGAAGGAGTACATGGTAACTGATTAAAGCAACTAAAGGGCAGAGGCAGACTCGGTATCATCAATTCGAACATCCGGCTATAATTTTTTTACGAAGAAATACACAATTTATTTAATAGTTAGGTTCCAAAAAGTCACATACTCACAACTGAATCAGATTTTGTTTCTACCACAATTTCAATTTTGCCTGAAATTTTGCTATAATTTTTCTTAAGTGATTACCGGTCAAAATTTCGACAGTGTGCCCTTTGTTAATGTACTCTACCATCTTTATTCCAAATTCAGCTTCTAGAAGGGTAGTAAAATGATAGGTGAAATACCAAAATTAGCAAAAAGCAGACTCCAGACTAGAAATGTGAACGAACTGAAACAAAGCTACAAAAATAATACTAAATTCAATTTTGTTGGATCAAAGTGAAGGCGTTTTGCTTTCAAAACGAACAACAGCCCGGTTAATTAAAATCCAAATGCATTTTGCCATCATACTGAACGTCAAAATATTCAATGTGAATTATTCTCTCATTTCTAAGTGAATTGTTAAATTGATAGCTTTTTTCACACGCGCAGACATTTACACGTTTTTGAAGAATCTTTCAATTTAAATATGTTTTCGTTTGATTTGATAAAAAATTAGTTGAATGAAACAGCTTCAATCGAATATGCATTTTAAATGCGGCGTGCGTTTGCTGTGAATTTTAATTTTTCTCTCCGTGTGGGTATAATGAAATTATATTATTCAATGATTATATGTATGTTTATAAAAGCTAATAAAAAAGAAAACAAATCGAACTAAAATCATTTTGAAAACTGCTTTGTTTACCTGTGGAACGGAATGGACACAGGTAAACGCAACCCCTCTCACCAAACAGATGGGCCGCATGCCTATTGAGAGCTGCTAGCTCTCATTTAATATGTAAGAATTTTTAATGATCTGCAACTGGCTGCTGCTGTTGACGCGCTGGCTGGCTGAAAGGAGGCATTGTAAAATTTACGCGATTGTGAAATTAGAATAAACCATTCCTAATTTGAAAATAATTTACTCAAATAATGTGTCAAATGAAATATGTATTAAATTACATATGCATTAATTTAAATAATAATTTCTTGTAGAACAGAAGGAATACATAATTCAACAAGAAAATCTCTTACGAAGTACTTCTCTATATATATATCTCATAAATGCAAATTTATGGAGAAAAAATCTGAAATTCCTTTGAATTCCTTTATTACATTTTTCCCACATTCCTAGATAAGGAAGAAGAAAAAACATTTGTTATCGAAGATAACTTAATATCCTCATATTTTACAATTTTTTTCTAATAGATGGTGCCATCTGTAAACATGATTTCAGTCATTCGTAAAAAATTTCGCCTCTGTTTTCTAATTTGGCACATGTAAGGCCATCTGTCGAGAACAGGTAACAGATTTGGTGGCATATCTTTATGTATAAAATCAATGCTATTAGTCTATTAGCCACATTAGAGACATCTACCGTAAAAGACAGAAACCCAACATCCGACAAAACCATACAACCATAGAACTTCAAAAATCGGAAACCGTTATTTTCTGCTTACTAACTTCAAAAAGCTTATGTTAAAAAAAATTTAGTTCAAATTTGTGGCAGCCTCGCTTCGCAAACCAGAGAAATTAAAAAAAATCATTGAATTTTCATTTTTAAATCATTTTCAATAAAAATTGGGGGACAAATTTAAAAATTAGAAAACGTTAATTTGTTGCCTTAGATGTTTAAATAAATATTCCATTAATCAATTTGCGATTTATTCAAAAATCTTAACGCCACGGCCATCTTGCTAACTGTGCACCGAGTTGTCCCAATTATGACATAGACCCAGCCGTAAGACGAAAAATGGAAATTTGCAGATCAAAGAAATAGACATTTTTTAACCAGAACTAACTCTCCTACATTTTTTTTTCGCACAATTGTAAAACATACCATTTTACTTTGTATTCCAATAACTTTCAATGAAATATTCGAATTTCTCGTCGGTGAAATATCGGAAGAAAAACCCAGTAGTAGGTATTAGAGCCAAATAATGAAAAAAAAATGCAACTAAAAATGAAAAAAACTAGACTCACTAGATCTAGGCTTCATCCTTCTAAAATAGTCACAATCTAAAGAAATGAGAATACCTACTAACAGGAATTTGATTTAATTTCAATTCTTGAATTTTTTAGAAGTTTCCAAGCTAATATCTCCATTCCAATACATAATTTTTTATTTTTCTCTAAGTTATTCACTAGACCTCTTCGTTATCTTCGATTTTTCGATTTAAGCTATAAATCATTATTCTGCTACAAATAGTGTCCCAGAAACTCGCATTGCAAAATGTATGAAAGTTGCAAATCTTGGGACTGACTTTTGTTAAGTAATCGGTTGGGTGTCAACAGAAAAATACTCCGATTCTTGCAAAATTCAGACCTTTTTTTAAACTTCTTCTTATTACGGTTATCAACAGACTGACTTACAATTATAAATTCTGTACTGAATGTTAGAATAATGAGTAGATGAGCAGATAGTTCCAATAACAACAAATTTAATTTCTACATATACGATAACATTATACAGTTATGAATAGATACCATATATATATATATATATATATATATAAAATTAGCAAAGATTCTACTAGATGAATGTAAATAATTGTAATATAAGTACGAGTATATGTGTTACAATTATTCCAAACTTTTGAGGATGATGATATTTTTACGATCGTGTTCGAACAAAATGACATTAATATTTTTGACTAGACATAATAAATCAACTCTGTCATGGTCCTAGAGGCCTACTCTTAACTTAACCTAAGTATTTTTGTCGCCAGTTCTCCACCTATTAGCTTCATTTGGCATTTGAATCACAAAAACCAGGTGTTTTTCTCAAGATATGATATTTTGAAAATGACGTTTCATCGTAGAATCACGAAGTTGCTAACTCCCTTCGCGGAATGGCTCTGTGTACATAAATACACTCAAAAATCGTCCCTCTTATATATTAATCGCGATACCACTTTGGGAACGATATTAAAGGATAAAAGAGTCAACTCTCATTCTTGAAAATATAAATGTTTAGTGGAAAATTTCTTTTCTTCGGTTTTATGACACTTCAGCTCACCCCCTTTAAAATTATACCAATATTAATAAATTACTTCCGGAGTTATAGACTTTTAAAAGTAATTCTACAACCATTATAATAATGCTGTCATTTATTTATTTATTTATTTATGACTTTATAGCGATAGCTTACGGACTAAAGTCTCGATTAAAAGCTACCGGTTAATATCGAAATCCAAATATTTGATTATGTCATTGAGAAGAAGATTAAAATAGTATTAATAAGAATTCATTTAAAATACTATTTACTAACTAGGACTATAGGCTAGTTATGTGCAACAGTATAAGAATAACTTAAAAATAGAGCAAGAGAAGTTTTAAACAAGGAAAAAAAATATATATATTAAAAAATAAAAATGATATGAGAAGAATGGAGGAAAAAAGTACATTTAATGGGTAGTGCACTGATTATTAAGAGAGGGGATTCTGAATCTCATTTCTATTAATTTTTCTAAAGGTGCAAAGACTAAGACCGAGGATGTCGATTTCGTTAAATAGGTCGTTATGATTTTTTTGGATTCTGTAACAAGGAAGGAAGCTAATGTTACGGGCTAATTCAGGGAAATTTATAAGGTTGTGTATTATTTTAAATAAAAACATGCCATCTAAGAAAAGACGACGTTTTTCCAGAGAAAGAATACTAAATTTGTCTAGGCGAGTAAAATAGTCAAGATAGCATCCATCTCTTTTATATAAAAGAAATCTTGTGAATTTTCTCTGAACTGCCTCAATTTTCTGCACATTTACACCATAAAAGGGGTTCCATATAGTGCATGCGTACTCTAGATTTCATTTTATTAGAGAATTATAAAGAGTTATTAGTGATGTAGTAGACTTGAATGATTTACAAATTCGGAATACAAAACCCAACAGTTTAAAAGCCTTGGAGGTAATCCAGTTAATACGTAACTGAAATAACAATTTCTGGTCAAAAATCACCCCTAAATCTTTCATTTCGGTAACGCGGTTATCTAGTCATAATATAAGTTATTGGCTTTTCTGGAAAAGGTTATAACTTTACATTTGGAGATATTCAACGGCAAAAAATTATCTTTGATCCAATTTGCTAAGGTAAGAATATCTCTTGGAAGTAATTTACAGTCCTTTTCTGTCCGAATGACTTTAAAAATGCTAGCATCATCTGCATATAATAGACGGTCGGTGATTAGTTGGTGCGGTAGGTCATTGCTGTAGAAGTGAAAGATATAAGGACCAAGAATTTTTCCTTGGGGATCACCGGAGGTTTGTATGAAAGGGCAGGGTTGGTGACCGTTAAGGACTACTGTTTGCAGTCGTTCGCGGACCACGCAACTTAATTACCACAGAAACCTATATTAAATAATTTTGGAGTATACGAGAGTGTGAAATTTTGGCAAAGGCTTTAGCAAAATTGGTTTGAATAGAATGAACCTGATTCCCTTCATCAAGTGCTACTGCAATTTTGTCGGTATAAAGCGCCAGGTTTGCGGTAGTAAATTTTTCCTGAAGAAATCCATGCGGTTTAGAGCTCAAGATGGAGAGGGTTTGGGGTAAGAGTTGATTATAAATATGTTTTTCAAGTACAAGGGAAGCTATTAGAAATTGATATAGTTCTATACTTATTTACGGATTTACGATCACCAGACTTAAAAATTGGGGTAACGCACGATATCTTAAAAGTGGATCGGTAAATTCTGTGGCTCAGTGACAAGTTGAATAGTACGCTTATAGGAGCACTTAATACGGAGGAGCAGTTCTTTAGGAAGGTGTTCGGTATGTAGTCTGTCCAGCTTTCTTACTTAAATCAAGACCAAGAATGACGGTTTGCACATCCTCGGGAGAAATCGGACACGTAGTTATTGAAGAGGAAAAATAGGTTGGCTGAGAAGAGGGAGGTGTTGTGACATTACTGAATGTTATCTGATTATTGCCTGAAATGTTGTCAGAATATACAGATTTAAAGTACAGAGCAAATATATTACAAGTATCCTGGGGCGTATTAGAAATTGTATCATTGTAGTACATGTCAGTTGGAAGGGAGTTTGGGGATTTCATTGTTTTGGAGTATACCCAGAATGCTTTGACATTATTGTGTAAAGTTTTCTAAATTTCATCCAAATAGGTTCTATAACTGTTCAGTCCTCACACAAATATGTAGACATCCCATGATAAATTTTCTGCTGTCAGTTTTTGTGCAGCAGATATGATCCTTCGATGTACTTCCAGCTTCACGCTCGGTCTACCTAAAATATACAAAAAGAACACAAAGTATCCAGATTCAAGTAGTAGCGGCCGAATGTTACGGCTGTGAAATGTCGGCTTTTTAAAATGTGGTCTCTAAAAATAAAAGGGAAACTAATAAACAACAAATAAATAAAAAATATCAACAAAGTTCTCACCAAAGTACAGGCACCTCCGTATATATTTTTCTTGTAATGTCATCTAATGACATTATGACTGCCAGCTGTTTTCGCCTCGAATAAAATTCAAGTAAACGTCGCTAGGGCAACACCACGAGGCGAAACAGACATAACTGGTTACAGCGGCTATAAAAAGCCGATGAATTTCAGTAGATGGCACCATTCTTTTGGCAGAGTTGATCTGTATCAGAGCTAATCTGAGTAAAAAGAATTGTGCTTCTTACCTTATTACAGAAGATAATTCTGTTCAGGGATAACCTGAATTTCCTTTCACATTACACAGAAGATGATTCTGGTGAGGGATAACCTGAATTTCCTTTCCCATTACACAGAAGATAATTCTGATCAGGGATAACCTGAGCGCCCTATTACTACAGAAGATAATTCTGATCAGTGATAACCTGAGTGTCTCAACTTTCCATAAAATCATTTTTCTTCTATGTGCCCTCACGCATCACCACAGAAGATAATTCTGATCAGGGATAACCTGAGTGCTTGAATTCTCTAGAAGCTTTTTACTTCCGTGTGCTTAGACGTAGCACCCCTTTGAAAGTTATTTCAGAAAATTTAATTTATTCATAGAAGATTAACATTTTTCTTCTTCTTCCTTTTCAGAATAAATAATTCAAGGGTGGCGAACTGCGGAGTTGTTTTTGAATTGTCGAATTTATTTTTATATTTTGAATTTTTATTATTGAATTTCATATTAGTTTGTAGGGTAGTTTTAGATTGATTTTATTGAATTATTGTGATGAATTCTTGTGATATTTAGGTTAAGCAAATTGAAGTTTTAAATAAAAGTTTTATATTTGAATTTTAAAAAAACTGAGTTGTCCATCAGAAACGGACACTCCCTTCCTTACGTTCGAGACTAGATCTCACATTGGTCCTTCAAAGCCGGATAACTCAGTCGAATCAAATATAAAATTGAATACATTGCTTAATACTATCTCGTGATTCAAGCCTCTCTATACAAAATGCCTACAGATGATGAAGGCAGTATATCTGACGGCGGGGACGAAACCATTAGCTCAGTATTAGAGTTGGTTGAGTCTCAAAAAGAGGTCAAAGACTTAATGGAAGACCTCTTTAAAAGGCATCAAAGAGACGGTAAAAAGAAAACTGCCAAATCGACAGAAAAACGCCTACAAACGTTCACCGAATATTGGAAAGAATTCCAAACACGGCATAGGGTAATTCAAAAGAGAGCGACAAAGGAAGATCACAAATTAGAATATTTCACGAAAGAGACATTTAGTGATGCACAGGAGTATTATATTGAAAAAGCAGCAAGCATGGAAGAGGATATAGACAAACTAACACCAACGCCTGTCAACAATCCTCCTCAGACTCAGACATCACATGCTAGCACAAATTCATGTAATAATGAAAGACTCCCCAGAATTAAACTTCCCACCTTCAATGGAGAATACTCTACGTGGATTTCATTCCACGATTTATTTAATTCGGTTATTCATAAAAACAATAATTTAAGAGACGTTGACAAATTATATTTTCTAAAAACGAATTTAATAGGAGAAGCTGAAAAATTGCTCAGGCATTACGAAATATGCGACGCAAATTATAAACCAGCTTGGAAACTCCTAAAGGAACGCTACTCAAACAAACGAATTCTCGTCAATGTACAGTTAAAAAAATTATTGTCTCTCCCAACCATAAACCATGACAGTGCCGACAATATTAAAAGGCTATTAGATAATATAACCGAGGCTTTATTAGCACTACAAAATTTAGAAATAGTAACTGATAATTGGGATCCAATAATTATATATTTAACAGTGCAGAAATTGCACCCAGACACTCATCAACTATGGGAACAGAGCTTACATAATAGCACTGAATTACCAGAATTAAAGTCACTCACAAAATTCCTAGAGTCTCGCTTCAGAACTCTAGAAATGATAGGAAACAAAAATATGTCGTCAAATACGACACAGAGAAAACCATTCTCACCTAGAACAACGTATGGAATCTTAAACAAATCTAAGAATCCAGCGCCCCCACAAAAAAAGGAATTGCAGCCACTGCAAAAAGGACCATATAATTTTTCACTGTCCAACATTCCGAACTCTGACCACCCAACAGCGACACGAAGCTGTCTCAAATAAGCATTTATGTAAGAATTGCTTATCACCTAACCATACAACATCAAATTGTACAAGCAAAAAAAGATGTTATCATTGTAACAGAAATCACAATACACTGCTCCATTACGAAAGTAAATCACCCAATCAGCTCACCCAAAATTCCAATATGGAAACAAAGCAATACTCACCCGCCGACAGGAATAATGAGCAACAAGTTCAAAACTTCCTAACATCTAATATGAAGAGAGCGCTACTCTCTACAGTTTTAATAAATGTCACATCACCATCTGGAATCACAATAGCGTTTAGAGCACTGATCGATTCTGGATCTCAAGTTTCCATTTAAACTGAAAGAGCCTTTAAGCGACTACAGCTTAAAGGACTCCCAACTACCCATCAACTAATTGGACTTGGTACAACGCCCACCAATACAGCTGTAAAGCAAACAACTGTCATCATTCAGTCGTTACATATCAAGTTCAAAATTACAAGCAATATGCTCGTGATAAAAAAAATCACAGACTTGCTACCTACTAATACGATTAACGTGTCAAATTGGAGACACATTAACAATCTCCCATTAGCGGATCCCACCTTCTCGGTTCCGGGAGAGGTTGATATTCTTCTTGGAGCAGAAGTTTACGCCGCCATTATTAGAAATGGCATTAAAAGAGGACCTAGCAATACACCCACAGCCCAAAACACAGAATTGGGCTGGATTCTGGTTGGAGCAGTACCAGAAGCGAAAAGCACTATCACCACCGTGCCATCCACCCACACCACCATAAACACTACGTTGGACGATCAATTACGAAAATTTTGGGAGCTCGAGGAATGTAGCACCCAATCAAAATTATCACCAGAAGATCAACTCTGCGAACAACTCTATCAAGAGACAACTAAGCGATTACCCTCTGGCAAATATGAAGTAAATTTACCTTTCAAGACCAGAGATTCACCCGAACTTGGACAGTCCAGAAACATGGCTGTCAAACAATTTGTCCAACTAGAAAAAAGATTATCGAATACACAAACTATACAAGGAGTGCATAGATGAATACATTCACCTCGGCAACATGAGGCCTATCGCACTTACACCAACAGAAAGTATTTCACATGATAACACCACTTTCTATTATCTACCACATCATGCGGTGCTCAAAGAGAGTACCACAACAAAACTCCGGGTTGTTTTTAATGCCTCAGCTCGTAAATCATTAAACGAGCAGTTACTGGTTGGACCTACAATCCAGCCAACGCTATGGACCACCCTACTGAGATGGCGCCTGTACAAGTTTACATTTACAGCAGACATAGAAAAAATGTACAGAGAAAAAATGTTATGAGAGACTTCTACGTTGATGATTTGGTCTCAGGAGCACATACTTTGAATGAGGCACAACAACTACAACATGAACTCATTGAAGTTTCAGCAAAAGGGACATTCAACCTGCGCAAATGGACTGCCAACCATTATGATCTCTTAACTAATATACCATTATATCATCGAGAGTTGAAAGCGAACCTAGAATTTTCAGAACACGAGTCCATAAAAACTCTCGGCTTCCATTGGAATCCAACCACAGACTGCTTTTCATTCAAAGTTACCATTCCTGAGCCAAAAACCACATATACAAAGAGAATAATATTATCCGAAGTCTCATATCTCTTCGATCCATTAGGATGGCTGGCTCCATCCATAATCACGGCAAAAATCTTAATTCAGAAACTTTGGCTTTCAAAATGCGATTGGGATGACATTGTATCCACAGAAATATCAAGAGAATGGAATTATTTTAAAAATCAATTACATGCAATTCAAGACATCCAGATTCCACGTTGGCTAGGTTACATGCCTAATTCAACAGATATGGAGCTCTATGGCTTTTGTGACGCATCCAATAATGCTTACTCAGCTGTTCTATATTTAAAAATACAGCCAAACGAGGGCTCCAAAGTACAATTGATAACAGCAAAAACTAAGGTCGCTCCAATCAAACCAGTCTCAATCCCACGCTTAGAGCTATGTGGGGCTGTTCTGCTCTCTCGACTAATTAAACAAGTAACCATCGCCGATTTGGAATTAGAAAGAGTCAAACTAATAGCTTGGACAGGTTCCAATATAGTCTTGTCATGGCTTCATAAACATCCCTCAACCTGGAAAACTTTCGTGGCCAATCGTATAACCGAAATACACGAAAATATGCCACAAGTCTCTTGGAAGCACAATCCCTCCAAGAGCAATCCAGCGGATGTAGCATCAAGGGGAATTTTGCCAGACAGCTTGGTCACTACTTCAATGTGGTGGAATGGCCCAGACTGGTTACATCAAAATGAGGAGCTATGGCCTCAACAATCACAAGATAAACATACTCAACTAGAGTCCAAAAAAGCAAAAGTGTTCACTACAATCATCGATGAACAAATAATCTTATTACACAAATATTCATCATTTCAAAAAACCGTAAGAATCACAGCATACTGTCTCAGATTTATAAACAGCATGCGCAAAATACAGTCCACTACTCAATATTTAACAGTTTCGGAGCTAAAAAAGGCAGAAAAATGCTTAATTAGACTTCTTCAAAATATCACCTTTTCCACCGAAATCATTCGCTTACAGAAGAATTTGCCCCTTCCTAAAAAGAGTCGAATTCTCTCCCTCAATCCCAAACTTGACTCTGAAAATATGTTACGAGTTGCAGGTCGTCTCACAAATTCTCAGTTGAATTACGACCAACAGCACCCTATAATTCTTCCCAATAATCATCACATAACCAATATTTTTATAGACCATATACATCATTATACTCTACACGGAGGCACCCAACTAATATTAAGTACTATAAGAAATCATTATTGGTTACTAAACGCCCACAATACAATTAGACATCGCATCCACAAATGTGTCGACTGTTTACGATTCAATGCACGACCTAGTACTCAATTAATGAGTTCTCTATCCGCTCCTAGAGTCAACACATCTTTGCCTTTTCAACATACTGGGGAAGATTATGCAGGCCCACTTGATATGAAGACGTCTACACTAAGAGGAGCGAAAACTACTAAAGCGTATATATGTCTATTCGTTTGCCTGGCCACTAAGGCCATACACATAGAGCTTGTCTCTGACTTATCTACACCAGCCTTTCTAGCCACTCTTAAGCGATTTGTTGCACGGAGAGGCCTTTGTTCACACATCTATTCAGACCAAGGAATGAATTTCGTGGGAACAAATCGAATTCTACAATCATACTTAGAGAAATCTATCAGAACAATTGAAAGCAAATTAGCCAGCGAGTTTGCCAACCAAGGCATAACTTGGCACTTCAACCCTCCTGCAGCACCTCACTTTGGAGGCTTATGGGAATCTGGTGTAAAATCTACCAAACGCCATCTCTATAAAACAATCAAGGATGCAAAACTCACATACGAGGTACTATATACAATTTTAGTTCAAATAGCGGCATTTGAGGCACAAGAAGCATCTTCTTCAGTAAAGGCCTTACGAGGCATGCCTATGTCCAACAAAACGTTGAAACTTGGGCCTGAACCGATTGCGAATCACCCCGTGATTCGAAAGGCAGCAAAGCCATGACCTCCTCCTACTAAACAAAAGGCTATGCTACCTAGTCTACCGATTCTGCACGAAGTGATATTCACAGAAGTTAGTAGATCAACCCAGCAATCTCCCAGAACGCAACCTCATAAGGCAAAACCTGCAAAATGCGCTGATCACAGATCTAATACAGAAAAGAGATCAACCAAAGTGAATAAACCACCTAGTACTGCTTTACTGTCGGAAAATCTACATGGAGTAGTACTAAACGCAGTAGAGAAAACGATCTCTCAACATCCACCGAGTACACAGGCACTTCATTCAGCAAAGGGCAAGTCTGAAAGGGGCACTCAACATAAAACATCACCGAGGAATATAGAGGAACAATATATGAATGCCCCGATTACTCCTCCAAAGGAATTCCAAGATCATCCGGCACCCAGTAGTAAGCAAACACTAGAGAGATCAGAGCCAGGGATTCCAAAAGATCTAATTGGGAGAATTATTGCCACGCCAATTGTCGTCAAACTGCTGGAAACAACAAATACTCCTTGGAACGTCATCAGGGAAGCAAAGACGTTCTGCAAATGGTCTCTGCCTGGAAATGTAACCATGAAAATGAAAAAGAAAAGGGATAAATTACACATCTTCTATCAACAAAACATAAGTTTATTCATAAAACAAAATACATATTTTTTCTGTTTCGAGGCGGGAGGATGTTCAGTTCTCAAACAAATATGTAGACATCCCATGATAAATTTTCTGCTGTCAGTTTTTGTGCAGCAGATATGATCCCTCGATGTACTTCCAGCTTCACGCTCGGTCTACCTAAAATATACAAAAAGAACACAAAGTATCCAGATTCAAGTAGTTAAATTGCATAATACTTATCTAAATCTTCCTGTTGATCCAATCAACGATTTGCTGCTGACAGTGTGGTTCACGGGTTCACACACGGCATTAAAATACATTGTGTTAAAAACTCCACAAATTTTGGTAGCGGCCGAAGGTTACGGCTGTGAAATGTCGGCTTTTTAAAATGTGGTCTCTAAAAATAAAAGGGAAACTAATAAACAACAAATAAATAAAAAATATCAACAAAGTTCTCACCAAAGTACAGGCACCTCCGTATATATTTTTCTTGTAATGTCAGCAAATGAAATTATGACAGCCAGCTGTTTTCGCCTCGAATAAAATTCAAGTAAACGTCGCTAGGGCAACACCACGAGGCGAAACAGACATAACTGGTTACAGCGGCTATATAAACTCGATGAATTTCAGTAGATGGCACCATTCTTTTGGCAGAGTTGATCTGTATCAAAGCTAATCTGAGTAAAAAGAATTGTGCTTCCTACCTTATTACAGAAGATAATTCTGGTCAGGGATAACCTGAATTTCCTTTCCCATTACACAGAAGATAATTCTGGTCAGGGATAACCTGAATTTCCTTTGCCATTACACAGAAGATAATTCTGATCAGGGATAACCTGAGCGCCCTATTACTACAGAAGATAATTCTGATCAGGGATAACCTGAGCGCCCTATTACTACAGAAGATAATTCTGATCAGGGATAACCTGAGTCTCTCAACTTTCCATAAAATCATTTTGCTTCTGTGTGCCCTCACGCATCACCACAGAAGATAATTCTGATCAGGGATAACCTGAGTGCTTGAATTCTCTAGAAGCTTTTTACTTCCGTGTGCTTAGACGTAGCACCCCTTTGAAAGTTATTTCAGAAAATTTAATTTATTCATAGAAGATTAACATTTTTCTTCTTCTTCCTTTTCAGAATAAATAATTCAAGGGTGGCGAACTGCGGAGTTGTTTTTGAATTGTCGAATTTATTTTTATATTTTGAATATTTATTATTGCATTTCATATTAGTTTGTAGGGTAGTTTTAGATTGGTTTTATTGAATTATTGTGATGAATTCTTGTGATATTTAGGTTAAGCAAATTGAAGTTTTAAATAAAAGTTTTATATTTGAATTTTAAAAAAAACTGAGTTGTCCATCAGAAACCGACACTCCTTTCCTTACGTTCGAGACTAGTTCTCACAATAACATTCTTTAAATTCAAGCATTTAGATAATTGACGAAATAATGATAAGCTCTAGTAAATTTCAGGGTGATTTAAGGGTTTATATTCAAGACGATATTTTTTTTCTTTTCCTTTAAAGCCTGGAATAATTCACGACTATACCAGTGTGAATACTTTCCATGTTTTGGTTTTATTACTGGAACTAAGGTTCTTATGCAATCCTTTAGAATAGAGAGAAAAATTTGGAATGAGCTCTTTACATCAGTGGAAAATGTTGATGAAAAGTTAATTGAAGCCAGATGCTCGTTGATAGTATTATAATGCGCTGTATGAAAAAATAGTTTTCGTGTTGACCTCATAGATAAAAAATAATGTCGTTTATTGATACAGCAATGTCAAGAGGCGGGTGGTGAAGGTCAATACTACAAAGTACGCCTTGAGATAAAGCTATACTTATCTCATTTTCCGTCAGATTGGACCATACTAGATCAAGTAATCTGTTGTTCTGGTTCTGAATGGAGTTATATTGTTTTAGATTACACATATTAGTATTATTTAACAGCGCAGTTGAGGCCAAATTAATATTTCCACTTATCTGCATACACATCTCTATATTACCTGTAAGTCCAGTTCACATTTGGTAAATTGAAATCACCGGAGATGATAACTGTCACTAATGTTTGAGAAAATTGAGTCATATACATCGAGGAAAGAGGCAGGAGGAATATAAATATAAGAGATATACAATCGAAAATGGTCATGTTTAACTACTACCAAGAGATCTTCGTACTCAGATGCCATTTCCTGCACTCGGTGTGAGGAAAGTGTTTTGTTGACAGCTATAAGACAACATTCGACATCTTTATTTGAAGTTGCATTTAAATTTCTGTCTTTTCTATAAACCAAATAGCGATGATAAAAAAGTTCACCGCTAAGTACGAAATCCTGCAAAAATGTAATTTGAAACAAACCATGAATGTGCGCTCAAGCTATTGTGGTGCCGGACGGACGACGGACGGACATGCAAAAATCTAAATATTTATAACACATATGCGTGGGTGTTCAATCCATTTGGCTCTACCAGCATTATTTCTATGCGTGACCAGCTTAGCATACCCTATTAGACTTTATCTAAGGTATAAAAATCATGAGTTTACAAAATTAAAAAATTTGTTTAACATATTTTTGGAACGTAAAAATGTATAATAAATTGATTTGTAGGTGGCTCTCATTCCGCTCATAGTACAGACAATTTGAATACCACACGATCACAATATGAAGTACATCGACGTTTGGGAAAAAATAATTGATGAGTGTTGTTTATATTTTCGAAAATCTTCCCATTTCGAGCTGCTAGAACTATTCATCAACTATTTCATTATATTTACGTCTGTAAGATAAAAACTGTAGAAGAAGACAGAAAAATACGCCAATACTAAATCGCTTTGAAAATTATACAACTGTGAAAAAAAATCGCCGTCTAAGAAATTTGCTTGCGTATAATTTGTAGTACTATTACGATTACAATTCTGCGTTCTTTTTTACTGATCCATATAAATGGAGATACACGGATTAACAAATGGATAAAAAATCATCAATTGCCAGTTTTGGAAGAATTAAAGCTTTAGAATTAGAACTAAATATTTTAGATCTATTTTGGCATTTTGTGAAAACTTAAATGCAATTTGATAATTTGCTCCCATAAAAAGAAATCATGGATCATCTATAGACGTTTAATAGAATGAAATTAATTTAAATTTCCAATGAACCAGTCCAGTACAAAAAAAACGCAGCTAATACCTCCATCGCAAAATTTTTGAGATCGCCTTACGATAATCTCCATTACTCGACACTATTATCGTCACTTTAAAGTGTTGGTAACAATAAATTTTTTTGCTACAGGTGTATACGAAAATCCTGTTAGACGTAACGACGGCTGTGGAACTCTTTACCTGCTATTTAAGTATTAAAATAATAATTTAATTATCATTACGTGCTGTGAATTTATCATACAATTATTGTTTATATCAATAATTGTAACAATTATAGCAACGTGTGGGTTGGTCAAATTGCCATCATCGCCTTGCAAAAACATTACTTCTTCTTCTTCCTTCTTGAAAAATTAACATCTTTAATAGCTGGGCTGGACTGAAAGATTCTCCAAACCCTCTTATACCCTACACACACAGCGCTCTTAATGAAGAAATAACTAACGATTTATTAGTCTATAATGATTCATTATAAACTGGAGACACAAAGCCATTTCTTTAATTAAGTTGTACTGTCAAACTGGTTTTGATAAACTTATCACATTATCAAAGCAATATGGATCGAATTAACGCGATAAACTTTGTTTTTATTTATTTTATTTTCCAATTTAACACTTTCCAAATGAGAAAAACATTATATTTAAAAAAATATTGATAATATAATTTGTGATATGCATTTCTTTGCATTTCTTCTTCTTATTTTTCAAATCAGCAGATGTACAGCGGAGCTCCATATTTAAATTATAAGCCAAATCTAGCACATTTTTCCTCATTATAGCTATAATGAAGGCAACGAGGTAAGAACTAAAGGAGATGCAAATGAGAAAATATCGCGTACCCATTTCTAACACATTGATACTGATATTGTTTATACATAAGCGCCGTAATATTTGTACACCTGTTCACAATTGTACAATCTGTGCGCAATTTTAATTGCTTTTATTTTAATATACTCAAAAGTATTTACTGAATTTGTAAACATGAACATAAAAATTTGAATAAAAAAGAAGAAAAGTTCAGTGGTAAAAAGTTTGTGAGTAATATTTGCTTCATGTCCCTGTTGTAATTTTTTTTATATTTACAGTATGGGTACTCACTGACAAACTCCTACTGTTACGCCCTCCATATAATCCTTTTAAGATTTTTCCTTTAAACAATCACTCTCTTTTTTTTTAGTACACTTTATTTGTATCCTGGGCTTTTTTCTCTTAAGGCACTTTCACATCAAAACCGAAAACCGAAAAATGTAAACCGAAAAACTCAATTTATTCCACTTTAACACAAGTTTTTTGCTCTAATGATTAATAAAATCATGGGAAATAGGATACACTAATAATAATACTAATAAAATAGATTATTTATCACAGATTTTTAAGAAAAACACAACTTTTATCTTTTTCGGCCGAAAAAGGAAATTTCGGTTGCTTCTGTCAATTTCTTTTCGGTTTCCACATGTGGAACGTTTCGGGGCGAAAAATTTTTTCGGTCGTACTAAACCTAACTTTTGTGTTTACATTGAAAATCATATTATTTTATTTTATTATTTATTATATTATTATAATATGGATAGGGATTTCGAAGTAAAATTAAAATAAGTTTTATGTATGAGCTCTCATCATACAACTTTTATGATAATTACATGTTACTTCTATTTAACCGAAAAAAAGTTTTCGGTTTTTGATGTGAAAGCAAAAGCGAATTTTCGGTGTAGAACTTATCGGTTTTCGGTTTTCGGCTTTAATGTGAAAGGCCTTTTAGGCTCACACCTCAATGCAAATCTGTTTAACACCGAACTTATATTTTATTTCCACAAAACTTATATTTTATTTCCACAAAAAAGTTATTCCAACGCGCCAATACCAAAACCACTTTCTTTCTTTTACGGACTGCTTTTGTGCTTTTAACTCGACTTTATAAACCGACTGTGTCGAGACTTAGATTTTTCAATCGTAAGTCTCTTCGTGCAGGATAGGAAAATGCTTAATTAGCATTCCTATCCTGAGGAAATTGTTTTACGCTGGGCATGTTTAAACATGCCCAGAATTATCGCGACGGACGATAGTTGAAATTGAAATTTGATATTTTCATAAATCCAACCATCGCCTTGCTATCGTGCATACATTGTTGCGATCACAATGTATGCAGCTCGCGACAATTTGCTGATAAGACCTTTTTTCGGTGAAGACTTGATCGTTTCAGTCTTCACCGACGTAAAATTGTCATGCGCCCGATATGTATGTATGTATGTATGTACATCCATATCGTATATACGACAAGTCTTACTGAAGGTAAGATTTATCGTGGGGCTATTTTTCTATCGAAACGATTGAAACGGGTTGAAATTTAAAACTTTTATTTTTCCCAAGTCGTTTTGTGGGAAAATATTTTTATTTGTTGCAAAGGAATTTGAGGAAATTGCTGATGGCAATTTCTTCGACTTATAGAGAGATAAGCTAACCAAGTTTTAAGCATGGTCAGCTTCTACATATTATGCATGAATGATAATTTAATAATTATATTTCTCATTTTTAACCTCTTTTTAGGTATATAGGTATATACAACAATCCTTCCCTCTGCGAAATAGAGAGTTATTCTTGGAAGAGGAATAACTTTCGGGGAAGGTGAGGGGACTAAGTAATTTGTGCACGTTAGCACAGTTGTTTTGTTTAGACGGTAGATAAAAATGATTTTGGATCAAAAGTCTTATCTCAATTGGCTATTTTGTTTATGTTTATGGGTGAGATACGTTGTAAGGTATCTTGGTGTACTTGCAGCCACTTGTGAGCGTTCATGGTTCATTCGTCATTAGTTTCCGAGTCGCTTTAGGTCATCATCCCTGGTACTGCCCCGAATTTATGGTCTCACGTGCCCCCATGATTTGTGTGGTCCGTGTTGTCCGTGATTGGCAGGGACCAATTCGCCTGATTGAGCATCGACGGGGCCAGCGGCCTGAAGTCATTTGGATGGAAGATGCCATGGCTGGACACTCCTTTCATGTGGATTATCCTTTGATCTCCCATGGAGGGATGGGGTGGTCCGCTGCAGGTATGGAAATGGAACTTTTACGTTTTTTTTTTTTGTTAATAAGATGTTTCTCTCTTTATAGGAGGCACGCGATTTGCGTCTGCTGCGTATTTTCTACAGCAGACCCGGTCGCGGAACCCTATAGGGTGCTCTTCGCAACTCCTCCTGGGTCTCCCGACCTGGAGTCTCCACCGGGGTATGATGAGGCCGTGAGTGCGCTCGAGGCCCCTGAAAACTGGGACGACGATGTCGAAACGGATAACTCAGACTGAAGTGTTGGTGGTTGACGTCCAGTATGGCTGCTATTTCCCCACTTATAGGATTAGTTTTTCTTTTTGTATCTTTCCTATCTTTCTATTCTTTTCAATAAATTTTTATTTAATCTTTTATATATTTAAAAAAAAATCTCGTTCTTATTTAAACTTCCTAGTCCCCTTTTTAGGATTTGGTTCTGGTTTGAGGTTGGCTCGGCACGGCGTTGGTTTTACATTTTAGTCCGTTAATCTAGGTTAACCTTGTTATTTGTGTTTTCTGATTTTCTAAAATTGTTCTTACAAGTCTATTCCTATTCTAGTCTTATTTATTTACTAATTTTCTTGTGCAAAATTTTTTTTTGGGTGTTAATTATGTTTTTCCTTATATTTAGGTGGTAATTATATTTTATGTTTTTAAATAGCTACTAATATATTGTGTCGTCTTCTGGGTCAGTTGTTATTTAGTTTTTATGCTAGGTTAGGTGTTTGTTAGAATATTTATTACCCTTATTTTTAATTTTATGTTCTGTTCTTATTTATTCTTATTGTTTATTATGATTATTTAATACTAACGGTCGGGAGGCTATCTTTTACTTTGCTTTTTTTTTGTGTATATACCTACATGTATATATGTTTTTAATGCACTACTTTCTCTTAAATCTAGGCTTTAGTAATTGTTTATGTATGTCCTCTCCCCTTTTGTTTTTATTATTATTTTATTAGTAATAACTGGTTTTTTGGGGTTTGTAGAAACCACTTACATTTATTTTTTCTGTATTCTAGTACCAGTGATAGTGCCTATGACCGTTTGAAAGTGGTGGCACTATACCACTTGCACTGACCTAGTGGTGGCAGGGTGCGGGTCCTTTTGAGAGGGTAGGTTCGATTATTTTTTTTTTGATTTGTTCCTCCGCCTCAGTGGGTTTTTGTAGGTTTGCGTAAATGAAATTTTGTTATGAATGGGACTAGCCATTTGGCGACCAGGTACAGTACCATACATGTGATGACAACACCAGTTAAGGATACTGAGGTTGCAGCTAGGACATGTGTAGGGTGGTGACTGATATGAGGAACTATTTTTTCTAAATTTTCGTCCAGTTCTTTTAATGACCTTCTAGGATGATGCTATTAGTGTCACCTCCTGAGTATAGTTCTGTCTGTATTTTTTCAGACTGTACCTTTTCTTTTGTTTCATTGAGATATTTTTGTATCACTTGCTCTAATGGAGCGATATTTGGGAAGTAGTTGGGTTGTTGAGACTCAATGACTGGATATTCTCTGCCTCATAGTGTAGGATTTGTTATCCTACTTGTAATTGACAGGGATGGTTGATAGTAATTATTCCTTGGCCTTCTAATTTTGAAGTTAGGAATTGTTGGTACACCGAAGGTGTACAATTGTTAGTTCTATCAACGAGAATATCCACGAATTGGGTTTACTTAATTTGATAAGTAGGTCTCTGGGAGGTATTTGTGCTCTGAAATGGCACTGTGGCTCTTCCTTTAATGGGTTAAAGAGCAGCTTCACTATGCATTCTTTGGATATAGTGGCCTTTGTAACGGGAATGCCTAGCTTGCGATGTAAGTGTCCTCTTTGGAATATTGAGTGATCTTTTTGATGGTTTTAAGATCTTGTATTTTTTAATAATAGAATATCTTGTGTCTGTACCTGGTGCGCTACGTGCGAGTACTGTATATCGGGTACCAATGATTGTTTTTTATTAACGTGTATAGGGAAACTGTGTATTCGATACAACTTCAGTTATGGTAGATTGAAAATCGGAAGTTGTATTCTAATAACTAATTTGTCTTGGACTAGACGAGCCTTTGTTTCCGCTGTCTGATATAGCAGGGAGAGACAATTTTGTGCATCTGGACAAGTAGCGTGCGACTTGTGGTATATCTCTAATAAACTTTTGGGAGAAAACACTAGCGGATGCAATTGATGACTTTTACTGGCGATTATTATGTCGAGTAAGGCTTGCTGCCTGTACTCAATTTCGACAATTTGAGGCGTGAGGCTAGAGATTATTTCCTGCCTTAATTGTCTCATCAGTAAATCATCTGCTTTATTTTGCATTCTATTTACCTGGAGATTTATTTGACGTTGTCTTTCCTGTAGAGATGTCAATGGCTTTTGGATTTGTGTAGTGTAGTTTTGACTACACTGATCTACTGTCTTTCCAGGTCGGCTAGTGCTTTTGTATTTGTTTCGAGCTCCTCGAGTCGACTATATACCTCCTGTTCATTAGTGCTGTCCATGGTCCCGAATAGGTAGTGCATTGCATTGCCTATTCCATCGAAGATAGATCTTGTTGATCTTGATTTTGGGACCACTTCTCGAATGACACTGGTTCTCCTCTTGATATTTTCTAAGAGTGAATTAACATGTTTTTGTTGTACAGGCATAGCTCATCCGTTTGAGAGCGGTTTACGCATAATCCATACACTAGGTGTTCCGCCTGTTCTGCCATATGCGTTTGATTGTCCAGTTCCATTAGATTAATCTCCGTTAGTATGTTCCATGTGCTATGGTAGACTTGTAATTTTCATAAGTCCTCATACAGTATTCCTGTATTGTTCAGGGGACTTATTGCGTAGGGTTCCGTTTGTATTTGTCCCGTTGCCAGATGGAAACAGCATATTAACACCAATACGTGCTTCATGTTCTGTAGAAAATGAAGGATAGGCTTGTTAGTCAATTAGTCATACTGGAAGGTTTTGTGGTAATTCTTATAGCACTTGATTTAATTGTAGAATTTTGTATGATGGAAACTTATTTTCTAAAGATATATGTACCAGTATACTACTCATAATAGGGCTTCAAACGGTTGTTGTGTACGACAACCTGCCGCTTGCCTATGGGCACATTGATTACCAGATATGGGGTACATTGATTACCAGATATGGCCAACCCAGATTTGAGACAGTTTGTGTTTGCGGCTTTCACTTTTGAGGAGGACTTTGTCTCCTAGGTGGAAAGTGAGAGCCTGACTGTTTTGTCGTAATATGCCTTTAAGCGGTTTTTGCTGGCTAAGAGATTTTTACGAGCCGTGGCATATGATTTTTGTAGTCTGTACTTGAGCATATGGTAATAACTTTCGTGATTATAAACGGGTTCAGGATCCCGTTTTAATTAGATGGGACTCCGCTGTGAAGCCGTAAAGGCAATCCATTGGGGTTAGCTTAGTACCCTCGTGTACACTGTTATTGTACACGAATGCAGCGGTTCGTAGTATTGACCCCATTTTTTGGGATTTTCTTCTGCGATTGTACGCAGATATTCGATAATGGTCTATGGCACGACTCTAGTGCTCCATTAGACTGTGGATGGTATGCGGAAGTTTGTAACTAATTTACCTTTAGCAGTTTGCAGACCTTCTTGAATAGCTCACTCAGGAAATTTGTTCCCTGATCGGTGACTATTCTCTTTGGAATGCGATAGCGCGTGACAATCTCATTGAAAAAGAATTGCGCCACCGTTACTGCTTCTCCATTAGGTATGGCATACCAGTCGACAAATTTGGTAAGGTTATCTTGAAAAGTTAAGATATATTTATTACCTGATATGGTCTCTTCTAGTGGACCTACTATAGCGAGGCAAACCTTGTCGAAAGGTTGTTCTGCGATGTCCGTTATTACCATGGGCATCTTGAATTGTGGAATTGTGTTTGGCACTTAGGGCATTTTTTTATGTACAGCGCCTAATGCTTCGTTGCTGGCGTCCGTTGTGAGATTGAATGGTTTAGAAAAATCTGGATAGATTAAGAGTGGTGGGGAAATTAGAGCATTTATTAGAGCAAGTGAATTTTACGTCCTTGCGGAGTAAATTCGTAATTCGATGAACGATTTTTGAGAAGTCCGGAATGAACTTCCTATAGTAATTGGCGAGCCCTAAAAAGGACTGAACTTGCCGTACTGTTCTGGGAACAGGGAATGTTTGGAAGCAGGCCGTTTTGCTGGGGTCTGGTAATGCACCTTCGCTAGAGCATTTGTGCCCTAGATAAACAACTTCTCGTCTCAAGAACTGGCACTTCTCTGGCTGCAGTTTGAGGTTGTTTTCTCTCAACTTGTCGAAGACTTTGCGAAGTTTATCGTTGTGGTCATTTAGGTTTTTCCCGTAAATGACGATGTCGTCGAGATAAACGAAACATTCGAGGCCTTGTAGGCCTGTCAGAACGAAGTTCATGTAGCGGAAGCTCCTTTGAGTCCGAATGGCATGTACTTAAATTCGTAGTGCCCGTAATTAGTGCTAAAAGCGGTCTTATGTCGATCTTTTTTGTCGACTAAGACTTGGTGATAGCCGTTGGCCAAATCGAGAGTGGTAAAGTAGGTGGCATGACCTAGTTGGTCAAATATATCCTCGATTCGGGGTAGCGTAAATGCGTCGCCAATTGTCTTTTCGTTCAATTTTCGAAAGTCGACAACGACGTGCCACCTTTTTTCACCATCGGGTCCCGCCTTTTTGGGGACAACTAATAAGCGTGAATTCCAAGGGATTTTGCTAGTTGCTAGTTTGGACTATCCCGTTGTCTAGCATTTCTCTTAATTTTTCGTTGATTACTTGTCTCTGGGTCTCTGGTAATCTGTAGGCCTTTTGGTTTATGGGCGTTTGATCTTGTATTAAAGTGATATTGTGGGTGATAGCATTTGTATATGTCAGCTTGTCACCTTTAAGGTAAAAGATATCATTGTACTCATAACAGAGTTCGGATATCGAAGCTTTTTCTTCCGCATTTAGATTTGGGTCCAGGCTGAGCTCTTGGTCTAGCCTGTTGACTAGCGGAGTGTGTGTGAGATCTTCATGATCCGGAAATATGTATCTTACGTGCTGTAAGATAGCTGTATTTTCCGAAAAACTTGCGTTTGTTTTGGGTTATTGTAACCTTTTTTTGTGGGTATTATTACTTACGTTACTAATTGGCAGGGCATGTGCTTCCTGCTCTGGTGGAGTACCACGATTTATGGGTACTTTTGACTGATCCGAGTACTCGCACGCATTCGTATTTTGGCTTATGGGCCTTGAAAAATTGGTTTTCTTAATACTATTTGACGGTGGAGCCAACTTTGCCTTCAATTAAGTTTTACGGATCTCGCACGCGTCTTTTACAGGGCTCATGGGCCACTTTTGATTCTTAATACTAATTTTATTAAGTGGTGGGGTCGCCTTTACCTTTAAATAGGTCTTACTGAGTTCGCACGCACCGTTGATGGGGCTCTTGGACCAAGGTGGTTTCTTAACACTAATGTTATTAAGTGGTGGAGTTAACTTTGCCTTTAGATAGGTCTTACTGAGCTCGCACGCACTTGTGATAGGGCTCTTGGGCCACTGTTGTTTCTTAACACTAACTTTTCTGGGTGGTGGAGTCGTTTTTGCCTGAGAATAGGTCTTACTGAGCTCACACGCACCTATTGTTGGGTTTCTTATCCTTGTGGTTATCTTACATCTAGGTCTATTGGATGGAGGAGTCAGCTGCATCTTGCTTGTCGGCTTCTGGAGCTCGCTCGCATATTTAATTTGGCTATGGGGCCATGTAAAATTTTTATAACTTATTTTTTTGGACGGTGGAGTCATTGTTGCCTCTATTCGGGTCTTACTGAGCGATTTATTCGGCTTGAGAACGTGTTGTGTGTCTCCTATTGGGATGACGGCGTAGTCATGTATAGGGAGCAGTTGTAATAATAAACTGTTGATGACTACTTGGAAATTGTTAATGTTGAGTATGGCAACTAGCACTGTTTCTTTCCCAGTAGGGAGTAAACTGTTTGCCAGGAACACTCCATCGCCTATCTCTTTTGATAGACAGCGCAATTCTTCCTTCACTCGCAACGGGGCTGCGGTGATCATTTGTGACCTAGCAGCTATGCATGTTGGTTCTTGTAAGGTAACCAGATGCTGCCTCATTTCGCTGGTTTTTGATCACTCAGACAGCTCTTTTCGCATTCCGTCTCGTTGAACCTGGCAGCCAGCATTACTCTTTTGAGATGCCTGGGAGACACTGCATGTAGATAGCTTAACCTGTTTAGGTTCCATCTTTTCGGCACGTGACCTCACTTCGACTGCTTTTCTGGAATACAGCTTGTCCGCTGTGCATGACAAGGGCACAGTACACTCTTCGGGATTTGTTTCCATACAAGGAAACTTGAGTGCTTTATTTGGGCCTTCAACATTACAATTGTTTGATAGGAAATAGCTTCCTAATAGGCCGTCATCGGAAAGACCTGGCAGATTTTGTACCACCTGAAACTTGCAGGGAATTTTATTTTTAAAATTGAAGTTGCCCTTGCAATTTCCCAATGTCTTTCCGGTTCCAAAAGGGGTCTGTAAAGTGCATGCCTCATTGAAGTTAATTATTTTGGGGTCTTTAATTGCTCCTTTCTTAATAATACTAACCTCAGCGCCAGTATCCACTACTAGTTTTGTATGGCCGTTAAGGCTTATGTCCAGTGGTAGTTTCACTGTTGGGACACCGGATTCGGTTGCTTGAGGGGACCCTTTTGATTTGCGTTGTGGGTTTATAGTCGAGCCGGGGAGTTTTGGGTCAACTGCATGTCGTTTCCCTGGCTCCGGGCTTCCCATTTTTTCTTTTGGCGGCAATCTTCATCTGAATGTCCTCGGCGACCACAAAAGGTGCATTTGAGTCTTATATTAAAGACTTGAGGACTTTTTGCGTTGTGTTGCTCCTGTGTGGATCTGTTAGAGAGGCGTGGAGGAACAATCTGTTGTGCTTGTTGTGTTCTTCTGCAATCACGGAAATCATGTCCATAGATTTTGCAGTTTGAGCAGAAAGGGGTGTTCTTGCGCTTAAGGCAATCTGTGTATGTGTGACCCTTTCTCTGGCAGAAATTACACGTGGAATCAGTGTTTGTAAAAGGTCTTTGTCGTGACTGTGATGGAGCTGGGCTATTCACATTGCGTGAAAACTGATTTGGGTTTGGAGCTCCAAGTGATGCGAACATAGGTGTAGATGGCATTTGATAGTAAGGAGCTCTATAGTAAGCTCTCACTCGTAAATCTGGGTCTACTGGAGCCATTGGAGGAGCTTGTACCAGGGAGTCTGAACGAATGTAGCATTTTGTTGTAATTTCTCCATGTCCAAGGCTTTTTGTATTAGTGCGTCCAAATCACCCTCTCCCTGCGTGAGCAAATATTGACACAGGTGTGGGTTAGTGACTCCACTTTTCAAAGCGTTTTTGGCAAAATCCATCAGCTGTGTTTTCACAGCAGGGACTGCCTCAGCTCCATACTTCTGTGTCGCTGCCTCGTTGCAAATCGTCAACAACTGTTTCAATCTTGTAATGAAAACAGTGAGAGATTCTAACGGGTTTTGCCTCGTAGTGATTAACATATTCACTAACTCTTGGTATGTCTCACAGGGAAGGTATGTCCTGTTTAAACATTCCTCTGCTTCAGTAAATGAAGCAGGGACGTCTGAAGCAAATAATTGGTATGCGTCACCTCTGAGTCTTGGGGGAAGGACCTGAATGAAAGCCACTTTTTCTTCATTGTTTAGGCACTGCATAGTTTGTTTCAGCAGCCAATGAAGGTTTGTAGTTCTCGTCCCAATTGTGGGGTACTTTTACCCGAAAATAATGGGACGAGTTGAGCTGTGAGCTTAGCTACCTTTGTGTATAGTCTATCGACTGGAAATTTAAATTTGGGTAGACTAGCTGGGCTTGTATCTGGGCTGAATTCCGTTAAGGATTCTTCGAACCAATCGATCAGCAGGTCTTCGGGAGTTGGTTCAGCTAATTCACCGTCACTATCACTATCACTGTCACTTAACCTAACACTCTTATTCTTTTCTAGATCTAAACTGAGTGAGCGCCGAGATTCGGAAAACTGTTCTAGTTCCTCTCTGAACTTTATTGTTTTTTCCTTTAAGGTCTTTAACTTGGCGAGCCTGGTCTCACGCTCTGTTTTTAATTTGTGATCTAATGCGTCACAATGGGAAATCGTCACGAAATCTCGTATAATTTATTTAAAAACTTATCTAAACTTACTTGACTATTCGGACCTGGCAGAACGGTTCCGCTTCGAAGTCGAGGTCCTGTTGGGCGAAATTGAGCAGCAGATGCTGTACCTTCACCGGAGTGCTGTGTTTTTGCACCTGGGGCTGATCCCGCGTCGGCTAAAGATGGAGAGTTTTCCCTCGCTGCTGGTTCTGTTTCCTGCTGAGGTAGAGCAGGATTGTCGGCTGGCATATGATGTGTTTTTGGTGAAAGGGGGGCTCCTTGCCTGCTTAGGTGCTGTGATTGAGAGGGGGGTTTCTTTAACCGCCTTCGATTTCCCTCTGAATCCTTTGTCGGTTGATTTCGGCTTACTTTTTCAGCTGGGGGGGGGGGCCTTGAGCCGTCTTAACTTCCCCTGGATCTAGTTTGAAAATGGGGCTTCTGAGCCGTCTTCGATTTCCTCTTCAGCTCAGGATCGTTGACTGCTAGCGTTTTGTTGATAAGTGCTGGCTGCTTGTCGAGCTGTGTCCTGGTTGACTTAAGTATTCGTCCTTCTGGGTGGTTTTTTGATGTTTGGCCACTTCCTTCTTTGGACTTTTTGATCGTATCCCTCGGTGGTGCCTGTGCACTAATTGGGGTGAACGCTTGCCCGCCTGGAGCAGAGACGCCTAGAGATGGTATCTACCCGAGTGCTGGGGGTGACTTGGCCTGAGTGGCTTCGTCAAGGGAACCCCTTAGGTTCGCAGGATAGCGGATTTTAAAGCTCTTATGCCTTTTTATTTTGACTTTTCGAAAGCAGGCTTCCACTATCCTACCGGCTGCGCCAATTTGTTGTAATTTTTTTTATACTTACAGTATGGGTACTCACTGATAAACTCCCACTGTTAGGCCGCCACCTGGATATAATCCTTTTAAGATTTTTCCTTTAAACAAACACTCTCTTTTTTTTTTAGTACACTTTATTTGTATCCTGGGTTTTTTTCTTTTAGGTTCACACCTCAATGCAGATCTGTTTAACACCGAACTTATATTTTATTTCCACAAAACTTATATTTTATTTCCACAAAAAACTTATTCCAACGCGCCAATACCATAACCTCTTTCTTTCTTTTACGGACTGCTTTTGTGCTTTTAACTCGACTTTTAAAAACCGACTGTGTCGAGACTTAGATTTTTCAATCGTAAGTCTCTTCGTTCAGGATAGGAAAATACTTAATTAGCATTCCTATCCTGAGAAAATTATTTTACGCTGGGCATGTTTAAACATGCCCAGAATTATCGCGACGGACGATAGTTGAAATTGAAATTTGATATTTTCATAAATCCAACCATCGTCTTGCTATCGTGCATACATTGTTGCGATCACAATGTATGCAGCTCGCGACAATTTGCTGATAAGACCTTTTTTCGGTGAAGACTTGATCGTTTCAGTCTTCACCGACGTAAAATTTTCATGCGCCCGATATGTATGTATGTATGTATGTAGATACATATCGTATATACGACAAATCTTACTGAAGGTAAGAATACTAATTCTTTTTAAATCTCTTATACCCTAGACACACAGCACGAACTAATGAATCATTTGTACTAACTATTCATTAAAATGCCGTGTGGCACATAGTATACGTCGTTATAGCTCGAAAATCAGATGATAATGAAGTACACTAATGAAGTGTTTTCCTCCTTCATTATAGCTATAATGAGGAAAAATGTGCTCTATTTGGCATATAATGTAAATCTGGAGCTCCGCTGTGCATCTGCCGATTTGAAAAATAAGAAGAAGAAATGCAAATCACAAGTATTATCAATATTTTTTTAAATATAATGTTTTTCTCATTTGGAAAATGTTAAATTGGAAAATAAAATAAATAAAAACAAAGTTTATCGCGTTAATTCGATCCATATTGCTTTGATAATGTGATAAGTTTATCAAAACCAGTTTGACAGTACAACTTAATTAAAGAAATGTCTGTGTGTCTGCGGTTTATAATGAATCATTATAGACTAATGAGTCATTAGTTATTTCTTCATTAAGATCGCTGTGTGTCTAGGTCATAAGAGATCTCTCAAAAGTCTCTTATGTAGAATCGTGGGTTTAATCTTGTCATCTCTTTAGCCCGTATGACTTTATAGTGGTAGTTATGTTGTTAAAATTTATTTCCATCCAATTCAATTCATTTATTAATCAATTATTACTTAAAGTGAGAACGTTCAGAGTTCAGTGAATTTTTGCTATTTTTTTTTTTCATGGTTCATGGAATTTGAAAGGAGTTCGAAAAGTCATTAGATTTTCAATTGTGTCTTCTTCAATTTAATATACTTATTCTGTCCATCATGCTCATTGTGCAAAATTACGATTCCCCGTGTGAGTTTAAATTCAATGTATAGTATGTTTTTACTCTTGTAACTTTACAAATCGGAAATATCGATTTGGATAACTCCTTTGCGAGTATGAATTCATGAATAATTGATAGATTCAAGATTGTTATTTAGCTAACAAAAGAGTGCAATTTCGTACTCGAAACACCTGTATACCTTTACACAAAGTGCCATCATATATTGATTTGGAGAATATATATTTTCAATCAAAACCATTCGAAATTTATTGTGAAAGCTCTATACACATTCTGCAGAGAGGACAAGCGAATGAAAATTAAGTGAGGACTAATTATGAATATTGATGACAGTATATCCCTTCTAGCCACGAGATTTAACATTTGCATATTACAGAGCGGTTCAAATACAATCTTTATTGCACATTAATTGAAAACGGCTTCGCCTGTATTCATGACGCGACTGGAAATCCAACCAATAATAACTGACAATTTTATTGGCATTGTCTTCAATAAAGATATGTATGCGACAGCAACGGGAAATTCGGTTTAATATTTGATTTGCTTTGAATTCCGCATGTTAATTAAACCGAAAGCAAAGACTTTGATTCATTTCGGTCATCGTTGACAATTAATTAATACCTTTATTTTCATCGGGGTAAATATTTGGTAAGGACATTATTGAAAACTTTATTAGTTTTTGCTTCGATTTTAGTACAATACGTGAAAAGTCAAAACAACGAATTCACAAAGCGAAATAATCATTTGAGTGAAAGTTTTTCTGCGTGTGCTCAAGCGTAAAAAAATAGATTTTTTTTTTACTGTGTGAACCAATCATATCATCACCAACAACCATAGGCGATAAATTTGTCGTGTGTAAATAAGCTTTTCCTTTTTTACTAACAAAGTGGGAAGGAAATATATAATTCAACAAATCCAAAAAGAGATGTACATACCTATATGATATTAAGTTTAGACCCCCAATGTGTTTTTTACTCCTTAATCTGTGAAACTGGAAAGGAAAGAATAAGAAGAATTAATCAAATAAAAAAAACAGTGGGATTAGGAGAATGACGTCATAGAACTGCTCATACGTATTATTGCTGGGTTCAAAGAATCCCAGTGTCGAATGCTGAAAAATGATTAAATTTCGGTGTAAACGGGTTAGTAAATCGGGTTCAGTATACTTCCCATGGTTTTTGATTAGTCAAGACTTAAGGCTGGAACACAATGTGGCGCGGTAGCTCGTAGCTGACGCAGTAGCTGGTCCTGTAGCTTGCACTGGCGCGCGCTATGTAGCTAACATTGGTTACAATGATGCAGCTTGTAGCCAATGGTACAGAATTAGCTGACGATGACAGATCTTTCATTATTTACTTTTACTTTGATCTATAGAATTTGATAATAATATTTAATATGGAAGAATTACAAGAAATGGCTTTTTTATCATGTGTAGTGCAATTGTGCTTTTTCACTTATAAATATAAAGACAAGAAAACGTAGAAAGTGGTGGGTTAGACCTCTATATCAACAGAGGAAGAGTTCAGGATTCTACGAAAAAAATTTAAATATATAAAGGAGATTGATGACGAACTTTTCTTCAAAGCCACTCGAATGAGTAAAATTCAATACGAATTACTTTTCAGTCTAATAAGAAATAATTTAAACAAGTCTTCCATAAGAAAACCTATAGATCCGGAATGTTGACTTGTATTAACGTTAATGTATGCTATAAAATAAACAAATATTCTAATTTTGTATTAAATATTTGCTATTCATCTAGGTATCTCTCACAAGGTGTTTCCCGACACTACTTAGCATGGAGCTTTCGCATTGGTGTATCCACTGTAAGAAAAATTATTATTGAGGTTTGCGAAGTACTATGGAATTTGTTATCTCCAGTTTACATGCCAGAGATGAATATCTCAGATTGGACAAAAATTGCACTGGAATTCAATCGAAAATGGCAAATGCCTAACTGCGTGGGCTGCATTGATGGAAAACATGTTGTCATAAAGTGTCCTCCAAAAAGTGGTTCTAAGTTTTTTTAATTATAAAGGGCACTTCAGCATTATTTTATTGGGAGTGTGTGACGCCAATTATGTTCTCACATCTGTAGATCTTGGATGTTTAGCAGTCAAAGTGATGGTGGAATATTCCGTTTTTCTGTTTTTGGGAACAAAATCCTTGCTAATGAGATTGATATACCTCCACCAATTTCGCTACCGAATTCGGAGAAAGTTGTACCACACTATTTTGTTGGTGACTGTGCATTTCCCTTTCGTAAAAATTTAATGACGCCATATCCAGACCTTTTACTAAACAACAGTGTTTAATTACCGACTTTCAAGAGCACGTCGTACAATTGAAAATACATTTGGAATTTTAACACCTCGATGGCGGGTTCTCGGTAGTCCAATTGAGTTTCACCCGGAAAATGCAGACAAAGTTGTCTTGGCATGTGTAATTTTACACAATTTTTTGAAAATAACAGACGATCTATATAATTGTAGTGTATATTGTCCCTCAATTGCGATTCTTGCGATGACAATGACAAAGTTACAGAAGGTGCTTGGCGACAGGAAAATATCACTTTGAAAGCAGTTCATCGATTCAGAGGCAATAATAGCACTCAAGAAGCCTTTGAAATACGCAAAATTTTAACAGATTATTTCCTCAGCGAAGGTGCGGTATCTTTTCAACCAAACTGAAGAAAAATAATACAATAACATCATTTTATTTACTGGTGCTGGTAATTTGTAGGTACCAATAAAGAGATTTGAATTTTTACTGAATATTTTTCACCAGTATGAGTACTGGTACTTCCAGTCATGCAAGACTGGGTTTAAATATGAAGCCCTGCAATACCATCCGTGCGTTCAGGTGTACACACCGATGTGTGAGATCTGTGCTCAAGCTAAAGGGGGGTGCCGGTTGTGAAAGAATAACTCAACTTTTATCAATTCAAATATAAAATTCTTTATTTTCAATATATTGCTACTATCACAAATTCAATGTTCTTATAACTAACCTAACTTATTACTATACCTCTTAGAATTCCAAACTTATACTATCTTAAGCAAACAATTCAACATAAATTCATTAATTAAAAAAAAAACTGCCACAGAGATTTGCTCCCCTTATTTCTGAAAAAGAGAGAGAAAATCCACTATTAATATAATAGAAGTTTTGTGCTACAACTATAAGCACGGTAGCAGTAATGAAAATACCTAAATTGGCAGAAGTATGTTTCTGCAGCAAGAAATAAATAAACGATTGAACAAAGCAGAAATAAATTTCTGCAACAGGAGTAGATTCCTGCTTAGACGTAGGATAAAATTAAAGCAGAAGTAGATTTCTGCAGTAGGAGTAAATTCCTACTCTGGTGGGAGACAAAATATAGACAGAATTAAATTTCACGGTAGCAGTAATGAAAATACCTAAATTGGCAGAAGTATGTTTCTACAGCAAGAAATAAATAAACGATTGAACAAAGCAGAAATAAATTTCTGCAGCAGGAGTAGATTTCTGCTTAGACGTAGGATAAAATTAAAGCAGAAGTAGATTTCTGCAGTAGGAGTAAATTCCTACTCAGGTGGGAGACAAAATATAGACAGAATTAAATTTCTGCAGGAGGAGTAAATTCCTAATTAGGTATGGGATGGAATTCGCAGAATTAAATTTCTGAAGTAGGAGTATATTCTACTTAGGTGTGGGATGGAATTAGCAGAATTAAATTTCTGCAGTAGGAGTAAATTCCTACTTAGGTGTGGGATGGAATTAGCAGAATTAAATTTCTGCAGTAGGAGTAAATTCCTACTTAGGTGTGGGATGGAATTGGCAGAATTAAATTTCTGCAGTAGGAGTAAATTCCTACTTAGGTGGGAGATGGAAAATAAGCAGAATTAGATTTCTGCAGTAGGAGTAAATTCCTACTTAGATGGAAGCAAATTTTGGTTTGGATAATTAGGAAAATCAGAGTAAATTCTGATGTGTTCAGATCAAATTCTGAATTGGGAATGGCTGATTTTGCTGCAGCTGGTCGCCTTTTTATAGCCGCCGCGAACCGCTACGTTTCGGCTTCATGATGGGTTTGTTAAACTTTGACGGCGGTGTCCCACGTGACGCCATAAGGGACCATTAAAGTTGCACTGAACTCTGACTGCGGCGAAGGCGAGAACATCTGATATGATGTGTTGACATTTTGACATGTCAATGTAAATAATCGGAGGGAAGTAGGATTTGTTCGAGAAATGGTAAGTATGTAATATTTATTTCATTTATTAGTTATTTATGAGAGTTTTTTTCAGATTTCATGATATGCAGGGTATTCGCAGGATACATTTGGGATGAAGGTCTTACTCGTAGATAAGTATATTGGAATTTTAGCCAATAAAATTGAATCCTTTTTTGTATGTATTTTTAGGAAGTATATTATTTGACGGGATATTCATCAGATTCGTGGTTCTTCGTGGGAAGTTACATTATGTGGACTGAACACCGATGTGTTTTTCAGCACATCGGTATGCACATCATATGATTGAAAAAGTAGGGATAGCAACTGAACGGTTGGTGAGGACTTCGATTCGAAATGTCAATTTTGAAAGTTATTTAAAAATAAAACTACGCTAAACGTCAAAACTACTAAGTGCACCGAGACACTACGCTACCAGACAGTAGTGGGGAAATGACAATTTCCAAAACCCTCGAGAGTACTTCCCAAGCCATGAAACAGAGATCTGTATGTGTGTGTTCGGAGTCCGTCTTCTAAAATGTTCTATATTGATACTTATGGAAAAGTGCCAAACATTGAATTTATATATGCTATAGAGCCTAATACTATCCATACAGGAAATTAGTCGTCTAGTAAATTAAAGCTTGGTTCCTTATCTTCCCAAGGGCTGCACTTCCTATGTACCTTACTTAACAAAATAATAAAATTGTTTTGATTACAAACTAACCTTACCATTTTACGCTCAATAACTCTCAGCTGAGTAATGATTGAATGTGTTTATGTGCAGCCGGAGTCGGAATCTGTAGGCAGCTGCATTCGATTTCATCAGCCCACGGCATGTCGTGACGGAACACCGACATTACCATGATTACTCAGCTGAGAAATTTTGTTTGAGGAATCGTAGTCATTTGTTTAAGATAAATTTTTTTAAATATTTTTGTTAGGAAAGGTATGAAAATTTTATTACGGTTCGGAAGATAAGAAAGCATATCAGATTACCATTTTTCTGTATGAATAGTAGTTTAGAGCGGAGGAGTTATTCAAATCAAAATTTCGTCAGTTTTCCAAAAGAACACTGCAAATATTTTAGAATGTAAGAACTCCGTTGGGGCATGCATGTGGTAGGGAGGGAGTCTGTTTCATGGCTTGTGTGGATTTTGCAACTTCGGTCCCCTGAACGACATGGTGTGTAAAAATGTGACATTAAGTGACATTCTGCGTGCGGCTAAACGCACGGCATGTGATTGACAGCGACAGCATGCTAGCTATATACATGTAGTAATGTCACTCGAACCTGGACGGAGGCTGTCGTCAATCGATAGGCCATTCTTTCTTTCATGCTTATTTTGAATATATTGATGATAAAATATTTATTTATTTACAGACAACGACAGGTGCTATCAAGATTCTGATGCATCGCGGGAGGTAGCTTTCACTAGCGTAAGCAAAATTTTTCATGTTAAATTCTCAGATCACAATTTGCTCATGGCACTCAGTAGAATAAACAGGAAATTTTATAAACCATGGAAGCAGTGTTACATCCCCAAAATCATTTTATGTTTACCTTTAATGTTATGCATTTCGTTTACAAGATGACAAGTTAGTGATGCTTCTTCCAATTCTTAATTCCAGAACCGTAATCAAGTAGTCTCTCGGGTGGACAAAACTTGGGCTGTGGAACTTTGATAGGCCAACATCGATCATCGCAAAATTCGTCTCGTTGAGCGATCGATTAGAGGGTAACAGTAACAGCCATCTCTCAATAGCGACAATGGAGTTCCAGACCAGAAACAATATGCAGACAGGTAGTTAAGAAAAGATTATTGTCTATAGTATTAAGGGGCGCTTTCATACCCGTAGGTAGAACATAGTTTAAGTTATTTAAGAATAACCTCTGTTGCTAATTAAAATCGAGTCCCATATGTAAACTGGCATGTCCAAAACAAATTCCAGTATTTTATAACCATTGCAGAAGTAGTAACTAGCCTACTTTTTGCAGTTCCAAATGTTTTTTTTTTAATTTGCATTGTATTTCTCTAAATCACTAGGCATTAATAAATCAATCCTAATTGGTAGTTTTTTTGTGCTCGAACAACCAACTAGCCTCGCACTGGCTCGGCCAGTTTAAGAATAAAAGGACGAGTGTCGTCTGAACCTTCCTTCGCGTGGAAAATAGTCTCAGATATTAATATTGTATGCCCACACGAATACGGGTAGTTAAAGATAGTTAAATAAATAATAGATAATAAGATAATGAAATTATAAACTAAAACCGCATAACAATTTTAAATAAACACTATGCGTGCCCATGAACAAAAGCGCAATTCAAACCACAAAAAAAAAGGACACCAAACAATTCTAACTACTTAAACTAAATAAATATTATAACACTATAACACTATGTGTGCAAATGTCCAGAAGGGCCATATAAGCAAACGATTTTAAAGGAACTATATAAACCAAGCTGTTAACCTTTTTTCGACCAAATGAACATAGAAATGATACGTGTGCAAAGTGCCTAGCAATTATTTATAAACTCAATTCAAAAGAAAATCAAGCTTCAATGTATAAACTAAGCCGGGAATTGGTAGAAAATCAATTGGCAGCAGTGACGATGGATGTTCCATATCCGAAAGTTGGAAAAGTAAGCGACGAGGAGGCCTGCGGCACAAAAACGGCTCATTCTGTTCTGTCTTCGATCAGAAAGGGAATTTGGAAGATGGATCAAAAAAAAAAAGGAATATGAATTACCACGAGGAACGAAGGATTCAAAAAAGGAAAAGTTAAGGACATAGACATATATTTCTTGGTTACAATATAATATTAATTAGTGTAAATATTATTTTGATAAAATACGTGGCTGGTTGGTGGCGACGATTTGTCGGCTAGGTGTGTTAGATTAATAGGCCGTAGAGGCTTTTTATTTTACGGTATGAAAGATCCGAGTACGTTTTATAATGAGAAGTAGAATTAAAGTTTTAATTCTATTAGTTGCTGAGTGGCTTTTGATGCACAGGCTTCTACAAGTTTCATGGTCTGTCCTGCTCATTGCGAAAGACCCCGTTGCGCACTGCTTATATGTGTAATAAGCTCACACCCCTCTCCTGAGTCAGCACATTCGTACCTGACGAGTACGTAACAGCAATGCAGGAATCGAGGTGGCATGGCAATATTTTGTGGTTTGGTATGTTTTAGTTTTTTTTTTACTTATTCTGTTAACCTTGTTCCGCACGGAAGAAATAAATATAATGTTTAATTTTTATTAATTTTAAAATAAATAGAAACGCCCACAGCAAAAGAACTTGCAGCAAATATGTAGGAGAATTTTCTATATTTTGTCTTTGTAATTTAAAACCATGAATAACATCCAAAATATTGAGTTTACATATTTACAGAGTATCCTGTCTTGGGTGTCACACCCGAAGGCTAGACAAACAAACAAACAAATTGGTGGATGTTATGGGGGGGGGGGGGGGCTCCTTAAGGTTTGCGAGATAATTGGACTTAAAGACATTTGGGTATATTTGAATAGATCGTTCTGTAACTTCTGAACGTTACACCCTCGTCGAACATTTTCAGTGGTCTTTACGTATCCCCCCTCATCTTTATTCAAAATGGCTTAAAAAACTCTACCAAAATGTAATTTACAACTTCCTTGCATTTATTGAACTTTTTCTCTGGATGCAAAAACGCGGGAAATAGTTACATTTTGGGTATAGAGTGTGTATTTTAAAGCGAAGCTTTTGGGCTTCTTAAATCCAATATATATAATTGGTGATGTTAAATACAAGCAGAAATCTATAACTGTTGTCAACACCATTCGTACACAGCAACAGACATCACTGGCGATTCATCTAAATTATCACCGCTTGCAGGCAATGACAATAATCAGACAATTACATATATATATATATATATATATATGTACATATATATATATTCATGCATTGTAATCCAATAATTTCAATTTTAACCGAACGTTGTGTATTTGTATTCAGAGCTATTTTTACCGTTAATTTTTTCTTTAAAATTCTATCACAAAATTGCAGTCAGTCTTGCTCGAGATCAGTTAGCGCTTGCTCAACCAATTTGTAAAAGATTATAGAGATCAGCTTTGAATAAATTCAGCTTTGAATTAAATAAGTTTTAACGCATTTCCTTTTTTTTATCCTTCTGTGGTATCCTCGTAAACAGGTGTTGATAACTGTTTTTTATATAAATAGTAGTTATACAAAAAAAATGAGCCAACATTCTGAAATTTAAGCTTTGTGAGCCTTAACTTCAAAAGGGGGAAGAGGAGGAGAAAAATTTATCCTCCATTGGAAAATTCCAACGATTATCTATCTATCTATTCTGAATAATCATCATGAGAAGGAAATGTAACTTGAGAAGTTACAGAGTGATCTATAAAAACATACCAAAATATCTATAAAAAAGGGGGATTGAGTTTTACTCTTTCGAGACCCATATAGAGTCTGCAGGTAATTTTTCAACCTACTTCATTAAGCAGAGAATTAGATGACAAGTACTGTGCGTGTATTGTATTACAGCCGCAAATCGGAATTTCATGAAGAAATTCTGAGAGTATACTGTACGTATATGTCTCCATCAACAGTACAGGGAAATCTCTACAGGGCAGCAATGAAACCCTGAACTGCCCACTGCCTACACTACAGAGAACTCGGATACCCAATTATCTTCAAGTCCCGTTATCTCCGAAACCACTAGGAACCCAAACCTCCCTCAACAATAAAATTTTTTGCTTGTCTAACCATGACTTATCAATAGCCTTCGGATATAACACCCACGGCCGGAGTTTTATTTATACATATAAAGTAAGAAATGAGTACGACAGCATTATAAAAATGTTAAAAAGCAGAGAAATGTATTTTTAAGAAAACGAGAAATGAAGTTGGAATTATTCTAAGGCCAATTCTTCTGATATTCCAATCTATGGCCCGCGAATAAAAAAAATTCGGCCTGCGGCAGCGGGCCGGACATCACCGATATCCGACCAGTCGTAGTTCAAGTTTATAAATCTGAGTATGTAAGTAATTCCTACAAAATAAAAGTGAGATGTTTTTATTTATCGGCCCAGGCTTGTGCACACGGGAGGGGTTGAAACCCTCCCATGGATCGAGGACAAAACACTTTTTCGTGTTAACATCAGAGCGATACAAATTCAACACCAATGAAATTGTGTGCATTGTATAGCAACGAGATTCACAGCCACATTTTACTTCTGAAGTAGTGACGCAGCAGCTCGATGTACATGTACCTTAATTTAGTTAACCTAGAAACTTATCGACGGACACTGTAAACAATGGAGAAAAAAATATTATTTCTTAACGATTCTGAATTTAATTATTAATACAAGAAGAAAAACGAACTACCACGTCCATTGTTTGAAGCCGGGACTGCACTTACCACTAAGCTAACCAGATAAAAGCTTTTTCTCTTGTATTTCCTAATTTTATAACATGCATACTAAACCGTATTGCTTTCAAGTGGCATTAACCAGTATCGATGAAAGTGCCTAAATAAATTGCAATTTCTCAATTTTCATTTATTTTTCCCGCGCGGGAATCAAGCTCGTAATTTTTAAATCGGTGACAGATGGAGAATAAAAGAATTTTTATATTTGAACTGCTCTGAATTAAATCATAAATACAAGAAGAAGAAAAAACCGCCTCGTCTGCGGGTTTGAAATCGGGACTTTCCGCTTTCCGGGCGACTGCTCTTACCACTGAGCTAACCAGACAAAAAAAAACACTGAAAACAATATTGAATCAGCTGTAGGGCCTATCATGTTACATTGTACGAACGCTATTTTATATCAATTTCTTGGGACCATGGTTTGAAAGTAACGATATAAGTTAAATTATGTTACAGAACAAAGTACTGAAAATTTATACTTCGCTTTTTCAAAATCTAATTTTAAAGTAATTTAAATACATTCGTAAAAAATGACGCAATTCGATCGCGCTCACAACAGAATGTTATTTAGCGCACAAATCGTAACCGAAATTTTAAAATTTGCGAAGAAGAGGAAAGAAGAAGAAATAAGCTAAAAAAGTTTTGTGCAATAAGGAGGATGGAACGAACTTACGTCGATTAACAGCACGCGGTCAGTGATGTTCTGGAAATTATTTCGACATGAAAATATGCAACCACGTCAAATGCTGTTTTTCAATTTCTTTCGGCCATCAAAACCGTGAATTTTCCAGTATCGATTCTGGTTCTTCATTCAGTACACTCTTTGGCTTTATCGTTGAGTGAAGCTTCGCAAACAAAAAATCAAGACTGGACAGAAGCTATCGCACTTGCATATGCTGCATAGGATGAACTTGAGTATAGAGGATAGAAAGCGACAGGGAGTTTCAGGATGATTATCAGAAAATGAAAACTATTTCCCAAGCCTGAATCTCATCAAACTAAAAGGTCCAAATGCAATTACTAAAACAATTGAAGATTATTATCGTGTGTCGATAAAGGGTGCCAAGATGGTTTTCCGCAGACATCACTTCATAAACTGTATCTTGGTTGCACACAATTTTTAGTAATTTAATTTTTATCTGAATAGAATTTTTATTTTTTTACTTTTATTGTATTTTAATAGATTATTAACACTTTTCAAATTAGGCACCCTTTTTAAAATTAACCAAGGGATTCCCGTTTCACGCCTTTTGCTCACAATAAAAAATCTAGACTGAAATATCCAAAATATTTTCAAAAACAACATGAAAACCTACTCTGAACACTATTTCGAATACGTAACACAGTGCGATAACGAAAGAGTTTTAACAAAATAATTTATATTGTGAAGTAGTGAATCGGTGGACCGAGCGTTTAAAAAATAATTAAAGCAAAATATTTTCCGGAACAATCGAAAACTTTAAACAAACAATTTTTAGAAACTTACACTATTACAAGACAATTCATCTGAAGTATGGATGAACGAAGACAGATCAGGTGGCGCCGAATCGCAGATAAAGCAATAACAATTCTCTTGAGAACCTTGCTATCTGCAGCAAAAAAGGATTCCCAAATGTCCACAAACTTTTAATAATTATACTACCTGTTTTCATTCATTTTCGAATTTTGCGAGGTCTCTCTTATGTAGCTGTAACTTTCCACTGGCAATTCTTTGAAGTTGTGGAAATTATCAGCTGTGACTTCAAACGTTCATCAATCAATTTTAATCTGCAAATATTTTTTGTATATTTCTTTTTGCAGAATTTTTTTTCACACAGATAAGCGCCGAAAGCGGAAAAAAAGCCACGAGCGAATTTGTGCAACCGATCAAACTGTGTAAGTAGTGGAAGACTCCAATAAATTTCTAGCAATGATGACTTTGAATATTTTTCTTTAAAAATATTGCAATTTTACAAATCAATCAATGGTCATCAATGTTCCGATGAAATATCTAATCTGATCCCTTGAAAAATAATTCCCGCACGCAATACCCGCGCTGTGAACCGCGCCCATCCTTTTACCCCTAAAATAACTTTCGGCCGTACTGTAAAATTCCGTGATGCTTTTTTATCCATTACCGTGAAAATGTGGAACAGTCTACCATCTTCTGTCTTTTCTCCGCCATACAAGCTGTGCTTTGCATCAAAGAGTATCCGCAGAGTTTGGCTTAATAAAATAAAAAAAAAACATTCAAATTTCTGTTGCAAGCGTCTCTATATCGACGTAAAAGAATTTTGAAAAACCTTGTTATCGTATGCAATTTCATTAAAATCTGAAAAACGAGACTCGAATTTTATTTTCAAATTAACCAAAACTTCAATTGCGAAATCTACCCGAAATGGAGTCTCAGTTCGCTGACTAGATTTTTGCATGTATTGAAATGCGTGAAACAATTTTTATTCAATTGTCGAAAGGACTTAATATGAGTGTATAAGTCAGAGAGAAGCTGGTTTTCTCCTTGTAATTTAAAATTAAGGCATTCATATGTTTAGGTAAATCTGTATAAAATGATAACTTCCATAGCCACTTATTGTTTTGTAATTCAGCAATCTTTTCATTCAGGAAAATTGCGATTATTGTTATCGCGTTAGAAATTTTCTGCAGCTAAGCCAGCGATTTGCAGTACAATATAGCACGTCATTTTCCCCAATCTGTTCAATAAACTCTCGGAATTGACGATGATTGGGCGCAAGTGATCTGATATAATTAACTGAGACGACTTGCTTTAAAACTTCTGACATATTCATATATTTTCCGCACAAATACTGTTGATGAGCAACGACACCTTTATATTTTCCACACATATTTTTACCACCATCAGTATTGATACACTTCAAGTTTTTCAACTGAAGATTGTTTTTTTTAACAGCATTTTCAACTCCTTTAAAACGATCTTCTCCAGTGGTCGTGCCATGAATGCTATGAGTGTCAAAAAGCTCTTCATAAACTTCATAATTTTACCTATCCGTCGAATAAAGCAGAATCTCAAACATCTGTTGGCTCATCCAGGGTCAAAGAGACCCACTCTAATTGTCGATTTTTGTCAAACAATTAAGTTAATATAATGCTCTGAAATAAGCCTTTCAAATACTAATACTTTATCACTGCACGAATTTCGGTTTTCCTTTTTTTTCACAAAGTAAACGAAACAGTAGTCGAAATGTCATGAATATATGTGTTGGGCTTTTGCCCAATTCTCGAAACTATTTTCGTTGTTTTAAAAATGAAATTCGAGATCTTTTCACACACAAACTATATCTTTATTTTTAATTTTATTTTTGTTAATTACACTTCCTTGTCCAATGGCGTCTTCTTGGTGAATGCCCAAATACAACTTTTTAGTACAAAATGGCGCAAGTCGTCTTACCTCACAGGGTGGCGCTTAACATTAGCTTATACAATATGATAGCTACGTTTTAAAGGCACATATTTTAGAAATAATTAATTTTTATATACGGTGCCATCTAGTATCTGATTCCGGAGATTTATGAGTCCATATTTTATATATCTGACCACTCCGAGTGTAGCAGAAGAATTGAAGGAGACAAAACGAAAAATAAAATTATCCACATAAGAAGTGATGTGGAGAAGAGAATTGAAACAAAAACAAGGTGATGTTTAAATGGTGCGACGTGGTTATTGAAAAGGAAATGGAAAAGAAGAGTTCGAGACGGTGGTGTGTTATGGGAAGGATGTACGCCGAAGAGTTTTAAACGATTGCAATTAGAGAAAACTAAATAAATCAAATTTGGGATTTTGGTTTTAACGTGAACGAAACTTTATACAAAAAAAGTAACTAAGCTGTTAAAGTGTTTAAGAAAAAACACAAAATGAAATAATAAAGGGGAAAATTAAAACTGAAAGTGGATAAAATCCGTAAAAGAATTATCTAAGTTTTTAAAACAAAATTAAATATAAAACACCGTCCGCCAGTAGGCCGGAGTAGTGCCGCCAGAAGAACACATGTAGGCGATGGGCACCCCAATGTAAAAGTTAAGTAATTCATTATTGTGACTTTTATACTCATTTCACCCCAGGAGACACAAATATACAGTAGCGTATTTAGAGCAGGGGGGAGACGGGAATGGAGGCGGTGCGCCCCGGGTGACACGTAACTTGGGGCGGCATTTTTATATTTCTATCTAAATTATTTAAAAATTAAATTAATAACATAACAATGTTCTAATTCACAGAATCATTTATTGTAACAAGTATTTAATTTAACAAACATGCGTGCTGACCCCGACAGTCCTTATCGACGTTGAGATTTTTTAGCATAATCACGTATGTAAACAAACATCAGCTGTTAATACTTTCTTTCGCGCCATTGTTGTTATTGTAAACAGAGCCCCCATCGATCGTGGACATCACCAATACGGAAGAGGAACGTATTTGTTATCTCATGTTGGGTTAACCAAAGTTAACTTAAGAACAAGTTAGGAAGTAAGTAGGGAATTCCTTAACAACAGATTGCTTTTAAATTTCGTTTAGAAAAAAAAATATGTCTATACCGACAGCGATTCTTAGAATTTGGAGACATTGTATACATGATATAAATACATTTATTTATAGTTGTTTGCATCCAAAATTTACGCCACAGCCTTTCTTGCAATTGCAAAAAGTCATATTCAACAATTCTTCCGGTACTGGTGTCAATAACGTCGTTATCGGCTGTAAAAGGAGAAAAGTAGGGTTGTGGCCAGTGAAACTGCAAATCGTGCCTCAATGCCTCATCAATACCAAATGATTCTGATGGAGACAGCGTTCATGAAGTCCTCGAGCTTTGCGAAACAACTATAATGGATATCGAGGACGATGATAATGATGTTGACATTGACCTTGGGCAACCTCATGACGAAGATGACGACGAACAACAACAATTTTAAATATGCTATTTTGTGACGGTTGATAATCCAGTGACCTATAGAGACTCTACCAGAACCAACTGGGAGATTTTCAAACACGTGTTCACTGAAAAGCTCACCAATATAACCGACGCTCAATTAATTTCTAAAGCGGATATTGATAGGAGAGTCGAAGAAATTACCACCGCGCTAACTCAATCCTTTGAGGACTCGTGTCCGATTAGACGGGCAGATTTGAATTCTGTCCCCCCTTGGTTGACGCGCAAGCTAAAGAATAAACGGAAAGTTGTGCGCATGCTATACAATAAAGCCGAAAGATCTAATGACGCAAACGAATGGTTAATCTACCAAAACACCTTGCGCCAGAATAAATATGAAATTCACAAATCTAAAAGAAAGTTATGGCAACTCTTCTGCGAAAACGTAGACGCGGTAAATGAGACGTCAAGACTTAAGAAATTCCTATCCAAGATACCAATTCAACCCGAACTCCTCACGGACAGCGACGGAATGCGGGCATCCTCCTTTGGGGAATCGTTGGAATTCTTGTTAGACGAACACTTCCCCGATGGTCCAGACGAGAGCTTCTCAGCTCCGCGTATCGAAACCCTTTGTAATGATACCACTTTCGGAGACGGAGAAGTTGCCTTCGTCACGGACGAATCGGTCAAGTGGGCAGTCGACTCTTTCAAACCGTTCAAATCCCCACGCAAGGACGGCATCTACGCGGCCCTCCTTCAGTACTCGGGTGACCCTCTGATTAGCAACCTAACCACTCTCTTTAGGGCATGCATCAAAATGGGCTATACACCGAAGTTGTGGCGTTGTTATCCGCGTTGTGTTTATACCGAAGGCAGGTCGGGTAGACTACTCAACTGCAAAAGCATATAGGCCTATAAGCTTGACTTCTTTCTTACTTAAAACCTTAGAACGCATCTATGAGTGGGAGCTGAGATGCTCCATCCCCAGAAGCAGATTATCACAGCACCAACATGCGTACTTAAAGGGAAAGTCCGTTAAGACGGCTCTCCATGAGGTGATTCACGCAATTGGAAAAGGCTTCCTCTTTAAACAATCTACGCTGGCTGTTTCCATCGATGTAGAAGGCGCCTTCAATAATGTTCTTCTACATAGGTTCACGGAAATACTCGATCTCTAAAAAATTGGATTACACACATGTTGCATAATAGAACAGTCTTTGCTGATCTTGGCGGGGCAAGCAGAGTTAAAAAAAGTTCACAGGCGTACCCCTCAAAAGCGGTATTTTATCACCTTTGCTATAGGTGCTTATCATGGACGATCTCTTGATAACAATCACCCGAATGAGGTAAAAACCAGTATGTTACGCGGACGACTTGACAATTTTAGTCACCGGAAGTTATTAGCCTGTACTCTGTGGATTGGTGCAAGGCGCGATCCGACTAGTCATGCGCTGGGCCACGGATTGCGGGCTGAGCATCAATCCACTAAAATCTGGGTTATACCTATTCACCATGAAAAGGAATATCCCAATTTTAAACCACACGCTTGGAGATAAAGGACAGGGTGAAATACCTAGGTACTATTCTAGATAAAAACTTAAACTGGAAACCACACCTCGAAGATAGAGCGAACAAAATTCTTAGAGAGTTTGCAGTGTGCCGTAGAGCGGTAGGGATAAAGTGGCGACTCAAACCGCGGATGATCCTATGGATATACACTAGTGTCATTCGACCCAGGTTAACCTACGGTTCAGCGGTGTGGTGGAAAGCAATGGACTTCGCCAACCATCGCAAGATGCTGGAGAAGATTCAAAGGCTGTGCCTTCTCAGCGCAAGCGGCGCCTTTAAGTCAACTAGCACCCGGCCTCTGGAGGTTATCCTCAATATACACCCGGTGAAAATACATATCAAGCAGAGGGCGTCGACTACAGCGCTAAGGCTGCATCTTAACCTTGGCTGGCTTCGTGGGGGAACAAGAGTTCCACAGCGATAGCGACCACCTTCTCGAGACCATGCTGGAAAGCATTCCATCCAGGGCAGAATAGGATTCACTTTCCGTGTTTCAACCATTGACAAACCCAATTATAATTATACTGATGGTTCTAAGTCCGATGAAGGCACCGGAGCGGGAGTTTTCTGTGAGGAGCCTGAAATTGAGCTCTCCATGCACCTTGTAAACCACTCCACGGTTTTCCAGGCGGAAGTCAAGGCCATTCTTGAAGCGGGAAGACACCTCCTTAACTCAGACACTGAGAATAAGGAGATAGCCATCTGCTCGGACAGCCAAGCACTGTCAAAGCTTTGTCTAAACCCTCTGTAACCTCAAAATTATTAATGGAGTCCGAAACCACCCTGAAGTCCCTTTCTCGGAACAACAGGGTGATAGTGCAGTGGGTGCCGGGGCACAGCAACATCAGCGGGAATGAAAGGGCAGACGAACTTGCTCGTCTTGGAGCAGCCTCAGAGGAACCTTCCTCTACAGTCGGGATTGCACCAAAAATCCTTGTCTCAATCATTTCAAGCTGGGCTGACCGCCAACACAGTCGTCTTTGTTTAGAAGATCCCACAGGTATGACAACCAAGGAACTGTGGGGTACACCAAACTCAAATCAAACGAATAAGCTCCTAAAACTCAACAAGCCAACCCTGAGAGCTCTGGTGTCCATTCCCCCTGGGCATTCATCCCTCAGGGGCCACCTTCACAGGATGAGACTTCTTGATGATCCTATATGCATGGGTTGCGGAGAGGAGTCCGAAACAGTGACCCACTTTCTCTGTCACTACCCGGCACTCTCAGGAATACGTTACAGAGTTCTTGGTTCACACCTCCTGGAAGAGTTATATGATGCCGGCAAAGAGGGCTGGGAACCAATACTGAAGTTTATAAGAGCGTCCGGTTGGGAGCTATGAGCGATCGATCATGGGTCTAGAGGGTGAACCATGGTCCTTGACTTGGCCTTCGTTCGGAGGACCTGAAAAAGATCCCAAACCTCTTGAATCAATCAATCAATCAACACATGATATAAATACATTTATTTATAGTTGTTTGCGTCCGAAATTTACGCCACAGCCTTTCTTTCAATTGCAAAAAGTAATATTCAACAATTCTTCCGGTACTGGTGACAATAACGTCGTTATCGGCTGTAAAAGGAGAAAAGTAGGGTTACTATGTTCAACAGTTTGTGGCCAGTGAAACGGCAAATCGTGCCTCAATGCCTCATCAATACCAAATGATTCTGGTGGAAACAGTGTGCATGAAGTCCTCGAGCTTGGCGAAACAAGTGTAACGGATATCGAGGACAATGATAATGATGTTGACATTGACCTTGGGCAACCTCATGACGAAGATGCCGACCAATTTTAAATGTGCTATTTTGTATTTAGTCTTAATAATAAATAAATAAAAAATAAAATTCTTGGTCCCGCATTCACATAGCGTTATACGCTATATACGCTTGTATACGGAGGCGCGCTTGCTCTCTCCGCGCTGTACATTAAAAATGGTTGTAGATACAAAAACTGCTTGACATGAAAATTTTAGGTAATTTTATAATTTACAAGTTTCATAATGACCTTGAATGACGTATTTTCCACAGATAACTATATAATTAAAAAAAAACGATTTTCCCGACCCTTGACTTTGAATATCTTGTGACGCAGGCACGAGATTGTTCCCTTCCATTCCAAAGTTTTCCACTTTTTTACCTTATTTGACCGGGGTACAAGCCTTTTTTGGATCAATGTATCTAAATATAAAGATGCTGCCGACAAAAATCAATTTAGCGAATTTTCTGCGTTAGCTATTCCCCTACTAAAGATAGGGTTCGAATACAGAAGATAAACTGTTCAGATTGGTAAACTTTTTCAAATCTAACCTACGGAATAGAATGAATTTAAAGACACTTAAATCAAAAATAAGAGTTAAGACTTCTGTAAAATTGTTGGGCAAAGAAGATGTTGTTAAGGTTATAAGTACAAACGTTTCTTAGCCACTTTTTGGCCACAAATTCTTGAAATTTAGCCACTTCTAGCCACTTTTTATGTAGATTTTAGGCACAAAGCTTAGCCAAGAGTTGGCAACTCTGGTCAAGATATTAAGCCCAGTGTAGAAACTCGTTGGAACACAAGAGGAGAAACAATGATTGCTATAATAAAAACATTTATTAAACATTTTCAGTGCTTTGAAAAAATTTACATCTGAGGAAGAAAATATTAAAATGAGATCAGACGCTGGAATATTACTCAACTCAACTTTTTTCTGTACTACCTCCATTTATGGGAATCCGTGCTTTTGAAAATTAATGACGTGCAACAAGACAGGCAAATAAAGGGATTAAATATCTATCAATACCTGCGACTTTTTATATTGATTCTGTTCATTGGAAATTTCAAATTGATTTGCTTCTAAAAGATGTCTGTAGGTAGATTTGATTTGATATATGAGGAGAATTATCAAATTGCCAAGATTGCAATCTTAACAAAACGTCAAAATAGAACCTGAATAAAATGTTATTCAAATTTTGAAGTTTTTACTTACAACACCTTGGCAATACGATGATTTCTTATGAATTTAGAAATCATGTAAATTTGTAACCGATTTTGACACCTACGTCAATCGATGATCTCCTTTGATCCGGATAACGAAAAAGAACGCGGCTAATGTGATTTAAAACTGAATTCTTTAAAGAGGTATATCATTGTAGAAAAGGACATCCTCGTACAAAAAGCAGTTACAACAGCCAAAAGAAGAGTTGGAGATATCTACTGAGCGTCGAGTTAGAAGGAAAAAATTACGAGTGGTGAAGATTTGCGAGACGTGGGGCTATCTTTAGAAGAACAACTACAAAGAGAAATGTTTTTCTCATTTGTAAGAGTTATCCAGGAAATAAAAGTATGGTTTGAGCAACTACATGTCCTTGGAGCGTAGAATTCGTGCATAATATCATGTAATATTTTAAATGAAAATTTTGAATGTCAAGTAAATAACTGTATTAACATTGACGAGGAATAGTTTCATATTGAAGGGAAAAGATCCAGAATTTTTTGTCTACCTGATGTACAAGAGCAAGCAACAGGTTGGAAAAACGGGGAAGGTCCTCTTGAACTGTTCCCAACATATTAATATTATTAAGAATTTTTTTAACAATAGCCATCAGTGTCGCTAGTTGTGAACGGATCTTTTAATTAAAAATCATCTTCGTTCCACAATGAGTCATTTAAGATTACGAAATCTAGCGATACTGTCCATAGAAAGAAACCTAACAAATAATACAAATTTTGACAATCAGGTTTACCTGGGCATTCGATTCGACCGAATCAAGGTTTTTCATATAGCATTTTTTATTAGTAAAATTAATCGAATATTCTTCAGCGCCAATCAAAAATAACTGGCAATTGCCTTTTATTGAATTCGGAAAATCTTCGATTCAATTGTATTAAACAGTAGAAAATGCTCCTTGAAAAAATTCGATTCGATGTAGATTTGATCGAATCGAATACCCCGGAAGGCCTGATTTTCATTCAAGACTCTGTTGTGACTCAGGTACCTATGCCCCGAATCACAACCATTAGGTCAATACATCAATATATTGCCCTATACAATATATTGATGTATCACATAAATGACCCTGAAAATGAAAAGTTATTTAATTTAAAATTTCATTTGAAATTTAAAATGCATTTAAAAATGCATTTCCATATCATAACAAAATGCAATTTAGCATAAATTGCATTTTGTTATCAGGCATGCATTTCATTCCCACGATATGCACTGCACACTTACCTACGTACAGTGTCTTCTTCTTTTCTCTTTTTGTACGTACACTGTACACTGCACATACGTATATTATTCAATTTGTAATCTAATTGTATGTACATACATACATACAATTATTACAATTATTCTCGCCCGCTTAAAATTAATATTTCAAGACGGGCGCACAAGTGCATATCAGATTACAGTTTTGCTGTCATGCATATGCATTGCTACCAAAGTTTTTTGCATTTTCTCACGTACGTTTTTTCAACGTCGTGAGAAAGCAATAAAACAATAAGATAAAAAAGCTTTAAAAAAAGTGATCGTGGGTACCTGGGGCCATCAAGCCCAAACCACGCGGGGGTCGTTTTTTGAAATCCGCCGAGAGTTGTACTGGAATAAAGATATTTGCTTCAAAATTGAAATTGGTAACCAAAAGATTTTGTGTCTAAAAAAAATTTTGTCAAGTGACTCGAATCGAATAATAAGAATTAAAATTTGTTAATAAAAGGATTTTGTGTCTAAAAAAAAATTTTGTCAAGTGACTCGAATCGAATAATAAGAATTAAAATTTGTTAATAAAAGGATTTTGTGTCTAAAAAAATTTTGTCAAGTGACTCGAATCGAATAATAAGATTCAAAATTTGTTAATAAAAAGATTTTGTGTCGAAAATAAATAATCAAGTGAAAGGAAAGGAGTTTGTTTAACTATAAAAGCTGTGTGCTCTCTCCAGTGTGTGCCTATAAATAATAAAATAAAAAGAAAAAATTTAATAATAATAATAATAAAAAAAAAAAAAATAAACCCGGGTACCCAACAAGGGTACTTAGAGGAAATTTAAAGTTTAAGCGCCAGAGCGCTCAACGTGGGACCCAAGGAGGCTTCATCCCTGCCTCACAAAGACGTGCCAAAGAAGGAAGACATCTGGATATCGTCATCACCATACCATTGTCATCCAACACCTACGCACAACATACAACAGCAACATCTTTAGCCCAACTCTAAATCTCCTAGAAATCGTCGCCCCGGACGCGCGACGTACTGACATCAACATCAACAAAACAAATATACTAGCAACTATAACAATATTGGATAAAGTTAAAGGTAGCGTGAAAAGCTGTTTATTTTATCCGTATTTTTACCCATATTATAAATATATATATATTATTGTTATTATTCAGTCATTTATACCCCATAAGAACAATTTAGTGCAAACAATATTTTCCACATATATAAGTGATTTCCTTTTTTTTTTCGTAAGAAACAGTGCAAAATTTCCCCGGCTTAACTCGATTTAATATAGATAATTGTATCATTTTATACAATTATCACCTTCCACCCTTCCATGAAGCGACCTCTGCGGTAAGACCTCGTGAGCTTGCTGGTCAGAGGACTTCGAAAAATCAACAATCTGTCCCCTGCGATAGAATTTTGTAAGGCTATCGTTCAGCGGAGAGATTTTGATTGGAAAGAGTGTTCCAGAAATAGTTCCTATTCCCGAATTTATTTTAAAATTTATGTAAATACAAATTCAATTTCCAGTTTTCTTTTTAACAAAAATATTCACATATAAATAGCTTACTGCCTGTTTCAAATTGTTGAGAGTATTAGTCAATTTTTGCATGTGTTTCTCCTATCCTCTCTGTTCCATAAAATTTTCCCACGTCTTCTAAATTTTTTTTTTTTTACAAAATTTAACAAACTTGATCCCAATATTCTCCGATCCCATCAATTGATCTGCTGCTTGGCAGCTGCTACATATATATATACAAAGTCAATTATAATTAACAAGCAAGTGTTTTTATTTATTTTCGCGCACAACTCTCAGATTTTCCTTAAAATTTTGTTTCTTTACAAAAAAAATACGTAAACATATACCTAATTTCTCCCAATTTGAATAAATTTCATACTAAATTTCAACCTAATTCTCGGATTTTTACTGCTCAACAAAACATGACAAACGAAAAAAAAACATTCGACGAGCTTTGCTTGTCTCAGGTCCAAAGAACCGCAGAAGTTAGACAAATCTTGGCCGAATATCACAAAGCTAATAAAGGAAAAAGGACTTCGGATTTTACTTCCGAAAAACTTCAAAGATTGGAAGACTTGTGGGCTTCATTCGAAAAAACGGAAACCCTTATTCAAAATCATGAAGATTTCGATGAATCTCATGATTATTATAAACAGTCATGTTATGACAAAACAGAGGACTGGTACAACCTTACCAAGGCAACTCTGTCTGATAGGTTAAAATCCATTTCACTCCATACAGAGCGCACAAATAACCCGTTTTACATTCCACTTCCAAAAACTTCACAAAAAACAACTGCAGCTGATAATCAAGACAACACAGACAATAATCAACCTAATTCAGTAAGGTTTAGGTTGCAGGATCATTGGCAAAAGTCAATATCGCGAATTATACAATCGATCAATTTTAATTCATTATCGACTACAACACAGACATATCTGACACAAAAGATAAATTCATTGAACAAATAATGGGATGATTTCGAGGCAACGCACAATGAATTAATTTCATATACCAGCCCCAACGACTTCGAAAATGACTATTTTAAAAATGATGTTTACGCCGATATAGAAACATCATACACAGACACTATAATTGCGCTCCAAGAACACTTGGACTCAAGATCCCAAAACTTAACAAATAATACAACTAATTTCAGGGAAAATCATAGTAATGTCTCCTTTAGAGACCAATCTACCTCCTTCCTATCAGAAGCTAGATCGCTCATCCCCAATTTCAGTGGAAATCCGAAAGATCTCCACAAATTTATCTCCAGTTGTGATGATATATACGCGACGGCATCGACGGTGAACGAAAAACACTCCCTCCTTAGCTTAATGAGGAGTAAATTATCTGCAGAGGCATATGATGTATATAGATACAATGAGATATCAGAGTGGCCTGATCTAAAATTGATATTGACTCAAACTTTTGAAGTTAAAACTCCTAGATCCACCTTACAGTCTCAATTAAGTAATTCGAGACAAAGTAGAGAGGAAAGTGTAAAAGACTTCCTTCAAAGACTAAATGCAACACAATCCAAATTAAATGAGGCAACGCACTCTTACACAACGGATAAAGTACTACTAAAATCATTATTAAAAGATAATGAGAGTCAGGCTGTAAGGGCAATTGAAGACGGATTATCCAATCCACAATTACAGACTTTAGCTAAAGTTCATCCTGATAAATCCTTCGCTTCACTAAGGTCAAATATTCTAGATCACTCATCACGTATAGAGCAAAGGCAACCTAATTTTCAAGCAAATAACAAGGTAAATCAATATCCCTTTCAACAGAATAGCAATTCAAATCTACTTTGTTTTAAATGTGGTAGACTGGGGCATGCTGTTTCAAAATGCCCAGTCATACAACGCTCAACGCAAAATTTTAACACAATTCCAAGAATTAATTCGCAATTACAACAACGTCCTACAGATTACAATAAGGTTACATCTCCGTCACAGGTTCCATCTTGTCGATATTGTCATCGGATGGGACATACACTCGAGGAATGCAGGACTAGAGCTGCAAATAATAATCGTCTTAATAGCAGCCAAGGAAATCGAAATAATTTCCAAAAGGTAAGCGATACTCCGCGAACGAACACGGCTGAGAGACAGCCACAAAACAGGGACTGGCAACAGCCGGTAATCCGAGAAAATCGAGCTCCACCGCCGAGATACAACAACGCAAACGTCTCGGCAAAAAGATCACCATCTCCAATGAGGAAAAATAATAGAAGTTCATCGGCATCCAGGCAGGGAAACTGGAAGCAGCGGGAGGTAAATTTCGGCAACCTCTCGCAGATACAAACAAAGGCACAAGTTCACAGGAGTCCCGAAACAATATCGACAGGAAATTAGACAAAAACAAATTAATTCAAATCCCTGTCCAAATAAATAAAAATTCGCTAACTCTTTCCTTGTCCATCGATATCTGCTCTGCTCCAAAACTCACATTTTTAATTGATACGGGAGCAGAGATCAGTTTAATTAAACCCCATCCATTAAAGCCAGACAGTATCTGCTACAGAGATGCTGTCTGTAATATAAATACATTGTTTACTGAGTCCACTTGTACAGAAGGACTAATATTCGCAAAATTATCTCTGGAATCTGAGCAAAATATCTCCATCTTAGAACACCCATTTCAAATAGTGGGAAATAACTCCATCCTCTCATACGATGGCCTGCTTGGTCACGACTTTCTATCTCGATACAATGCTAGTATCAATTACAAAAATAAATACATTTCTCTAGAAACTAACGATTCAAATGAATTTTATCCGTATGAGGAATACTATTCAAATTACCCATATGTTTATTTGAAAAGCGAAGACCCAGAAAAGAGGTCTCATACTAAAAGTTTACTGTATACGGAGATAACATTCTCCAACAAACAAAATTATAAAAATTTATCTCCATCAATTGTTTCGCAAAGCAATGTAAATCAATCTCCATCAAATGCTTCACAAGAAGTGAAGCGAAAAAATAATAACAATCTATCTCCATCCAATGCTTCACAGGAAGTGAAGCCCAAAGGTAATTCCAAAATAAAAATATCACCATCAGTAGTTCCAACCCAAATGGAACTAAATAATAACGACAATCTATCCCCATCTACAGCCGCACAAAAGGCTGCATCAAACAAAAATCTATCTCCATCATCTAGCACTTCACAAAATGTGAAGTCTAGTAATAAATCAAAAAAGAAGTCAAGGAATCTCAATAAACGTTTAACTTCTTCAAATTCTATCGAGTCGGAATCATCGAATAACTCCTTCATAATTCCACAAAAGTTGGAATCATATCTCCTTCCTAACAAACATCAGAAAGAATCGGATAAATTAAACAAAATTAAAATTCCGGCTCGATCAGAATTCATCATTGAAATTCCAACTCCTTCTCTTCAAGATGAATCGGTCTGTTTCAAGAAGGAAATAAGGCCAGGCTTATTTCTTGGAAACTCGATCGTCGAACCAGTCAATGGTATGGCAAAAGTCCTAATCCTCAATACAAATGAGGAGGACGCCGATCTGGGCCCTTACGAGGTGAACCCAGTATACCAAGACTTGGACGACTTTGTAGTCATCTCTACAGACTCAAACAGAGATCCAATTAAGGGCAGAATAAGAAAACTGCAAAACCTTATAAAATTGGATCACTGTAATTCAGAAGAGTCCGAGAGTATTCGCGATATCTGTAGGGAATTCAACGATCTCTTCTTCATAGAAGGGGATTTCCTTTCATATACAGATGCGATTACCCACAAAATCGAGACCCTCCAAGATAAACCGCCCATTTACACCAAGCCTTATAGACTTCCTGAGGCAAGCCGAACTGAAATAAACCGGCAGATACAAGAAATGCTGCAGTCTGATATTATAAAACCTTCCCATAGTCCCTGGAATTCTCCACTTCTCCTGGTTCCTAAAAAACCAGATGAGAATGGAAATAAAAAGTGGCGAGTTGTGGTAGATTTTCGTCGTATTAACGACATTACTATTGGCGATGGATACCCACTGCCTAATATCACTGATATATTAGACCAGTTGGGGAAGTCGAAATATTTCACCACACTCGACCTAGCCAGTGGATTTCACCAGATAAAGATGGACTCGAAGGACAGGGAGAAAACCGCCTTTAGCACACCCTATGGCCACTACGAATACAATCGCATGCCATTTGGTTTAAAAGGCGCCCCTGCAACCTTTCAACGAGCCATGAATAATGTTTTATCTGGCCTTCAAGGCATATATTGCTTCGTATACATGGACGATATTGTAGTTCATGGATACAATCTAAAAGATCACAACACAAGACTCACAGCAGTATTTAGCCGTCTCCGAAATTTTAATCTGAAACTCCAACCAGACAAGTGCCATTTCCTAAGAAAGGAAATTATGTATTTAGGGCACATAATTACAGAAAATGGAGTCAAACCTGACCCAGCGAAAATTAAGTCAGTTCAGTCATACCCCAGACCCAGGAAGGAAAAAGATATTAAAGCCTTCCTTGGTTTTGTCGGCTATTATCGCCGCTTTATACCAAATTTTTCAAAGATTGCGAAACCTCTTACAAGTCTTTTGAAAAAAGATACTCCTTTCAAGTTTGACGCAATCTGCGACGAAGCATTTTGCGAATTACGCAACAAATTAATTTCAGCACCAATTTTATCATATCCCGACTTCGACAAGCAATTTTTTGTCACCTCTGATGCCAGTGACTACGCCATCGGAGCAGTACTTTCACAAGTTGATGATCAAGAAGATCATCCAATCGCCTATGTGAGTCGAGTTCTCAATGGTGCAGAGACTCGTTACTCAACAATAGAGAAAGAGCTCTTGGCAATAGTTTTCGCAGTTGAGCAATTCAGACCATACGTTTATGGCAGACAGTTTACAATTATAACTGACCATAAACCATTAGTATGGCTCATGAATCTGAAGGATCACTCCTCAAGACTGATGAGATGGAGAATACGTCTTGAGGAATATGACTACAAAATAGTCCATAAATCAGGCAAGCTCAACACAAATGCAGATGCTCTCAGTAGAGCCATTCCAGAAAGCAACGAAAAGTTCGCAGAACCTACCACTAGCGTAAATGTGGTAACAAGGAATCAAGCCAGAGCTCAGGCGAATTTGAATACTCCCAACACGAGTGTAATTAATCAAAATCCAGCTCCATCACAAGTGAGCAATTCCGCAGTTACAATAACTGAGACTAATTTTCCCCTCCTACTGACTAAAAATGCGAATCCTAAATTTTTCATCTTGCCAATGCAAGATACAGAACTTGAAAGAGTGTTGGATTCGAAACTTAAATTTACAGATAAATCTCCACTTTTAGAAAATGAACTGAACTTCTTCAAGAGAAAAGAGTCAACAGTAATTATTTCAAAAATTAATTTACCTTTTCGATCACAAAGAGATAGATTGGACCTTGAGAAAATTTTAACAGAGATTTGCTCATACACAGAAGCAAATCGGTTAAAACAAATAAATATCTCCTTCCCTATATTAGATCCACAGAATCTAATAATTATTAAAAACGCTTTTACCCAGATCTTCGCTAATCAGCAAATAAACATCAAACTCCATCAGGATTCAATTAAATATTTATCCGACAGCAATGAGATCGAGCAGATCTTAAAGGATTTTCATTCACTACCGACGGGAGGCCATCAAGGCGTTTCCCGTACTATCAAAAGAATTAAAAAACAGTTCTACTGGCCTGGCATGTCAGACGATATAATAAAGTACGTAAGGAAATGTAAACTTTGTCAAATAAACAAAGTATCCAGAAATCCAAAAATTCCAATGAAAATCTCGAGCATAAGCTCCAAACCGTTCGAAAGAGTGTACCTAGATGTTGTAGGACCTCTCCCAATTTCTCATTCTGGAAACAAATATCTCCTTACATTCCAAGATGACCTTTCAAAATTTTCTGAGGCTATTCCCATAGTCGACACCGAGTCTAAGACATTAGCGGAAGCCTTCACGACAACAATAGTTTGTCGACATGGTATTCCAGAAAGTATCCTAACAGATCAAGGTTCCAACCTCATAAGTGGCATGTTCGCCGAGGTGTCAAAACTGCTGAAGATTAAAAGGCTCAAAACTACTCCATATCACCCTCAGACTAACGGTGCATTGGAGAGGAGCCACAGAACTTTAGCTGAATATCTCCGATCTTATGTGGCAAAAGATCCACAAGACTGGGATACATGGATCCCATATGCCATGTTTGTATACAATACCACCCCTCATTCGAGTACTAATTATACTCCACGCGAACTCCTATACGGATTCCCAGCCGAAATCCCAAACAATTTGAAATCATCACCAGCAGTTTGCTATAATTACGATAATTATGCAAACGAGCTGAAAGCGCGTCTACAACACAGCTTCAAAATAGCTAAAGACATAGCCATGGCCAATAAAGAAAAGTCCAAATTGCAATACGACAAAAACTCCGCCCAGAAATCCTTCATAGTAGGAGATAAAGTCTTACTCAAGAGCAGAGTTCGAGATAACAAGTTCTCCCCACTATGGTCAGGCCCGTATGAGATAATGGAAATCAATTCCCCTGAAAATTCCACTATAAAAGTCAATAATAAAATTAGAAGAGTCCATAATAATGACTTAAAACTTTTTTCGGACTAATACAAAAAGCTTCATCCTCTTCAAAAAGACTTATTCCAATTGAATAACGCAATATCATCTTCCAGGTTTTCAAGATGATACAAATGGCAGTCTTCTTAATCTTCATCCCTTTAGCCTATGGCTCAGGAGTAGAAGTAAAGCAACTAAATGCTAGTGCAGGCATTTATTTTGAAGAAATTGGCAGAGCCAATTTCTATACCAACGAATGGAAAGTCGTCACCTATTACGACCTGGCGAATTTTAAATCGGAATTCAATAATATCCAGTTCATCGCACAGCAAATAACGATGACCTGCCAGAGACTTAATGGGAATTCAGCAATGGCCCACACCTGTAACGGTACGTTGCTACAAATAAATCTTATTATAGCAAACATAGAATATAGGAATATGTTACTTGTAACACAAAATAGGAAACAAAGAGCGCTATTTAATGCAATAGGCTCAATCTCTAAAGCTCTTTTTGGCACATTGGACGAAGACGATGCCAGGCTATATGATGAGCAAATCCATAACCTTACCTTAAACCAAAACTCCCTCCTTTCCCTTATGAAAAGCCAAACTGCAATAGTCGAAGCAACTGCAAATATTTTCAACAAAACTAAAACCGCAATTGAAAAGGAATTCCTGGTTATGCATAAAAAGTTGATATCGATTCAGATAGCCTCTTCTTTAATGGAAAACAGAACATTAGATAACAAAATATCCATTGAACTCGAATCCCTAATCTCACTAATCTCATTAACGGCATTTAGATACCAAAATACCCAAACAGAGCTAATAGATCTTCTAACAGATTCAAGGCATGGAAAATTCCACCCTACGCTCATATCCCCGAAAAAAATTGAAGAAGTTTTATTGAATATCAGGCAGGAATTGCCCAGTTCAATGATGCTTCCCATAAATTCCAGACAAAATATAATTACACAGATATACAAATTAAGTACAATAGCCGCAAATATCTTCAATAATAAAATAATTATAGAGCTCAGAATTCCCCTTCCTTTCAAGGAACCATATCAAATTTTTAAAGCAATGCCATTACCTACACTCCTCAACGGATCTTTCGTGTACATTAACCCATTAAAGGAATATATCCTTATAGACTACAATCGTGAACACTATATTGAATTAACACTTCAGGATATCCATAATTGCGCAACGTTGGACCAAACGCATTTTTACTGTAAGATCTTATCGCCTATCCTAAACACAAATACAAAAGCAAACCAATGTGAAGTAAATTTGATTAAAAAGGAACCAATTACATCGAAATGCAAAATCCAAAAATTAGAACAAAATCATTATTGGACGCAATTATCGCAGCAAAACGCTTGGCTTTTCTCCCTAAAAGAATCCCTACATATAGATATAATTTGTGAAAATTCCATTAATTCACAAACCCTGCATGGAACAGGAACAATGTATATCCATCCCGGTTGTTATGTACGAAGCAAAGAATTCATCTTGCACGGACATAATGCAAAAATATCCAAATTTAATTCAAACTTCGTCCCATCAATTAACATTTCCAGTATACTGTGGAATATGACGTTTTCCGCGGTGGAAACACCCACAGAAAGAAATCCCTTAAATATTACAAACAGCATGGATCTAGATAAACTTCTAAAATCCATTCGTTTCCAAAATGATCAGGAAAAAATTCCTCTTAATCCCATAAATAGCCATCATATCCACCATTATGCACTGTCATATTTAACAGTGGCTTTAATCATCACTTTTATTGGCGCCTATCTGTATATTAAATACAAACGAAAAACCCGTGAATCTCAAAATACACTCCCAGAACAAGAACTGGAAGGTATTCCTACGCCTGCACCTAGAGAGATAAGATTTAAGATAACTCCTGCTCCCAACAGGAAAACTGGAGAAATTTTCTCCAATTAATGTTATAATATAACTATTTTAAATATATACACTATATTTGTACGTATCCAATGGACTCATGTTTTCAGAATCGAGATAAATCCAATGAATTCAAGCACAGGGATCTACTTCCAAGAAAAACAGGCATTAGAAAACTTTGACAGAAACAAGAAACGAACAACAGTAACCTCCTTTTCCCATTTTTTTATAGTCCTCAATAATACCCACCCTCATTCCAACAATAGATTAATAATATCTCACATGTATATACATCTAGTTTTGTATAAAAAAAAAAAAAAAAAAAAACATAACTAATAATAGTAAAAAAAAGATTTATATAAATAAAATAAATAAATAAATAAGGTAAATGCAAGTAGCTGTAAAACTACCAAACATTTATGTATAATTACAAATTTAATATTATTCACCTCATTTTTAATAGCTTAAAAGCTTTAAACATATCAAATAATAAAGTATTATAAATAATAACAAAAAAAAAGAACTCACTATACATTAGCACCAACATTTTCTTTTTAAATAAATAAGTAAATAACAACCGTACATATTAGTGTACCTACTAAATATTAAAAAGTAATAAGTAAATAAGATAAACATAATAGTTATAAAAAAAAAAAAAAAAAAAAAAATTGTAATTATTTTATTAGCATTATTCATACCTTTTTATCCCAGCTCAGCTATAAATTTTAGTTTAGCTACAAATACCCATATGATAGGTAACTCCTATCGAATTATAGATACTAAAACCAAAGAATAAAAGAAAAACAAAAAAAAAATAATAATAAATATAAACAATACAAAGGCAACTAGCTATGAGGAAAAAGGGCAAAAACAATAAAAACAACATCAATTTTATATCTCCAAAAATCCACTTCCTTTTTTTTTATTGATTCTTTTTATTTATAAAAATATTTTATTTTTTTTTTTGAGTGTTCAATCCGTAGAAGGACAAGTATTAGCAATACAAAAATAGGGAGAAAAAAAAATAGTTAAAAACACTAACTCATGATAAGTATATATATGTATATATAATAAAAAAGAAAAGAAAAATTGCGGTTACTCAGCGTCCGGGCCTATCAATGGAGTATGGCTATCCACGGCACTCGGGGCGGGGAAGTAGATAGACCTCCCAACCAGCACGATATTAGCTCCTGCAAAATAAAAAAAAAAAGGAAAGATTATTATACTAACAAGGCAAATGATGGGCCACAAAAACTCACCTAAAGCTGCAAACGACATATTATAGTCGGGCCACAGCGAAAAGTCCACGGAATAATACTGGCCCGCGCGGGGTTCTGCCCCCCAAATCGGAATAGTATCCCTTCCCGGGCAGACAAAATTCAACCGAATGGGCCCCCTCCAGCGAGCCCAAATTGAGTCAACGTATATCCCGGAGATCACCACAACGTAATCCTGTGGGGCTTCGTAGGGCCGACGCGAAACGTACACGGCGAAAAACATCTTGCGAGTGACCGCACTCCAAACTTTGATAATTAGATTATATCGCGAAATTTGCACCGTAAACAATTCTTATATATATATAAACAAAAAAAAAAAACAAAAAAGAAATCATCAAACGAATCCCCACAGCACAGTAAAATGAATACATTTCTCTTAAACCTACTCACACGAACAACGGTGAACGAATCTTTCTTATCACAACAATTAAACGATTTTTTTTTCCTTTCTCTCTCCCCATATACAATCCTAATCAAATCAACATAGAACCGTCAGCAAGTTGATGCCCGATACATTCCCTTCAAGTTTTATTGTTTTTTTTTCCTTTCTCAAATCTTCCTCCGATACTCGTAATATATATATATAGATAAAAAAAAAAAAGGGGAATAATAAGAATTACCATATAAGACATAAATTTACAAAGAATTATATGTAAAATATGCAACATATATTATTGTTAGCACAACTCCTTCTATAACGAGGTATTCCTTCTTCTCTTCTTTTCCTATACGTAGTAATTAACTAGTATAACTAACAATATACAAACAATATATGTACATATTTTGATCAATTTTTGCTATAAGATTATGATATATTAAAATTTCCTGTAAGTATTGAAATTCTGCATATGTTAGAAAGAAAGTTTTCTTCTCAAAAGAATAAAACTTTCTTTTCCCCAGGGGGGAGGGATGTTGTGACTCAGGTACCTATGCCCCGAATCACAACCATTAGGTCAATACATCAATATATTGCCCTATACAATATATTGATGTATCACATAAATGACCCTGAAAATGAAAAGTTATTTAATTTAAAATTTCATTTGAAATTTAAAATGCATTTAAAAATGCATTTCCATATCATAACAAAATGCAATTTAGCATAAATTGCATTTTGTTATCAGGCATGCATTTCATTCCCACGATATGCACTGCACACTTACCTACGTACAGTGTCTTCTTCTTTTCTCTTTTTGTACGTACACTGTACACTGCACATACGTATATTATTCAATTTGTAATCTAATTGTATGTACATACATACATACAATTATTACAATTATTCTCGCCCGCTTAAAATTAATATTTCAAGACGGGCGCACAAGTGCATATCAGATTACAGTTTTGCTGTCATGCATATGCATTGCTACCAAAGTTTTTTGCATTTTCTCACGTACGTTTTTTCAACGTCGTGAGAAAGCAATAAAACAATAAGATAAAAAAGCTTTAAAAAAAGTGATCGTGGGTACCTGGGGCCATCAAGCCCAAACCACGCGAGGGTCGTTTTTTGAAATCCGCCGAGAGTTGTACTGGAATAAAGATATTTGCTTCAAAATTGAAATTGGTAACCAAAAGATTTTGTGTCTAAAAAAATTTTGTCAAGTGACTCGAATCGAATAATAAGAATTAAAATTTGTTAATAAAAGGATTTTGTGTCTAAAAAAAAATTTTGTCAAGTGACTCGAATCGAATAATAAGAATTAAAATTTGTTAATAAAAGGATTTTGTGTCTAAAAAAATTTTGTCAAGTGACTCGAATCGAATAATAAGATTCAAAATTTGTTAATAAAAAGATTTTGTGTCGGAAAATAAATAATCAAGTGAAAGGAAAGGAGTTTGTTTAACTATAAAAGCTGTGTGCTCTCTCCAGGAGCACGGCACGCACGCACGACGTAACAACTCTTGTAATCAAAATGCAAGAAAAATAAATACATAAATCCACATACGTTTTATTATTATTTGTACAATATTCATATTCATATTCATCTTTATTAAAAAATTGTACACAAGATATTTATCTTATATAGTACTTTCTTATAAATTAATAAACCAAAAAAAAAATAATTGTAATATTAATTATTATTGAACTTATGAACAGACTAAATTAATAAATTTAATTCACTTCATATATAATTTAGTTCAATTCAATTTAATTCAATTTAAAAGGAGAAATCATAAAAGCAAAGATAGACGAAAAGAAAAAGAAAAAGAGAAAAGAAAATTTAGCAAACGAAAGCAAAAACTGAAAGGAATATTAAAAGACTAAAGATTATGTGAATAAAATCTGGGAATAAGAATTTTTCGGTGTCTTGCTGAACGCAGATATTGTAAGCGGTGATATAAATGACTAGGTTTGCGTGACGTAATAAGCCGAAGAGGAAGGCCAACCCTCTGCGATGCAAGTATGTCTGCAATGTACAGCATAACAACGATGTTCTATAGGCGTGATGTGATCATAACGTCGCAGTCCATGGATAAACCGAAGACAGTCATTAAAGGCTACATCCATTCTACGTTCACTTGTAGTATCTAGTTTAGGGTACACAAAATTTCCAAAGCAGAAGTGTGGCAAGAGGAGAACCTTGACAAGTTTTTCACGAGTGCGGAGTGGGAGTGTATCAGCACACAACCACAACATCCGCAGAACAGAATAAATTTTCCGCAATTTTTGGGCTGATATAATCTGTGCATTTTAAATTGGCATTTATCATAACTCCAAGGCTCTTAACCTTATCTACATACGGAAGGGTAACAGAGGCGATACAAACTGGAGGAAGCTGCTCGGGGTCAAAGCCTGGATTGTGTATTGCGATTGCAGAGCATTTCGTAGGGTTTAGCCTTATATCATTATCACGAGCCCACTCAGATAGGTTTACTAGATCCTCGTTAATGCACCCCAAACAGTTCTCCATAAGGACGATAGAACTACTATGGTAAATCTGCACGTCATCCGCATACAAGTGAACCTTAGCGAATTGGATTTTCTCTGGCAGATCATTCTATTTATCATCGGACTTCATAGAAAAAATGGCCCATGAACAGTTCATCACAATCAACCCACCTGAAAGAAAACGAGTTTGGTAACTCTGGTGCCGTAGAGTTTTACCAATGAGTGTGCCAAAGTCTCGATTGTGGCCCCTGCCAATGATTGTGGCCCCTGCCAATGATTGTGGCCCCTGCCAATGATTGTGGCCTCGCAGAAACTACGCTAGTAGTAAAATATTGATTTAGCTCATCAGGATGAAGATTACAGCAAGCCTTCTCATTTTTGCATAGCCCGTACTTTTTTAAGTTACTCCACACAAAAATACTCCCTCTCCTCTATCAGAGAGTAAATTTTTCTGTAGAGTCATGGATTACTGGTGGATCTTAAGCTTTTAGTTCTTACAGGTGCATATTTATCTAAATGTAGCTCATAGAACTTTCAAAGATTGATAGACGATCAACAATTGGAGCAGATAAACGCGCAAATTCAGCAATAAAATTCATGCATTCCTCTGAAAGACTACCATGATCAATATTGTTGCAATTTGTGTGTGAGACAAACGATTTGTGACACAGAAATCCATTTTTGTAAGCTAAAAATAATATGTCATGATCAAAAATGCTAGGTGGGTCAATTTGAGAAAATATTCTACATTGTCTGCATCTGTCGTAAGGTATAGATCTAGCAATGAAAGAGAACTTGTGTTAGAAAAGGTTGGGGTATCATTAAACACTTCGAGGTGAATACTCCTCATAAAATCCACAAAATAAAGCGTAGCGAACTGCCTCGCAAGATATTAACGTTAAAGTCACCACCAAGAATTATCTTATTATAACTTCGCGAAAGTATAGAGCAGGATTCCTCAAACTCTTTCATATTATTGCAATCAAAAACTGTTTGGAGGGGCAATAAGCGGCTACAAGCGCACATTTCTCTGCCCCACTATCAACCTCAATACAAATGAACTCCAAATTATGAGTGCTCAATGATGCTAAGATTTTGGTTTTAAAGCAGCCTTTTACATATATTGCAGCGCCACCGCCAATTCGTCCCTCACGATCGCTGCGAAAGAGTTTATATCCAGAGATAGATACCAAGCTAGAAAGGGTGGAGACATTCAACCAGGACTCACTAATAAGAATCGCTTGAACACCCGAGCCAACAAAAATTTCACGCATTTCATCCATCTGACTACTAACAATTCTGGCGTTCAGCAAGCATATATTAAAGCCAGCAACTTGCTTACTACAGATTTTAATTAGGGTTCTTACCTTGTTCGTTGCAGTAAGCACGTCAATCATTAGTGTCCCAGGGCAAATTACAACGCATACAATTAGAAGGCTCTCCGGACTGCAACCTAATTACTCTACGAAAGAATAGGAGAAAAAGAGAAAAAGTATACAATAAAAGAGAAAAAGAACAGAAGAAAAGATAAAAAGTAACTTAAACATAAGAAGAAATGTTTATACATCATAAATCCCAGTGAGATATTTTGCATGATAGTATTGTTACGAGCGTGGCCTTAGTTCGTTATTTAAAACACAATATTTCAGATATAATTCAAAAGTTCTTTATTTATTTAACTTTACTGTTTACTCTCACAAATTCACAAATAATTATCAAGTCGACCTCTTTATTTATCGCTAGTACTGTACTTCTAATTATCGCAATCCAAATAGTTTACTTCGTTCACTTCGCTGTCTGAAATAATACTCCGCCTCCTAGCTGTCAGAGCGCCGTATTTATACTCTACGAATTATCCTAGAACCTTCCTGAATATTCCGTTCCCCAAACCCAAAGTTTACTAAGATGACACTAACCTAAAGTTGCTTCCATTCCTAACAGATGTCGCTTGATTCACTTTGTGGCACGTAACACTGCCCCCTTCTTAAAATTTGTTCGTCCCGAACAACAGATGGTCCACGGTCTTGGTGCTCTCCGTATTGACCCAAGCGATCTAGGTGAACGATTTTTCTTTTGCATCTTGTACCGCGCTGATTCTTGTATGGCATGTTATTAATTTTAGTTTTAACTGCATACGGTCTCCCCCAGTGTTGTGATAACTTTGGAGAACGTCTCGTGGCCTCATGCACATCAGCTAATCTTTGTCTGAGCTTTGTTACGTAGTCTTCTGGTTTCTTTTGTTCGCCTTTGGGTATACCAAACTTGACGTCGCTAGGTAAGCGCATTTCCTTTCCAAAAATGACCTTAGATGGACTTTGTCTGGTCATATTGTAAGCAGCTGATATATAAGCCATTAGAAATATAGGAATATGTCGAACCCAATCGCGCTGATTATAGTTGAAGACCTTCCCGAGATGTTTGATTAATGTTCTGTTGAAACACTCTTCCATGCTTTGATTTTTCTTTCGTCTTTTATCTTTGATTCCTTTGTCCTCAAATTTCTTGCCCTTTTGATTGCCGTTGTCATCCTTTTCATTGCCGCCTTTGCGCTTCTTATTATCATCATCGTCAGAAACTTTGTCTTTACCTTTTCCGACCTTCATTATACCCTTATCATCGTCATTATCAGCATCTTTAGACCCTTTACTTTCGTCTTTTTCTTTCTTTCATTGTCCTCGCTCTTGGATTTCCTTCCTTTCTTCTTTTTACTTTTATCACCGTAATCATCATCATCTTTGGATTTCTTTCCTTTCGTCTTTCGACTTTCGTTATCATCATTGTAGCCATCGTCATCTTTTTCTTCCATCCGTCCGCAATGTTTCCATTCAGGATTGCATGGACGTTGTGAAAAAGCTTCTGCATTTCCGTGGATACGTTCTTTGCGGTATGGAATTTCAAAGTCATGAGGTTGCAGTCTAGAGTCTCCACGGAAAGCTTGCTCTCTAGCTCGCCATCTTCTCCCTTCTTCTTCTGTTGTTTGCATTCGTCCTCGTTTCCTACAGTCGTTTTGCAGGTGTCCCAGTCTACTACATTTCCAGCATCGAATGACACCACGCGAAGTGGTCTTTGATGACGGTATTCTGCTGTGAGTCTGCTGCCCAACTCGATATCTTTGCCCAGCTCGATATTTCTGCCCTTCTTCTAGCGCTTCCATTCGTCGGCGTTTTCTGCAGTCCCTTTGGAGGTGTCCTGGTCTATTACAATTCCAGCATCGCAGAATACCACGTGAAGAATTGCTCTGTGATGGCTGCATTCTATTACAAGTACATTCCTCCACCGAAATTTCTCTCACTCGTACTGCACTTCGAGAAGCTTGCCTGGCAGATTCATACGCTAATGCATACGCTAGTGCTTCTGCTGTTGATTTCTTTCCTGCTAGCCTTAACGCTTGTTGTAAATTGTGATCTGCAATAGCGTTCACAAATGCTTCTGTTGCCACTTCATTAAGGAAATCTGCATTTACGCTAGAGTACGAAAGATAAGCTAATCTTTCCACATCAGCCTGCAGTTGTTGCAGTGACTCGCCATGCTTTTGAGTCCTGTTGCGTACCTGCAGGCGATATACTTGCTGCATGTGTTCATCTCCATAACGTAACTCTATCGCCTGTACTAATGAAGTACAATCACGTTGCCTTTCTATCGGTATAGTTTGTAAAAGCTCTGATGCAGAACCTCGAAGTGCTAATACCAGAGCTGTAGCTTTGTCTGCATCATTCCATCCGTTTACTTCGGAAGCAGCCTCGAATTGTCTCTTGAAAATATGCCACGAATTTTGTCCATCAAATATTGGAGGTTTCATTCTGCCTGCATTGGATATTTCAATTCCTTCGTGCCGTGGTTGTCGATGCCTCATCTTCTCCAAATCTGATTTGAAGTTGTCAAGCTGTTCGGTAACTTTTTGTTGAACTTCCGCCACTTCTTGCTCGATTCCTTCAATTTTTAAATTTTGTTCGTCTAACGAGTTTTTCAGGAAATTCTTTTGTTCCTCTAAGCGATTTTCTAGACAATTCTCCAGAGAACTCTTTTGTTCATCCAAACGCGTTTCCAGTGATTTCTTCTGTTCATCCAAACGGGACTCCATGGAATTCTTTTGTTCATCCAAACGGGTTTCCATAGATTTCTTGTGGTCCTCGAGAGAATTCTTTTGTTCCTGGAGAGAATTCTTTTGTTCGTCCAAACGGGTTTCCATAGATTTCTTGTGGTCTTCGAGAGAATTCTTTTGTTCGTCCAAACGGGTTTCCATAGATTTCTTGTGGTCCTCGAGAGAATTCTTTTGTTCCTGGAGAGAATTCTTTTGTTCCTGGAGAGAATTCTTTTGTTCATCAAAACGAGCTTCCATTTTGCTCATTAAAGTACTTAAAAGCTGTTCTATGTTCATTGCAGGCTCTTCCTCCATTTCTGGCTCTTCTTCGAAAACGAATGTCTCAGGATTCTTTTCTTCCTCTATCAAAGCTTGTCTAAGTCGCTCGACTAGAACATTCTTTAGGCCAGTCGTTTGTAATGACCGCTTCCCCAACTCCACTTTCAATTCCTGTATGCGAAGCTCCTCTAGCTTGCGTCCCATTCTTGCGTCTTTTGTAATTCACTCACAGTTTAATATAAAATTATCTTTCGGAATTTTTACACACGAGTTCACAAAATTAATCACTCTTTGAACTTCAAATTCAAATGCCACCAATTTATTTCGCGATTTTATCCCACTTCTGACACCAGTTGTTACGAGCGTGGCCTTAGTTCGTTATTTAAAACACAATATTTCAGATATAATTCAAAAGTTCTTTATTTATTTAACTTTACTGTTTACTCTCACAAATTCACAAATAATTATCAAGTCGACTCTTTATTTATCGCTAGTACTGTACTTCTAATTATCGCAATCCAAATAGTTTACTTCGTTCACTTCGCTGTCTGAAATAATACTCCGCCTCCTAGCTGTCAGAGTGCCGTATTTATACTCTACGAATTATCCTAGAACCTTCCTGAATATTCCGTTCCCCAAACCCAAAGTTTACTAAGATGACACTAACCTAAAGTTGCTTCCATTCCTAACAGATGTCGCTTGATTCACTTTGTGGCACGTAACAGTATATTGCTGACGTGCTCCAGCTTCTAGTATAGATGCTTTAATTACCAGTTATAGTTTCAGTCAAGCACTAAGCATGAATTCAGGTCATCTAAGCTCAGCACTTTTTTAGCTCTGACATCGTTCTCCTGCAGTTTGACATAGACAATACCGTTTTTAGTGAAGACAGAGTAAATTTCCCCAAGCTTGCGCAGCCGCAGAGCCTCTCCGAAGACATGATAATCATTTGGCGAAAGGCTCTCGTTAACAACGACGAGGGCATACTACAAGAGAAATTTCTTGAACAGCTGATCGATAGAAAGAGATTACCCACGAAAATGATTATAATATTTGAAAGAAAGAATTGCATGTAGCTTTAAGGAAATTGAGCATGTGTGTGACAAAGAGAAATATACTTATTTTATGTTAAGTAGAAATGTTTACATTTTTCAATAACCAGGCACGTTGTTTTTTTACACACTGGTGAATAAGGATGTAGTGGTTCACTGTTGTTTTTTACACACTGGCGAATAAGGGTGTATTGAACAGCTGCTCAAGAAATTTCTCTTGTAGTATACCCTCGTCGGTTAACAAACACCGTTGAATCAGCAGAGAAGCCTATTAGTTGATTTTGTTTAATGCCACCCGCTTGTTTGAATGCCGTAATGAATGCACGTCGTTCAGCTTGGCCAGAGAAACGCACGATTATGGGTGCATCGATCTTTGATGATGTTGACGTGCTTGCATTATTAGAGAGATTTCTCAGCCGGAAAGCATCAGTGAAGGAAAAGACAGGGTGTTGCACCTTAGCTGCAATTTCAGCCCAAATATGCAGTGGATTTTCAGACATTTTCATAGGAATCCCCCGAATGATGATATCGGATAATCTTTGAGTGCGCTGCAGTGATTCAAGCTGCATCGTGCGAGCTTTAAGTCTAGCCGTGAGATCAGTAATTGAGCCTTCACGTGCCGTAATACGAAGGCTATAAGCTTCTAAATTTGAACTAAGCTCACTTGTTGTTTTTTCACACGCATTCAGACGGGCACTGCAGGTCTTAAGTTTATTGTCAATGAACATCATTATTCAAGATTCATACTCCATTAACATCTGGTTAAAATTATTGGTGAGTCTGCGTTCAAGGTCACGAAGTAGTTGATTTGAATCAGATGATGGTAAATCAAAGTTCGGGTTATTGCCCTGTGACGATGATGCATTGGATGTACTGCGCAGGACGGGAGCACTAGTCTCAGAGTTAAGGCGACCTCTCCCCTCACGTGCTGGCAGGGCTTTCGATGTATTAGTTCCCTTACTCGTCATAATTCCAGTCCAGAGAGAACAAAATGAACCAGAGTCGAAGGAAAAGAATTCACAAAATGTGGAGTTTTAACGAATGTAATTAGCACCAAACCACGCACTATCGTATAGTAACGTATAATACTAAAGATAGGCACAAGAATTAAATATAAACCACGCGGTTAAAAAGATAGGAGCGTTTTCAGACACGTCTGTTAGTTAGCGCACATTACTACAACTGTGTTTAAACAAAATAAATAAATGGTTTTACCCATTTATTTATTTATAATCAATAATTGTTAATAACCACTCTTGATTTTTATTAAGTTAGAAAGGTAGGCAAATTCATAACCGATCCTGGCGACAAAGGTTCTAGCTACTTCACTGAATACATAATAGGATTTCAGCAATCAGTTTGTACTCTATAAAATAACCAAAGGTGAGCAGAAATCTAGATTAACATTTTTTCTCTGTAGTTTTTTTCCAGTAATTCAGAAGCCCCGCCCTTCTTCTGTGATGATGTGGTAAGATCGGGAAAACGGGATGACACACAACGATCTTGAATGTTCACGGGATAGATAGTATTGACTCGCTTTCCCTTCTTGCCCTTCCCTAACCAAACCCTAAAATAGTGGTTATTTCGTCACACCACACGAAATGTTGTTGTTGTGTGTACTGTGGTAGCAGGCAGATTATTTAATATAACGCACCACACTAATCTCCGCACCCTTAAGTCCGCCATTTACCTACAGATTATCTGCAGTTCCGTAGTGTGGATATATGTACATATTTGAACTCCACCTCACAATATAGCCTAGGTAATCTGCGTGTGTATGTTGGGAATTTTTACGATTGAATTATAAATCACATTTGCCGCCCATACTATAAAACTGCAGATAATATTCACCGCATACATGCAGTTCATGGTCAGATAACAGGACTGCAAATTTGTAAACTGCATATAAAGTCTACTATTTTATCGTCAACACATTTTTATACCCTAGATTAAATCTATAGGGTATACAGAGTTTGTCATTCGTGTGCAAGGCACAGAAATAATGATGGTAGAGCAAAATGGATTGGACTTAAAAAAAAAGTAAAATTAAGTTCGAAAATGAGACTAACCGGGCAGCTCCTTCGTGGGGTTACCATACAAAAAATTCGTTTTCCACTATATATTTGGACACTGCCGAAGAACCCGTCCACATAGAGAGCTAAAATTTGGTACGTGGTGTTTTTGTAGTAATAACAAATAAAATTTCAAAAATGGACTAAATCGGGGAACCTGTTCTTGGTGTTGCCTTATAAAAATTTAGGTTTTTTACATATACTGTAAAAACGATCAGACCTAGTCATTTTTATTGTACTAAAATCTTCTTCAGAATATAAAATTTGTTATAATCATTTTTTCTGTCCGACGAACTGTTCTAGAAATATATGCAAAATCAAAATTGCTCAAATGGGTGACCATACGAAATTTTATACGGGCATTCAACTACGATAAGCATTGCTCTTAAAGCAATTCTAGCTTTTTTACTTGTTTTTAGTTCATTTTGATATTTTCGTCAAGTAATTGTAGTTTCTTATCGTTCTCAACGGGTCACAGAAAATCGAAAGATATATGGTTCAAATTTGTGTATCGACCATCTCCGATTTTGATAAAATTTTGCAGGTAGGTTGGTTTTATTATTAGTAGAAATTTTCAGTAGCTACAGAAGACATACACAAGACATCGATTACAACACCTTTCGTTCATGAGAGTATTTAGATAACATTTTTACATATATTTACGACATTTTGGTGGGAGGCCAAAATGAGGAAAAGACAAAACCATTACTTATGGTAGAAATATAAATACCGCAAAGTGTATAATTGGAGATACTTCCTTAAATTTTTTAAGACATTCCATAAGTAAGGATGGCATACTTCTTTCTACTGACAAAATAATATAATTCAGGATTTTCTATCACCTTCTTCCGTAAAACATACTGCTGAGAAATGGTAAATTATTATCATCGTTTCATTCCAAAATTAGCAGAATTGCTAAGTCCTATATACGATCATTTAAGCCTTTTTTTAAAACAATCGAAAAATACTAAAAAATCTTCATGACCTTATGTGGAAACAACTTCAAACACATAAAAGAACCTCTCGCTTCTTCAACACTTTTGGTACACAGAATTGAAGACTCTACTTTTAATTTAACTGGGGATAATTCTGCAATAGCAACAAGTGCTGTTTTACAATAATTAAATAACCATAATTGGTAACCTTTAGCTTTCCATTTGAAGCAATTAAAAAAGGCTGAAACAAAATAATCAGCTTTCGACAGAAAACTTCTGGCAGTTTATTTAGCAATAAAACATTTTCGGCATGTATTTGAAGGACAAAAACCATTAACGAATGCCATTTGGGCAAAAACAGAGAGATGTCCTAGGCAAGCTAGACATTCAGATTTGATTACACAATTTACATCAGACATTCAACACATTAAAGGTAACTCAATTGTAGTAGCAGATGCTCTTGCACAGATATCTGGTAATCCCGAAGAATGCAGCGCAATTGAAAACAATAAAAAAATTGACCTGCAAGAGATTATCAAAGCGCAAGCAGATGAAAGAGAGTTAAAGCATCTTAACGAGCAATAGCAACAAAAGTCTAAGTACAAACTTCTGAAAATAGATATTCCTTCAAGCAACCATAAACTCCGGTGCGAGATTTCGACAGGTAAATCTCATCTTCAAACTGGGCCGGATGTATGGGGGTGCACTCGGGGGCACTTGCTCCGGGCGCTAGTTTGAAGGGGGCGGCAATACGACTGACTTCTGAACCCATAACTAAACGAGAAAAAATCTAATTACAAGAATTAGAATTTTTTTTCAGACTATACTTATACTTATACAGTCAATTAGTTTACTGCCTATTAAATATAAGTGTGTAAGCCTCTGTAATCTAATTAAACTAAAAATTCCGCTAAATTCTCAAATTGTGCCTTTGTATCATATGAAATGAATTCAAAAATTGTACAAAAGTGGCTAGCAATCGTATGTTCCACATCATCCACCAATCCTACCTGGAAAGTAGACAGAATAGACAGTAGGCACAAGCACAGATTTGCCAGAAAATATTTTTATGCCAGCTAAATTTAGTCACTTTAACCGGAATTAAGTCCTTTGAATCTGAGTAAAAAATCTCATAAATCCCTTCAACCTGAACGGCAGTTTGCCAGAATTCGTACCCAGAGTTTTTTTAAACCATCTCAAATTTTAATAGTTTTAGACGAGAGGATTCATATTAATAATACCGGAGACAGGCTTGCAATTTCAAAATTGAAATTTTGCGCTCAACCGAAAGTCTGTCTCTATATATACTGAAACACAGCTCGGTTTACGCTCGGTGTACACTCAGTATGTAGTACATTGGAGCTCAATATTGAAATCGCAAAACGTACGTGGTATACGAGCTTATTGCAATATGACCATAGTTATAAACCGTAATCATTTAATACACGAACCTTTTAGAACCGAATTTAATACTGCAATGTTGGCTAAAACTTTTTCTGACATTTAATATTTGACACTTGTCAAATTGAAGTGTCTATTTCGTTTTTATTTTTCATATATACAAGTAATTTCACAATATCAGCTCGCGTTTTGTACGTGCGCGGAACTTTCTTAAGGCAAATAACAAATCAAGTGATAAATCAAATGTAAGTTCTCTAATTAAATTCTTAGTATCGTACACCGCAAGTGTGTCTCTGAAATTTTATATTGCAATTGCCATAATTACATTATCAATATATCAATACTGAAATTGCAAGTCTGTCTCTCGTATAAAATAAATTGCATTTGTAATGATACGATTTTTTACATTCCTTTTATTTTAAAACAGTTTGAGATTCAAACGACATGTAAGATCTATAATTGATCTTAATTTTTGTTTGAATTTGAAATTCTTTCTATATATAGCAATCGTTTGTTTCAAATACAAATTGTTTTTAACAATTCTGGTTCTAGTTCCAAGGAATGCAGTATAAATAGGTCATCTATCATATATATATGATGCCTAGTATACCGTGGAACTGTAATAAAATGTGCCTCAAATAAAGATCGTTTTTAGAGAGGGCGGTAAATAACGTCTTTTCCCCCCCCTCAAAACTTTCCTAGATTCGGCATTGTCTTCAATTACCTAACAAACTTCGGAGAATGACTTTCGATATTTTGCAAATACTTTTGGCCAAGCATGAACAAGCATATTAAGCCAACAATCGGAAGTACACAGGCATACGAAATTAGAAGTTAGAACTTTTAAAATTGGCAGTGGTAGGTAGATTTGATCACATTCATTTAGACATTCTTGGACCTCTCCCACAATAAAAAACATTCACCCATATTTTCGCAGTCATTGATAGATACACACTTATACCCTATTAAAAATACGTCAGCAGAATCCACAGCAAGTATTTTATCAACAACACGTGTTTCGTTTTGGCGTACATTTAAGAATAACAACCGACCAAAGATTTCATTCAATATGACTGAAATTTATTTCAAGAGCTTTCAAAATTTTTAGGTTGACACAAAATCCACACAACTCCTTACCACCCACAAGCTAATAGATAATTGAAAGGTTTCATCACCAATTAAAAACTGCTATCAGAGCGACTGGAGACACAATCAATTGGTCATCACACCTTGGTACAATTCTTTATGGTATACGTACCAAAGTTAAGGAAGATCTACAATAAAACATGACGCCAACAGATTCTAGAAAAACTAGTACCAATTGTTATATTCCAAAATCATTAAACGATTCTGAGTTCGTTTTCATTCGTAGCGATAGAATCAAACCGAGTCTTCAGTCATATGAAGGACCCTTTACGGTTGTTGGAAGGAGAGATAAAAATTTCACTGTTAATGTAAACGTAAACTCTCTATCGATCGCTTGAAGCCTGCATTCGTTGAAAAGAATTACCAAAACTATTCACCAGAGAAGCAGTAAAGAAAGTACACTGAGAGGGGAGTAAATGTAGCGCGGTACATAAGAGTATTCATAAGATTATTACATAATTATATTTTATAATACAGGGTGTTTCCCACTAGGAGGTCATTAGAGCAGGAGGTGCAATGTAGTACTCACCTAGAAAAACAAAATATTGATTGGCAGGGGGGGGGGGCATATCAGCCGTTTAGGAGTTACAGGGTAATTAAGAAAAAAAGCTAGTTTTTACAAATCACATTGAATCTTGAAAAGTACAGGGCGTACGGGCACACTTAAGAGCTCATTATATGCAGAACAAAACTTTATGGCCTTTCCAATGGCTGCTCAACCAGCCCGGTACCCTCTTAAAGGGTTACAGCTAGCACATAATGTGTAATGAGTATAATTAAAGAGGGCAGTCTATAGTTTACAGTTTTTATGAAAAAATGTTACGTTAACGACCTTTTTGTAAAAATAATAGAGGTAAAATTAAAAAAAAAACGGTAAGAAAATCCGACATTTTTAGTTTAGACAACGATAATTCTTGCGAAGAGAGGGTTGCGGGTTAAGAATCATTGGAAAGGCCATGAAGCTCTGTATACAATGAGCTCTTCACTGTGACCGTACACCCTGTACTTTTCAAGATACAGGGTGATTTGCGAAAAACTAGCTATTTTTCTTAATCACTCTGTAACTCCTAAACGGTTGATATTCTCTCTCCCCCCCCTCCTGCAATACAATTTGTTGTTTGTTTCGGTGAATACTATCACCTCCTGCTGTATTGACCTCCTAGTGGGAAACACCTTGTATAATAAAAAGCTTGGAAAACTTTGAAAATGGATATTGTACAGTAGGATTTGTAATAGCAATCTAGTCAATGAAAATTCAAAGACAATGTAATCGCATTCACAGACACTGTATAAGAATAAATTATCGTAAAAGACACAAATGTATTTGAAATCTTAATGTGCATAAAATAGATCATTACAAATTATTTAGTAGCATTTATTCTCTAGTCACTACGACTACAAGGAATTGTTAATAAAATAAAAATATATTGCTAGTAAAAATTAAATAAAAATATATACATAAAGAGCATTGCAATGGGAAAACCGAAAGCACTAAACGTAAATGTGGGATGAACACACGAAAAACCAAGTATAAAGAAATATTTGTATTAATTTAAATAAATAAAAACTAGAACAAGAACTAATTAAAAATATTTGGTATTTCTTCCAATTTTCTTTTTTCTCCCATATGAGAAAACCAGGATTATAAAAAATGTATGTCATCTATTGAATTGAGGACAAGCGCCATCTTGAACATCAATACTTGTAATTATTCTTTGGTCATTGTGTACACGGAATTTAGCCGATGTCATTATAATGACAGCATCTTATGGCAAATATTTTTCCTAATTTTTTAATATTTGAAATAATGACAGAAATAAGACCGTTTAGATGATAATGACAAATAATCACGAATATGTCTTTCGTGCAAGTCCAGCATTAGATCTTAAAACATTCTAAATTTTCTTGACTATTTTCTTCTACTATTTAACAGGAAGAGTCGTCTCCCTTCATTATGCAAACATTAAATTTGCAGAATGCGATGAAAGCTCATATTGATTCCTGTCAATCTGCTTAACTCATAAGCAGCTAATTTTGTCGAGTATGCATATTATGCGAAAACTGAATAGTAAAAACTATAGGAGAGGTAGTTCAAATTCTACTTTCCATTAATGACATTTCTATCTAGGAGCCCCCCTTCATAGTCGCAGTAAAAGATAATTCTGACTGACTAAGTATGTCATTAAGCTGATTACTCTGTAATATTAATGGAAAGCTTCTATCACGATTTTCGCTCTCAAAGCCATTTTTACTGCATACCTCGGTGGCTTTTCCCCCATATTTTTCGGATAGTGTCCCTGTTGCTATCTACCAGCATCAGAAATTCTTTACTTTTGGAAGAAATAACAAAAGGTGTGTGGAAATATTTTCACGTGATAAATTATTCAAATATTATTTCATTTGGAATTATTATTTTATGCATAACAACAAGTGGGGGAAAATACTTTTTGTGGTACCTATAGTTTTTTTGTGGAATATTTATATGATCAAGGTATAGTTAGTAATCCGTCACAGTATGCATTTATATGCTTTATATACACATATATATATAAGTTAGTATAGAAGTAATATTTAATCAATCTCAGCTATTTAAATTTGCAATTATCAATTATAAATTTACCTAGCCACGATTTTCACAAGGTTTTGTGTACAGGTACTAGTTTGTATGAACTCATTCGGCCATGTAAGATATCTAGATAACTATTTATATTTTGTAACGAATAATGTTTCGCATAAGCTCGAATTATAAGAACGATTTGAAAAATCTGATATTTATTATATACCACATTCTGCATTCTTAGACATAAAAGATGGATTCAATAACGTTGGTACTGAAGAAGCTATTCCGCCAAGCTAGAAGTTGATCTATGAATAGGAAATTGGATAGTAAAAATGTTGAGGACAAATATCATTCATTCTAAAATGGGCATTGCCCATCTCATAAAAGGTCACCACAAACATTGAGAAATATTCGAATGGCATCCTTGATCGAAAACTGAACTGGAAAAAGAACATATAAGAGCGAGTTAAGTCTGCATTACTTTTTATACCTGCAAGAGAAACCCCGGCAAGAAATAAAGTCTTCGACCTAAAGGTCTTTGGATTTATACAGCTGAAGCAGTATGCTAAACTATACTCCGCTCTTGGAAAATGCTGCAACAAGTTCAGCCGTCCAGCGGTCCAAGTGTCCCACGAGTACCCTGCGATCAACACCAACAGACGTCCTAAAAGTATTTTTGTATCCATTTGCTTCAAATTTACCCATCCATCAGAAAGAACCATTTAATACCTTCAGACTCAAAGATTCCGAGTGTTACAGCTCCAATCCCGATATAAAAAACTTTGCAAAATTTTCCAAATTAATTCGAATTTCATTTGTCATCCCTACTACTTCCCAGAACACAAAAAAGGGGTTAGCAGATTGCATGGAGCCATCCCTTCATGACAAAACTGCAACCTATCAATTGACAATAAGCCTTTGCCAGGTCACGGATGAATTCGTAAATCCCAATGCCAAACGCCTCACTTAGATCTCCGAAAAGGCCTCTTCCCGAAACTGTAAAGATATTATATACTTTGGCCAACTGGACCTTCGATACCTACCAAAAAGCCGATATAATGAGCATATGTGAGACGATCAAAGGGGGTGGAAGTGTTATTCATTCATAAAATAAGTCGAATTCATAAACGCCTTTTATTGTTGTCTTGTTTCGTTTCCTCCTTCTTCCGAAACAATCATGATTTGTTCGATAGTTCTACTGCTTCATTTCAGAGAGTAGTATTACTTTATTGACTGCTAATCCGCCCTGATTTCAAGTTCCGACTACTTTATATGAATTAAGCCTGCAATCAATCTAAATCATAACCAATGCCGTGGTTGGTAAATTAAATTATGTTAGAAGTTTCGTAATGGCGGAAGTGCGCCACTTAAGTTAGCCTTATAAGTTAACTAAAACAATTACTGCCTGTAACATATTTAACTCAAAGAAACAAGTAAAAAAATCAATCTAAATCGAACCACTATCCCTGCCTCATACAGAGTTGAAGCGGTGCACCACGCCGCGGATCGCCAAAGAGAAGATAAATTCGATCTACTTACCATGCCGAGGCTCGGTGATTTCTAATAATAATAAGGAATCTAAGATCATGCGGGGGTTATTACTAAACTCTGCGCGCCTTGTATCCAGAAATAATGAAATTAGTAAAGCTTTCTAAATTACTGATTTTTCGCTCACTGCGATTAAGTCCGCCTGAAATTATGAATGTTACCCATATCACGCACGAATCGATTATGCAGTATGAATTCCAGGATCATTCATGCCATAGATGTCTTAGTTGGACCTATGCTTTCCATTATCATCCTCAAATTCTTTCGATACAGGAATTTCTACAACTGCAAACCTAAATGACTGGCTAAAATTTAAAATGTTAATTAGAGTACAATTGTTGCACGCTTAGTACAAACTTACCTTAATTTAAGTGGAGACATCTACTAGAATTTTCATGGAGGTGTACGTCTGGTAGTAATGTCCTATAAAAGGGAAGAAGACTGAGTTAGGACATTCTAGTAGCCATAATCACCTTCCGAATAACGAGATTGAATTCGAGCTAGTTAGTGAAACACGGGTGCACAAAAGAAGCCCGGAGATAGCACGAAGTGAAATTCCTAATAACTTAATAAGTACCCAACCAAAAAGTAGAGCTTAAACATAAATAAGCGGTTAATGCCTATTAATGAGATAGAAAAAAGAAAAAGTTATACGTAACATAATTGTACCAAAATGGGTGCTGGAAAAAAACGAAACTAACAATGAAAAAAAATTGGGAGAAGTGATAAAATTAATATAAATTACTAGGGATCATTAGCGTACTGTAGAACAAGATTGGAGTAACCAAAGAAAGGAATGGAACTAGAGAGAACAGATTCCTTCTATCCGATATCACATTCGCTAGGCAGCGCGTAGTAGACTTAAACTAAATATATTTTTACATTTTTAAATTTTCCTATCCATGTGGTTTTCCCCCAGGAACCAATTATTAAGCGTCAAGGCTCTCCTGGGAAATATCCAGTAAATTACCTAAGGCATGCTAATCTTCCAACTAGATCTAAACTTTTGCCGCTTCCCATTTCACATATTTTAGTCCAACAATGAAAGAAAAAAAACGAATTGCCGGGAACGTGGGAATTAGTAATTAGTCAGGCAACGACCTGTGAGATCAATAATCGAGATCTAAAAGAGAATCAGCTTATAATTATTTAATTAAACAAATTAGTGGAAATTATTTAATTTTCAGCAGCAATCCACAAATGCATTTGGGGCAATGGCAATTTTTTGGATGCGTTTTTAATATATAGGGTGCCCAGTGAGCGGTCTGGTCTGCCAACCGAATGCTGTGGATAGGTTATGCTCAAACAAGCAACCCCCCCCCCACCCTCACACTTTTTTACTTGTCTAACCGTAACCTATCCATAGCCTTCTGGTGAAAGACCGCTCACGTGTATGTGTATATATATTCCGAAGTGTACAACATCAAAAATATTCACTATATTTTGCAATAATTCTAGGAATATGAAATCTTAATTAACTAAGTTTCACACTTTAATATTTACATATTTTTATATTTTATATTGTAACGAGCGTCGCCTTAGTTCGTACTCAAAACACAATATTTCAGATATAGCTCACAAGCTCTTCTTTTATTTAACTATACTGTTTACTTTTACAATTTTCAAGAAATTATCAATCAACTCTATTTAATTATTGCTAGTACTGTACTTTCAATTATCGCAATTCAGATAGTTTACGACGTTTACTTCACTGTCTGATGCAAGACTCGCCTCCTGGTGGCGACAAGCGCCGTATTTATACTCTATAAATTGTCCTAGAGCCTTTTGCTTGCAGTATCGACACAAGCGATCTAAATGAACTATTTTTCACTTGCCTCTTGTACTACGCTGAATTTTGTATACTAAGTCATTTATTTTAATTAACAGTAATTACGGTCCTTCACAGTGTTTTATAATTTTGGAGAACGCCCCTTACGTCGTTTCGGGTCGTATAGCCCGACATGGTTACGTTCATCAAATCCTACTTGCAATACGCACACATAGTGCATCTGCGAAATCACTTTGCCACATCTTGTCGCATTCAACGTGAACAGAATTCCATAGGGCCCAGTAACTTTTCAGCTCCTCGCTCCTCTCCGAAATATTCTTCCATTCTTGTTTTTCAATGTCTTCTCTCCAAGAAAGGATAGCCGATATGTCCAGGTTTCTTCGTTGCGCTTTCCGTATGTCTTCGTTGTCCCAACCAGTAGATGGTTCCACGGAGACCAACTGTATAGTAGATATTGTTTCTTTTTCTTCCCGGCCGCGATATTTATATCAGGTTTACATGTACGCTGTGAAAGGGCTTCTGCATTTACGTGGATACGTCCTTTCGGATGTTGAATCTCAAACCCATAAAGTTGGAGTCTAGTCTATCCACGAATAGCTTTCCCCCTAGCTCGCCACTTTTGGCATTCTTTGCTCTCCTCCTCTTCAGCTGATTTCCTTCGTCGGCGTTTCCTGCATTCGCTTCGCAGGTGTCCCAATTTATTACAATCCCAGCATCAAATAACACCTCATGAAGGGGTGCTCAGTGATGACTGCATTCTGTTGCAAGTCTGGTGCTCCGCTCGACATCTTTGACAATCCGCTATCTTATCTTCTTCTGGTGATTCCATTCTTTGGCGTTTTCTGCAGTCTTTTTAGGGGTGTCCCGGCCTATTACAATTCCAGCATCGCAAAAAAACAACGTGAAGGAGTACTCTATGGTGACTGCATTCTGTTGCAAGTGCATTCCTCTTCTGCTGTTGGCTTCTTTCCCGCTAGCTTTAGTACTTGTTGTAATTTTTGCTCTGCAATAATGTTCACAAAAGCTTGTGCTGCCAATTCATTAGGGAAATCTGCATTTACGCAAGAGTATAAAAGATAAGCTCATCTTTCTATATCAGCCTGCAGCTCTTGTATTGACTCACCATGCTTCTGTATCCTGTTGCGTAACTCCACGCGATATACTTGTTGCATGTGTTTATATCCATAACGTAATTCTATCGCCTGTATACTAATGAAGTGTAATCACGTTGCTTTTCAGTCGGTATAGTTTGTAATAGTTCTGACGCAGGATCTCGAAATGCTAATACCAGAGCTGTGGCTTCGTCTGCATCATTCCGTCCATTTACTTCGGAAGCTGCCTCGAATTGCCTCCTGAAAATATGCCAAGAATTTTGTCCATCAAATATTGAAGGTTTCATTCAACATGTACCGGATATTTCAATTCCCTCGTGCCGAGGCTGTCGATGTTGTATCCTCTCCAGATCCACTTTAACGTTGTCGAGCTCCTCCGTGACATTTTGGACATTTTGTTGTACTTCCGACACATGTCGTTGAGCTTCCAGCACTTCCTGCTCGATTCGTTCAATTTTCAAAATTTGTTCATGTAATGAATTTTTAAGAAAATTCCTCTGCTCCTCCAAATAAGTTTCTAAACAATTCTATAAAGTACTCTTTTGTTCATCCCAACGGGCTTCCAGATAATTTTTTTGTTCTTTCAGACATGCTTGCAAAGAATATCTTTGTTCCTCATTAGCATCTGTTGTTCGTCCAAACGGTTTACCCTAGATTTCTTATGTTCATCTAAACGGAATTCCAGCGACTTCTTTTGATCTTCCAAATATGTTTGCAGAGAATTCTTTTGTGCCTCAAGCGAATTGTTTTGTTCCTCAAAACCAGTCTACATCTGCAGTGCAGAAAGCTCCCATTTTCTCATTAAAATACCCAAAATCTCTTCCATGCTCATCGCACACTTTTCCTCAGCTTCAGGTTCTTGCAAAATATCTTCGGAAATAAATGTCTCAGGATCCGTTCCTTCCATTTCCAAAGCTTGTCTAAGCCGCTCGACTACAACACTCTTTGTGCCTGCGTTAGTAATAACTACTTCCCCAAGTCCACTTTCAAATCCTGTAGCCGAAGCTTCTCTAGCTTGCATCCCATTGCTTTAGTAATTTACTCACACTTTGAATTTTAAGTCAACTGCCACCACTTTATTTCACGAGTTTATACCACTTCTGGCATTGGTTGCCACCTGAACACTACGCTATCCGCGCCACGAAAATGAGCTATCAAGATCACCATAGGGAAATTTATAAGATTGTACTCCCAATGGTGAAAGAGCTTTCAAAGAACATTGCCAGTTAAAATAATTAAATTTTGATATTATTGAATTTTCCTGTAATTTTCTTGCAATTTTAATAAAAATTTATAACTTTATAGTATTTTCTTTTCTTTCATGCTTGCAAAAAAATTATTTATTATAAATGAATTTCGTCAGAAAACTTCTACAAGTAATTTGTAATTCTACTTTACAACCAGAATGAATAAAAAGTATTTTGATGCGGCAACATGAAGAGCTTCAAAATGGTTTTTGTCTTGTATCTCAAATAAAAGTGTGTAACGAATGACAGTTCAAATATCCTTTATGGCTTGCGTCTAAACTAATCGCTTTCGATTTATTGGAAAGCTTTCATTTTAAAAATTAAAATTTAAATATACATTTATACATTTTAAATACTTCTATTATTTATTAAGTTTCTTCAAGACCTAGAGAAATATTTTATGATTTTCCCAAAAACAAATTGTTCGACGAACCTAAAAGAAAGGAGAAGAATTTAAATTATTCCAATTAAAATAACACAAGCATAATATGTAGATGCACCTGGAGTACAACACAGGTGCATAGATCCCTGGATGACCTGAAAGAAAAGGGAAATGATTATAAATGAGTCTAATATATGTAAATATGGATGGATAGCTGAATTAATAATAGGCACACTAAAAACAGATGCAAGAGTCTTTTATTACACATGAAACATACCAAAACACACAACATAGAAAGCAGGAAATAATGAGCAATTTTCCTGCCATAACATGCACATAACACAAAATAAACATGCAAACAGGATAATCAAGCAAAATACCAAAGGCATGCTAAAGATTGATGGACATCCCAGGTGAGAAAAGTAGCCACAAGCTCACGTGCACAGGTGCCACTAACCTTAAACAAAAGCACAATAAACTAAAAGAATTTCAACAAGTATTACACAATACCTGCCAGAGATGAAATATCCGCCAAACACTACATAAAAAACGATTAATTAGTGAAAAAAAAACACTAAAAATCACATCGCGCGCGGTTGACATTTCGGCTTTATTAACATCGCGATACTTCTTGACCCCGTGACAGTTGACAAGTCAAATCAGGGCAAAATCATCGCGCGAATTTAATGGTAGCATTCATTCCGCGATGATGGCAAGTCACACTAAAGAGTGTGAAAGAGAGGCAAGGTGCAAGCAACACAGAGTAGCGAAATTCGTGAATGGAGTGAGCTAAAAAAGGAGTGGCGATAATGTAGAGCAAATTCGTAAAAAAATTAATTATAACCATCAAATTCAATAATAAATCTTTATGGGAAACATGCCAAAAAATTCAAAATGTATTTGGGCATTTAATAACAACAATTAAAGAAAACAAAATCCAGTCAGAAAAGGTAAAATTTTCAAAATTATTCATTATGGATAATGAAATTAAAACAGAAATTCAGTCGCTCTCTTATTTCTCGAGTTGTCATAAAATAAACATATGCCTAGGTTGTCATAGTTTGTTCTACATGTAAGGTTTCAACAGTTCAACCAGTTTTTAAAAGGTGGCCAATTTGCACTTGCAATATTTTGTTGGATATATTATTTCATCAAATTCCAGGAATTTCTTGTTGGGAGTTCAAGTTTGTTTTTTGACAAATTCACGACATTTTAGAAGGTTAAAAGTTTTTTTGAGAAACCATTTCAGCAAGGTAAATTTGTCATTTCTTTTCATTCACTTTGAGGTTATGGGACAATCGTGATTACATGCCAAACAGGTTATAATTGCATGTCACAGAATAACCTAAATAAATTGATTAAAATAACTACTAATCAAATTTAATTTTCAAGTATTTGTCGTTTTAATGATAGTGAATTTGTAATTTTATTGTTTGTAACATAATGTTAAAATTATGCCTATAAGACGCAAAAAAAAATCTTTGAATTGTGTTAAATATGTTTAAGGTAAGAATTTTTTTTTTGTAAACGTTGAAATTGAATAATTAAAAAATGAATGAATAACCAACGATATCCTTCTAATCGATACACCACACCGCCAGTTTAATTTCAGCACATCGCAAATTGTAAGTTGTAAATTCACCGAATTGACATATCAGTGAATTGTAAGTTACGAACACAGTACTTCATATGTCAATTATATAAATTGAATTCCGCTGACAGAATTTCGTTCTTGATTATATTTATCATTTCAACATTTGGTGGCTCCATCCAGGAATCTTTGCTTCACTCATTTTTTGGTTTATTTCAGTCCATTCAGTTTGAATATTGCATGTTAGGTATTCAAATTCATTCACAATAGTTCAATGCACATACGTGAAGTTAGCACTTTTTGAATTATTTACAGCTTTTCAAGTACCTAAATGTTGCATAACTTCGCTTCATCTAGTCAGATCTAGTACAATTAGACCGAATTTCCATTATTTCCAAGGCAATTGTCTACATTTTAACACAATTCAATTCAAATTTAACAGAAGTCGCTCTACTTAGTCTAAAAGGTTCAATTTACTCAAATTATCAAAGTATAAAATAGAACAATGACAGAATTAAAGGGGATGTTAAACAAGGAACAGGCGTTAAGTAAGAAGTGGTCTGTAAAAAACGATCGATAATGAAAACAGGCATTATTGGAAACACACTCCAAGGGTTATTTTGAAGCAAAGCTCTCTGAAATCAGAAGAGTGTGGATGAAATATAAACAAATTGATGTTCTTCCAAAAATTACTCTGCCAAAATATAGTTGCGATTATGATAGCTGGCGCTCCTTTCACGATTTATATATAATCTGAAAGATGCTCAAAAATTATATTATTTGAAGCGCTCATTACTCGGAGATGCAGAGAAACTATTACGGCATACTCCAATTACTAATGAAGATTATCTACCCGCATGAAATAAACTAAAGTCGAGGTATGAAAATAAAAATATATTTGTAAATCATCAGCTGAAGGTACAAACAAATCAACCGAAACTGAGTCCAGAGACAGCTGCTGGCTTAAAATCTCTAATTGATACCACAGAAGAGTGCATGCAGCAATTACGGAGCCTTTTAGTCAACACATCAACATGGAATGTGCTACTCATTTATCTAATAGTTCATAGGCTACCTTTCATCACATTACGATTTTGGGAAGAACATCAAGGAGCATCACAAGTGGTACCGAAATACGAACAGTTCAAATCATTTTTAGACACTCGATTAAAGGTACTAGAGGCAATTCTAGATACATTGGTGCCCAAACCAAGTCAAGCCAAAAGTATCAACAAACCAACTACAACCAAAACCTATCCTGTAGGTAACTCCACAAAATGTTCTGCATGTAATAGAGATCATCTGCTACAAAAATGCAACAAATTCTTAAGAATGGATGCACAAACCAGAAAGAAATTCGTTGCAACAAATAGACATTGCTACAATTGTCTATGCAAGAAGCATCCAGTAACAGAATGTTCAATCAAGTATAGGTGTCTCAAATGCAAGAAAAGGCTACACTTCACGAGGACATAAAGGCAAATAATTTACATCCCAAGGCTGTAGAGGCAATCAATCTACACAACAACGATAGTAATGAGACCAGGCAAATAAAGCCAACGACCAACACTGAATATTCACAAATAACTCAAACCTACATGAATAGGGAAAGGTCATATGCATTATTATCGACAGCTTTAGTCAAGGTTAAAGCTGGATTTGGAAAACCACAAATACTGCGATATCTTATGAATCTGGGTCAGAGTGCTCATTTATTACACAAGCTACATGCCATAAATTACAAGCCAATTGCAAGTCAACAATGGTAGTGGTAACAGGACTAAATAAAAGTTCAATGAATAAATTAGACAGGCATTCCAACTAAAATAATTTCCAAGGAAAGCTATCAACATCCTCCAAACTAAAATTAGTAGATCCAATCTATTGGAAGCCTGGCAAAATAGATGCTCTATTGGGTGCCAAGGTTTACGCAAGGATAGTACAAAGGGGCGTTGTACAAGGTACAGTTACAAGTCCAACAGCAATAAAAACAATGTTCGGTTGGATACTACTCGGGACCGCAGAGAATTCAACAATTGAAACCCATGTTAAAACGATCATGGCTACTACTCATGAGCTAGACATGCAGCTCAGACAATTCTAGGAAACGGAGGAGGTCTCCGCATAACGTACGTTGACACCAAATGAACAATCAATATATAAGTATACATGCATCAGGTTGGACACAGGAAAATATCAAAAATTGCCATTTGTAAATAACACAATACCTAGATTAGGTGAGTCTAGATAACAGGTAATTAGGCGTTTTGAGAGCTCACAAAGGCAATTCTTAAAAAAGCCTGAATTCAAATCAGATTATAAAAAATATCTAGATAAATATATTGAACTAGATCACGTGGAAGAAGTAAATCCACCACAGGATCAACACCAACAGTACTACATTCCGCTTCATGCACAACCAAATTACGCGTGGTATTTGACGCTCCGGCAAAGACCTCAAATGGAATGTCACTCTACAAGTATCTGTTAAATGGACCAACGCTACAACCTACTTTATTTGGAACATTGCTAAATTGGAGGAAGTACACAATTGTGATGAATGGAGACATTGAAGAAATGTACCGCATGATTCAAATGCATCCTGATCATCAAATATTTCAAAGAATTATCTGGCGGAACCCAAAAACGGGTATACTAAAAGATTACAAACTCAAAGCAGTTACTTTTGGCACAACAGCATTTAATGCTTCGCGCATTAAAATGCCTAAGATATATAATGCCATCTATTTTATAAAAAGGAAACCTTCAGTTTTTGCCGGTGAACTTCGTATTGCACTAATAAAAGCTTCAGTAAAATCTATGCTTCCGATATTACAAGCTCTAGAATTTGTATAGGAATTTATCTGACCTTGTAGAAAATCAATAAAATAACTTGATTGAAATGGAAAAATTACAAAAATTTTGCTCAAGCTGAATTTATAAAGCAGCAACCCCAAACTGAAATTTCCTTGATAACTCAATTTTCGTGGCGCGGATTATAGTAGATACATAGAAGTTGGGTAGTTTGGAAGTTGGACTTGCGCTTCGAGGTTTATGAGTTCGGTCCTGGGAGGGAATGGTTCTTTTCTTAGGTGGATAAATGTACATCTAAGCTCATTCCTCGGTGTTGTAAGTTCAATAAATAAAACAGGCACGTAATGCTTTCATACTATCTATTAATGAATGGTTAAATATAGTATTAAATGGTACTATCTGTGCGACCAATCATTTTGACAGTCGGTAGAGAAGGGAGCCCAACATGACTTTTGTCTGTTCCGAGACTTGTCATTTCTCAGATTGGTAGCTAATTGGATATGTAACACTCGGATACTGAATAAAGTGTCGAGTGACGTCGTAGCTAACTTGAAGCATCTGGGTCTGACCGTAACCTATAAAAAAGTGACTCTTCTGTTCCGGTCGTTAGATTCAGTGCTGCTTCGTTTGCCCAATTATTGAATTCCTTTTTTTTCTACAGCTGCGTCTCTTGAAATCGTTAGTTGCGTATCGTTGCAATATACTTGTTACTGCATTAACTGTGATGTCATAATGGAGCTCTTCGATGAGAGAATTCGTATATATTCCCTCTTCTTCCCACTGTACGGCCCAATCGACGAGGTTAGCGGGCTGATATTTCTGGTAGAGAAGAGTTGATTCATCATCAAGTTGCATTCTTTTTATATCCGAGACGAAATCATAGGGTATACTAAGTTTGTCATTCCGTTTGTAACGTACAGAAATAATGCTAGTAGAGAAAAATTGGTTGAACACACATGCATCAGCTATTTTGATTTTTGCATGTCCGTCTGTCTGCCCGTCCGTCTGTCTGTCCGGCCGTCTGTCCGTCTGTCTGTATGTCGGTCTTTCCGTCCGTCTGTGCGTTCGCACGATACTTCGAGAACGCACATGGGCTTTGAAAAAAAAAAAATTTAAGTTCAAAAATGGACCAAATCGGGTAGCTTCTTCGTAAGGTTGCCATACAAAACTTCGTTTTTCACTATATATTTGAACACTACCTGAGAGCGCGCCGTAGTAGAGAGTTGACATTTTGTACCTGGTGTTTTCATAGTAATAGTAAATAAAGCCTCAAAAATGAACTATATCGGGCAACTCCTTCTTGTTATTAGCATATAAAAATGTTGGTTTTTTACGTATACTGTAAAAACGATCAGTCCTAAACGTTTGTGTTGTACCGAAAAGCCCTTCAGAATATGAAATCCTATGAAATTGGTTATAATAACTTTTACTGCCCGACGAATCGCTTTAAAAATATATATATGCGAAAAACCACTTCAGAAATCAAACTTACATAGATGGGTGACCATACGAATTTGCATACGGACATTCATCAAGGGTATCATAAGAATATTGGTCTTACACAAATTCTAGCTTTCTTACTTGTTTCTTTAGCTTGTTTTCTTTTTTGCTTTATTTTGTTGGCGCCACTAAACCTAATAAAAATAGAACTTACGAATAGAATTTTTGGCCCCCTATACGTTACACCATTTCTGCAGAATTTTATTCATGAAATAAAGCATACTAAAAGAAGGAGAATCACAAAGCTCCAATTGGCTCCTTTAATCCCACATCTTGCATTCTATTCTAGGACAACAAAGCTGTTGAAAAGAGAGAAATTTGAAAATGTTGGCCCCCGAGAGAGCAGTAGTATTCAAAAGATGATATACGACAAGTTTTTTATCTATAGTTGACTTCTATATTTACTGCACATATGCTATTCAGTTATACTGGCTTTGACTGCTGTTTTAATATTCTAGATTCCAGCGGAAAGGAAAATGCATAAGCATTATGAATACAAGTTGGTACACTTCTCTGCAGCGGAAATCCAATCTTCCTTCTGTTTCTGATAATTGGGGTGTGTTATCTCACTTTCTGTGTATTTTGTATGCCCATGAAGCATATTACTATACGGAACTTGCACATCTTTTTCCATCCGACAGCGTACAGCATCTGTACCCTATCGATTTTAGTCAGGTGGTAGTTTCTAGAATACATGAACTAGAGTCTCTCACCACTTTTCCCAGAATACAATCCTAATTGCCTCAGTCTGGAGCATAAGTAGTTCGGAGTTGCAAATGGTTGGATAAAGCATTTCCGGCCAGTAGTTAAATACAACCAATTTGAATCTCGCAGATATTTTACCCATGGCGCCCATACATAAGTACCTTTTGTAAGTACATACATTCTGCTCGGAAAGCCACCATCTATAGGAAGAAATATATTGCTGCAAATTATAAATTGAAAATTCGAGAATCCACCAATTCAGTGCTGTTGCGTTTTATACTGAAACAAGTCCGATTTATTCCTATTGCAGTCATATCTGTAATTATTAATGGCTTAAGAATGTTCTTCTTATTTGCTTGCATCTAGGATATGCATGCCTCAGGGATTATGCAGGATTTTTCATCCATTACTCCTTATTAACAAGCATTTAAGAGGATTCCGAAAATACCACGTTCGAAATCTTTGCATCGGTATCTAAGGAGCATATAAAGTAATAACTCGTGAAGAAGAAGGTAGTAGGTAGGTAGTAATTAATTGATATCACCAGATTCAGTTCGATTACTTCAACTTTTGTCATGTACATACATACATAAATACTTACATTCCATTTTCGATTTTTCAAAGTAACTTTTCTGTTTCTTAACAGATTTAACCTTATGAAGTATTTTTGTCTTCCTTTAAGGCATGCCCAGTCGAACCACTTTTTGCTTGAACGGTGTATGTCCAGTAATTTCTTTGAGTACTTGATGATTGCGTTTAAGTGATATACTCAAAACCACTGTCATGTGTTGTCAATTCAAATTTTATATTTTATATTCGGTAAATTTTGTTCATTCCAATTGAATCTTGGAAATTATTTTCAAGTTTTTCATAGAGTAGATAATATCATTTGTTTCTGCCATAATATCATTGCAACATTGTGAGCTTAATAATCAAATATCCATTGAAATTCTTGCATAGATCACATTGAGGAATTTTATAAGTCATCCTCACCCTGACAGATAGCACTTCAATTATGAAACTCATTAAGAATTATAAACGAGAAGTGACACACTTCCACGATATTCCACATTAAAGAGCGTAAAAAACTAAGCAACAACGGTAACATTTCAAAGTGTAGTATACAGATTGCACACAACCACGCATAATATTAAAAGTTACTTTAATTTTTGCATGTCCATTGTAACGGGTTTTTCGTTAGACAGATTGCGGGTCAGCTCTAGAGGAACGCCAGGGTTTAAGTGTAGTTTTGTCCAACGATGATTTTGAATGATAATACTTTTCTTTGTTTTATTTATTCAAACTCTTTTATTTAAATATCTGAATCCTAACACAGTTTTTCAAGTTAATTTTAATTGTATTGGTAAATACTTTTATTGTCTTTGATTCTTATTCCTATTTTTCTAACTCTTAATAGAGGGTTTTATATACAGATATATGGGTATGTTTGAAATAATGTCAGGTGAAGTGGCCGTGGAGATAGTCACGTCCAAATAATGCAGATGTAAAGTGGCCCTGGATATACTCACGTCCCCAAAGGAATCTAGTGCTGTTTTGAATACGGATATACTCGTATACAAAGGCGAAGTGGCTGTGAATATACTCACGTCCAAATATTGCAACGGTAAAGGTGGCCATAGATATACTCACGTCCTAAAGAATCTAGTGCTGTTTTGAATACGGATATACTCGTATGCAAATGTGAAGTGGAGTGGATATACTCACGTCCAAATAATGCACCTGTGAAGTGCCGTGGATATGCTCACGTCCAAAAGAATCTAGCGCTGTTTTTTAAATACGGATATACTCGCATGTAAAGGCAAAGTGGCGTGGATATACTCACGTCCCAAAGGAGATTAGTTGTGGATGTACTCACACCAGATGGAATTCTGGGTAGTTTGGATCTTCTGGAAGGATCTTTTTGAAATCTGAGCTAGTCGAGGATGGTTGACCAACTGATTTCTTCAGCGCTGCGAACTGCCTTTTATAGCACTTGCGAACACAAGGAACTTAAGCCTCACATGGAAACTAGTTATAACCAGTTTGAGTGAACATGCTTGAGCAAAGCAAAGCCCAAGGCAAGTCCACAGCGTGTTGCTGAGTGTTGAGATTGGGCGGGTACATGCTAATGTGTTTTCACAATGCATTTTCGTCGGTTTTATCCATAGATGATGGCTAGCGTAGTCATAACGGGACAACTTCGTGCTGCCGTATGGGCGGTGTACGTATGAGACATTAGTTCTGGTCTGAATAGGGACTGGTACCCTTATATATATATATTGTGCTACTAGACATGACTTTGTGTCTTATGTAAGCACGTATTGATAGATTTGATTATCTTAACTTCGTTACACCATCTGTCCGTCCGTCTGTCGGTCCATTCGTCCGTCCATCGGTCCGTCTGTTTGTCCGCCCTCACGATAACCCGAGAACGCGTTCACTTAGAGTGCAATCGGTTTAGCATATCCGGATATATGAATTTTTGAAACTAGGCCGAAAGAGCTGACAAAATTTCACACAAACCGGTAACGTCGCTTCAGAATGTTGGTCGTAGCATCGTTGAATGGCCTAAATGATAATAATTTTCGCTTTTATCAAATATAATTCTTACTTCTTAAATGGTTGATATGATTATATTAAAAACAATATATTTTGCTTTATGAATGGTGTTGCTGTTTCAATTCACCAAGTTGTTTCCATTTCTGCTTCTAGTATAATTTTTTGATTAAGTTGCTACTATTTGTGCGGAATCTTAGAATATATAACAAACACACACAAACACGGATTTCGTATTTTTCAATATTTTCAACAATATTGATCATTTGCTTCCAGTCTCCCCCTCTTCCGAAACCGTTTCAGCAAGCGATTTTAATGTCAATAACATACCGCGGCTCAGACAGTTTTCTACCATAAACCCTGCAGGCCGATTCGTTGAACTTTTCTGGTAATGTCTTAATTTGCAACAGTTGGTGGATGCACCAACGCAAATTCCTGATGCAGTTGGAGATAGAGCTAATTTACTAGATTTATTTCTAACATCTCACCCCGACAAATATTCTATCTCAATCGGTGGCCCTCTTGATAATTCAGAGCACTGTTTTTAATCATGGCTCAATTTATCACCCCAACCCTGTGCCGCCTTACTTCTCGTACAAGTAGGACTTTATGGGAAACATTGAGGGAAGCTTAAGGATGGTACTGAAAGTAATGCTTTTCATTTGCTAGTGGACGAAGGTATGATGGAATATATAATAGCATGCACGGAATTTGAACCTCGTAATGTTTTGAAAAAGGAATGGACAGTATCAAAATCGCTATTGTGTGCCTTTATAGAAAATTTATTTGCTAGAGGAGGCATATGAGATAAGAAATTTGAAGTGTTCATATTTGCTGTTTAAAAAGTGGAGATTTTTCACAAACTATGTCTAGAAATGAATTTATAGAAATAGATTAAACGTGTTAAAAATGAAACACTTGTGTCCATTCCACAGACATAATTTTTTAATTTTAATAATTAATTAAAGTTTTGCGACAAGTTTCGCCCAATTTAGGTATCCTCAAGCACTTTCAAAAACTATGAGACTAATAGTATGATATTATATTTGAATTATATTTCGTTGCTTTAACTTTTATTTATGTTTTGTTAGTTTAACAATAATAGTGGATATTTAAGTTATTTTTGTAAGGAGGGAGAGAATATTTTATTCTTGCTTTTTTTTTTTACTTACAATAAAAGTTGATTCTTGTTATTATTAAAGTTATTTTTCACTTAATTTCCTTAAAACAAACAGTGAGACTTTTGTCGCCATTACATGTTACTTTCGTCCTAGGCCCCCAGTATGAAAGTAACATTCGACATGTCTCCGAAAGCACCTTATAGTTCTTTAACAGCTTCATTTGGGAAACTGAAAACTAGGTTATAGTGGGCTGAGTTAACTTTGTGAATATATTATTTATTTAATTGCATCTGTATTAGGTACTTGACAGTTGAGCCAAATGTAAAAAAAATTGTTTTATCCCCGGTCTCCCCTAAACATTACAAATAAATGAGCAATTGCTCCCAACTAAAGCCAGATGCCGATTTACTCAATACATGTATAATAAGCCAGACAATTTTGGCATCAAATTTTGGCTGGCATCCGATGTTGTAAGCAAGTATCTAATAAATGGTTTTCCAAGTCAAAAAAGAAATACGAGGATCGAACATTCCCTCGGCCGAATTCGTTTTGTTTAAGTCTGTTTAAGTTTGGGTTATGGACGAAGTATCGCTACAGGGAATTTTTTTTTACATGACTTGCAAAATAGTTATGTACTTATAAAAACAAAAGACGAAAAGAATTACCTAAAATTGCGAAAACTAAAAGAGATAAAATGACACGGTATTCTACAAAACATTATAAATCTGAGAATTATTCTCTGATCATCTATACAAGCAAGCCCAATAGAAGAGTTATGATACTAAGTTCAAAGCATAAAAGTGTAGAAATTGAGAGAGAAAAGTCATATCATTTTATTATTCTTGTAATACAAGCAAATGGCCCCAAAATATAGTCTGAACGCAGGTTCTCGCAGATGGCATGCCGTGGACTGATGATATCGAATGTAGCTGCCGACAGATTCCGACTACGGCTGCACATACACACATGTAATTATTACTCAGCTGAGGGTTAGTGAGCGTAAAATGGTAAGGTACTTTGTAATCGAAACTATTTTATTATTTTGTTAAGTAAGGTATATAGGAAATGTAGCCGTTGGGAAGGTAAGTAACAAAGCAATAAGTTACTAGAAGACTATTTTTCTGTATGGATAGTGGTTTAGGCTTTATAGCATATATAAAGTCAATGTTTGGCACTTTTCCGTAAGTATCAATATAGAACATTTTAGAGAACGGACTCATGGCTTGGAAAGTGTTCTCGAGGGTTTTGCTTATAAGCATTTCCTGTTTCTGTTATGTTCAAAGTGTGGAATACTGGTGTTGACGCTTATAGTTGACACATGAGTTTGTTTATGAACATCTTCTTTAAGGCCGAAATACAATGAATGCGACACGCATTTGTCAGCCCCAAAATAAATTTCGAATATATGTTACGACATTAGCGCATAGCAAATGTCGCTAAGTGATAATGTCGACGTCAAAAAGTAGAACAAATTTATGAAATTGTCGGTGCGCAGTTATGTTAAATGATTGGCTTTGGACGTAAAGTCCAGACTGTCAGCATGAGCTGACAGATCACTCGACGGACAGCGTTACCTGCAGGGCGGCACGCTAGCTCGCCTCGGCTCATTGGCGGATAGTGTTTGGAGTTTCCACGAAAAACCTGCCGCTGCCGTCAGCCATAATCAAAAACAATTCGTGCCTATTCAACTAAAAGCGGGCACACATTCGGTCCTGAAGGGACCCTTACGTCACTTACCTATATACGCAGTTGAAGGCGCAGATGTTCTGCCTTCCTTGCCTGCCCCATCCTCCCATCTGACTCTGAGGGGCATAATTATTCAGAGTCCCTTTTTGACCAGTAAAAGAGACTAGAGCAAACCTATACAACCTTCACGTGAGAGGGCGCCAGGATAATGAAGGAGGCATTAAAACTTTCAACGATTCATGTTCACGTTATAATTGCAAATGTTTCTACTACAAATTATTACTTTTTCCAAGATTTTGTTTTCTTTGTAGTACTTAGTTTAGATCTAAAAAAATATTTCTTTGCTTAACTAACATCAAGACTTTCAAAATTTCATTAAATTAAATTTGCTTTGCTTTAGGTATATCATGTATAACAATTTTTGCACTTTTCATATGATTTCATTTAGGTGTTTTCTTTTTCTTAGTAATGTTCATATAGAGCCTTACGTGTGTTAGCGATTTATAATAATATTTAAATAATTCGTCTTAGTTTGTATTTAGTACCTTTTTTTCTATAGATATTTATAACACAGCAATGGCTATAGAAATGTAAACTTTCACTTATTGGATAGCTAACTAAATTAAAATGTTCCTTCTTGCTATTTGTATCTCTCTTATGAATATCATTTAAAAAAATTATCGATAATACTTTTAAATTTACAAAAAAAACAAACCTTAATTTAACTCTTGTGACATTATGAAGAAAAGGAATTTTGATTCATTTGATAATATCATTCTTTTTGTGATAACTTCGTTTGTTTTTGTTTGGTTTTTTTCTTCCTAGGTAAATCTTATTAAATTTTTGTGCAAATGTGTGCTGGAGGTTTTATAGAAATAAAAAAAGGATAATCAATTTAGTGTTTGCAATTATTGGTAACCCAAAACGTTGAAGACAAAAAAATGGTGAATTTGTGATTAAATTTTCATCCTGTTAGCTCAATCTTACAATTTCGCTTATATACATACGTTTTGGATGTTAGGGAGTAATTTATGCTTTCCGAATTTGTTATCTGGTGTGCATAACTTCATTTAGGCCCTGGTTAAGACGAGTTGAATATTTTTCTGATCGACTGTAAATTATTTGTTGATCTCATTTTGACATAAGTCATGTATTCAAGCTGGTAACCATGAAAAACATCCTTGAAATTTTTGTCTAATTTCAAATCAAGTTCCAAGCCTTGTGCGAGCAAACAAAATGTGTATGTATGTGATTTATATAATAATGTAAAAGTATAATACGAGTGAAAACTACTTCTAAAAGTGATGATATTCGACATATAGTACTCGGAAAGAGGTCACAAGATACAAACAGGCATCTCAAATACAAATTGTTGCTTGCATTTGGTGCTATTGTTGCATGTGCCTATAATCATTGTCCAGTCAAATCAAATAGTACAACTCTATCACCATATTTGAGTCTAGAACGTGTAAGAGGAGTTATCATCTATTTTCGTATCAACCCACTCCGTATCTATCACAAAATTGATTGCACACTTTTGCACAATAGTTATTTCGTTTCTTATAAACTAAAGAAAAGAGTCTGAACAAAAATCTTAAGTATCAAAGCTAAAGCGATTAATAGCTAATTTATAACTTACTCCAGTGAAGAGAATGACTTCGGACGTACATACATGGTTAAGGCGCGCAACTTGAGGCCAGCAGGAGTATTTACAGCAAATAATGTGAACTCCGGTTGTGAGGATGAAGTGCTAATTCTTTGTGGTGTAGTGTACGATTGTTTCGTTCAAATATTTGGACAAATAGTCAATCACCAAACGGTTTAAGGCAAAAATCCCAGACAATGCACTGCATTGAAGCGCTCAAACATTGATGGTTATCCGTTGCCCTTAATGAACTTGCATCCGTTTTGATGACTTTGGAGTCGCGATCATAAGAACATAAGCACTTTCTACGACACTTTTCTTTTTGCAGAATTGCTGAGTACCTGTTCCAACAATCTAGAACTAGGTGATGAGGCCGATGCGACAGCTGCTGTAATTCCAGCTGCATCACCTATTAATTTATACTCGTATGCAGGTGGCTGATTTCCTAATAGGGATAATATTTTTATTAAGGTGAATTTATATGCGAGTAGGGAATAAAAGTATTTTTAACTTACGTTTGGGGCTAATTTTTGGCCCGATGTATTCGGAAACTTTCCGGCTTTATTTCTTAAACTGTGCACTGCGCGGACGATTTGACAAGACAGGCTCGTCTTCTTCTTCCTTTTCCACCTCAGCATGTCATACTGAGCTTGATGAAACGCATCTCTCTCGGTCGGGGTGCGTTCAAGTTTTCTGCTATGGACAGCAGCCAACCGGCATACACGCTTCAGTATATCATGTAGCATATTGCTATATGCAATACGCTACGACCATAACACAGTGCGACAATTGAGTTTGACAATTCATGTATTGCAGAACAAAAATAAATATAAAAATGAGTTGTGAAGAAAAATTGGTAGAATTTGGTAGAATTAGTAAGGAATAATGATATTTTGTATGATAAAAGGAATTTCCGGTGGAGATGTCTCAAAATCTCCAATGGGAATGGATGATTTTTTGGTAATAGGATTGGAAACTTTGCGTCAAACGGCAGATTCGATTCTCGAAGTCTTCCGCCTACCCGAAGCAATGGTGGTGATCCTTCATTTAAAAATGGACAAAGCGATTTTAAGCGACTATCTGAACTGATGGCCTTATTGTGGCCCAAAACCTTTATCTCATCACTGAAGCAATTTCTTTGGATAATAAACACAATGCGTCGTTCAGCTTCTTTCAATTCGCTCGGAGTTAATACGGTTGAAACTTCAAATGGCGGCAATGCGTTGTAATTGATGACGATGCCTTTTTTCTTGAGTCGTACCACAATGTTCTTACAATATCTCAGGACATAGCCATAGATTCTACATAACTTAGTGTAGTCGTTAAGAAATGTATTTGATGCGATCATGTCACTTTGCACAGCTCCGTGCTCCACTTTCAACGCAGATTTTCTTGATCGTTTTTCTGGAATATCGACGAGTTGTATAAATTTTGAATTATTCGGCCAATTTGCTTCCAATTTCAGTAAAAAATTATGTACATTAACCAAATTGATATGTTAAGAACATCTACGGTGCATCCTCGTGAAACTAGGTCAGCTGGATTCGATTTGGAGTCTACATGACGCCAAGAGGATGGTTCGGTGCGAAACACGGTTCGCGATGAAAATATTCCAGCAACTTGGCTCATTTTTGATCCAATGTAGACTTATCTCCGAATCGGTCCAGAGTACTGTTCGTTCTATAGACTTAAGAAGTGGTTGTATGCGGGCTAACAATTTAGAAAGAAGTAAAGCCGCACACAGCTCTAATCTCGGTAGCGACTGTGAGTGGGGCAATTCTTGACTTGGAAGAAACTAGATGCACGCTGACCTTTTCCATTGCAGTGATCGATCTCAAGTAGATGCAACAACCGTAGGTTTTCATGTAAGCATCTCCAAATCCATGGATTTCACACCGTTTATATTCATCTCTATAAATGTGCCGAGGGACTTGAATTTTGGATACATTTTGAAGCTGATTTTGATATGCATGTCATTCGGACTGTATATCCATCGGCAGAAATTCGTCCCACGTTAGTTTAAGACACCAAAGTCTTTGTAGAAGTAATTTTGCCACGACCTGTATAGGACTGAGTGGGTCAAATAACGACGAGGCTATAGCAAGAAATGTGCGCTTTGAAGTTTTAGCATGTGAACTTATGGCATGCCAAATGAATTGAAAATTGTCCGCTGACTGATCCCAAATCAAGCCAAGGGTTTTTATTATATCGTCATTATTAATTCGTAGAGTTGTCTCCGGATGATCTAATGGAATCGTTTGCAAGAATTGCTTATTGTTAGATGACCATTTCCGTAATTCAAATTTAGCTGACGATAAAATGGTTTGAACATTTTCTTTATGTTGAAGCAATTCTTCAAGTGAATCTGCCCCGCTTATCATATCGTCGACGTAGAAGTCGGTTTTGATTACTTTTGCTCCAATTGGTAAGTCGAAATCGTACTTATCTGCCAATGCTGCCAAGCAGCGGGTTGCTTGATATGGAGCACATGCTGTGCCGTAGGTTACAGTCGAAAGCAAATAAGTTTTGACCGGCTCATATGGTCCATTTCGCCATAAGATACCCAAATACCATTGATCTTCAAAAGCAATTAAGATTTGACGATACATTTTCGATATATCGGCTGTAACTGCATACTTTCTACAACGGAAGCGAATAAGAATGGCGAACAGGTCGTCCTGAATCGTTGGTCCAACCATCAGAGTGTCATTGAGCGAAATATTCGTACTAGTAGGATATGAGGCATTAAATACCACTCTGAGTTTGGTGCTCGAACTATCTGGGCGAGCACACATCTGTGCGGGATAAAGTATTTGACTTCATCATTCTTAATACTGGACACTTTCATATGTTGAAGTTGCTCGTATTCTTGCATAAAAATAAGGTATTGTCGGTTGAGGTCATCATTTTTAACCAGTTTGCTTTCCAATCTTAACAGACTTCTTTTGGCAACACTATACGAATATCCGAGTTCAGTAGAATGTCTTTTAAATGGCAGTTTTACAATAAATCTTCCATCGTCAGCTCGGGTAGTTGTTCTGATGAAATGTTGTTCACATTGCCTTTGTTCAGGGGTCCAATAAGATTCAACATTTTCCGCCTCTTCCATTTTCCAAAACTTTTCGACATGATTTTGTAGATTGGCTCCTTTTCCAACTGCTCGACAAATAGATTATAGACTTCCTTATACGCTCCTGACGTTTTGAATCGTCCGGTAACAATCCAACCGAAGATTGTTTTTTGCAATGCAGGCAGCTGATTCCCTAATTTAATTTGCCCAACACTGAGCAATTGGTAAAATATCTCTGCTCCTAAGAGAATGTCAATCTTCTGTGGTATGTGGAATTTAGGATCAGCTAGTTGAATGTTTGGTGGAATGTGCCAATCATGTATATTTATCCTATTTTCAGTTTGGGCGCTCGTAATATTATTCAAAACAAATGCTTCTATTTGTGCATTAAAATCATTTAGTCGAGACTTAACGGTAATATTAGTTGAGGATTTGACTTCCGACGTCAAATCTCCGATACCATTTATTTCTACATCAATGCGAGATGAACATATTCTACATCGCGATCAGCGACAATTCTTTATTGAATGTCCCTTATTTAAGCAATTGACGCAAAGACCCAATTTTTTAATATGATTAAATCTATCCATTACAGTCATACTCATAAAAGCCGGACATTTGTGAATTGTATGTTCCGAATTATTGCATTTGACACAATTTTGCTTAGAAGCTACAAGTACACACGATTTAAGCCTACTATTTCTTTGATTTGCCGTCGCTGATTCTGGTTTTCGCTTTGATTCTTGACTGTGTAAACATTGACAACGAGTATTAAGAAATGATGAGAATTCTTACCAAGTAGGAAGGCTTTCATACGTCAAGGACTCCTCCCATTTGTTAGTCGTCGAACAGTCTATTTTTTTCTTGGCAACATGCAATATTATCGAATTTAAGATGTCGTCGGTAGATCCTAGAGACAGCAAAGCTTGCAAATGGACATTAATACCATCCACAACGCTTCGCTTCTCAACTGTGTCGCAGTACCTTTGGTTGCCCTTGGTATTTCAAACAAATTGCTGATATGAGCTTGAAAAATTTTATATTTGTTGCCATATCGGGATTCTAAAAGTTTCAGTGCTTCGTCATAATTGGATTCGATGACTTCTAAGGCAGCGATGGTTTTATAAGCTTCACCGAAATGCAAGAACGAACATGCAAAAACTTTTCAATATTTGATAAATTTTGATTCTGACTTACCGCTATCTTGAAAGAATTAATAAAGTTGATATATTCCATGCAGTTGCCGAAAAAATTAGGAAGCTTAAACTTAGGCAAACTTGAGCTTGAAGGCATGCGCACTATTGATCTGTCATGTTGATCGTTGAGGACTCACTCTTTTTTAAGCTGCTTATCTTCGAAAGTAATTTAGCCTTGATGGAGCAATACATATCTTCTATCTCCCATGTCGCATTTTTGTCGGCTTCGGTGGCTTCCTCCACATTGAGAATTTGTTCCTGAATCGCCACTAGCTGTTTAAAATAAGCCTCAAGTAATGATAGCCTACCCTCTAACTCTTCCACTAACGCTTTGTCCGTAGTTTCCACAAATGTTTTAATTCGCGTTAGAGCACCCTTAGTTGCTGCTCGTTTCGTTTTTAATATGGCCAAAGATGGTGCCATCATTGATTTATATTAACACTTAACCTAATTAATAGACGTGAAATAGATATGTATAAGCAAGTATTTGAAAAATTCACTATACTGTTAACTGTGAAATTACTGTAAACCGTAAGTTATTGTATTTAAGCTAGTGCTGATACGCGCCCGTAGTGGTTAATTAGTATTACATCTACGCGCAGCTTAAATTTCCAATCTAAACATTGATATTCCTAGAAGTATGCACTCCAATAATGCCTGCATAGATATATATTTTCAGGGTGATACACTATACACATTCGAATGTGTTGCATATATATATATATATATATATATATGTATTGTGTTGCACTGTTATGCCACTATCGCATAGTTTCACGAAACGAAATCAACGAATCTGATATTGTCTGTTATTTAGTTTTTTTTTTATACTATATGCGATCAATCGGATAGGCGCTAGGCGAACGACGAAAATGAAAATTCCAAACTATCAGCAGAAACGATATCACGTCGGGGTCACCAATGTACAATCGCAGAATTTGCACGATGCGACAACGAATCAGAGATTTAGGGTGAATAAATTAAACAGTTCGATCTATAGAAATTCAACTTTATATCAAAAACCACGCACAGTACAGAATTATTATCATTATTAGACAAATTGATGATATGCTAGGTTAACATTTTCTACATCTGGACTTTATTCTTAGTGGACAATGGTTCTGCAGATGTGTGCGATGCTGAAATTCGATATAAGTACTACAAAATTATATGATAGAGAGTAAGCTGCTACATGACTACACTAGATATATACATATTTGAAACAGCAAATAAATATTGTTGTGCTGGTGGCTGTGCAGTAACAACGATTCATGGTGCATTTATTTTTCGGATTAATGATTTTCCAACGCTATCATTCTTGAAGCAAGAGCTTCAAAAATATAAAAAATGAAAAGTCAACTTACGTGAAAAAAAAACCAATGTTTATGCCTAGTATAATTATGTAAATTGTGGAGCTTTTTTTATATTTGGTTTGTGGTTCATGAAGTGCCTTGTTAGTTTTAATTTTTATTTATTTAGCAAGTATGTAATAAGAAGTTCCTTTTTAGGGTTTCGTAGTCAAAGCAGGGCACCGGTCCCCCTCCAGAATGTCACTTTTCTGAACCTAATTTACAAATTACGTATAAAATGTAGTCTGTATATTATTACAAAGTCCGATAAAATAAAAAAAAACTTTTAATCTACAACAGCTGTCCTTAAGTGCTCAGATGGGTGCAGTACTCGACTTTACAGCCCTATTTTTCCGACTCGTTAGGACTTGGGATACGTGTGGTCTATTGCTCCTAAACAGTTTGGGAGTCCCCACCGGGTTTTATACTCCTCCGTTATATGACACCATTCCGCCGGGGTAGGAAGAGCAACGTAAATTTGCCACAATTCATCCCAAAGAGCTTCACAAGTCTCTAATAAAATACGGCCAACACTAGATACATCCATCCGAAACTTCAGCGCGTAAATTCTCCTTGGCCCTCCATATGTTACAAAGATATTATTAATTTAATTTTATATTACATATTGAATTATATAACCTTACAGAACTGTCATAGCAATTATATTATATAACCTTACAGAGCTGTCATAGCAAGTCTGCATTCCGCTGAAATTGGTTTTCGAATGAAATGTTTCTCCAATTTTCCTTTAACTAAATTCAACTAAATTCTGGTTGCTTTTAAAAAACATCTCCGGATTTCGTTCCTTCATAACTTTGAAGGCTGTTTCATAAGATCCAAATTTGTTGCTCTGTTGATAGATTTCGCGTACCCAACACCAACTCCTCCTTTCTCTTTTTTTGTAATCTGGCATAACCGCGTATAAGCTTTATATGCAATTATAGGTACTTGTTCTTAAAATAAGTTAAACATTTCCGTAGACATCACAAAACGCGAGACCCAACTCAACTGTCATGAAATGACGACGACAATGTCGCATTCATTATATCATGTCTACGACAAACGATGACGGCAAATGTGTGTCACATTCATTGTATTTCAGCCTTTACGCCAAACATAAATAAATTAAGTAAAGTAAATTATTAATTTTGTAAATAGAATTGATTCTTTGTGGTTGTTTTTTGGTCCCCTTTTTCAGGATTTTCACTGTGATTGACAAGCGAATTGAGTTCTATGTTGTGACTATTAGCGCGTTTTCATTACACCGAAATCACGTAATTTTGATGAGGTGACTTCGAAATCACTATCGGGTGTTTTCACTACCGCTGAGATAATTTCGTTTGACAAGTGCTACACTTAAACACCAAATTGGCAAGTAATATAATTACTTACATAAACGAAATTTTTGTAATTAAAAGGATATATTGTCACATAAATGTCAGCAACATTAATGTAATTTCTAAATTTAATTTTAAGTTTCTTCCTTAAAAATTGATTGACAAATGTATACAACAAATGTCAAATGATACAGTTTGAGAAAAAGTGGAAAACGAAAATGTGTGCGTTCGGGCAAATTTTCGTAATTTCCTACGTAATTTCATTGAAATTACACAAAAATGAGATGACTTCGATTAAGTTTTTAATACTGGAAATTACGTGATTTCGTCGAAACAGCGAAATTACGTGATTGCGATGTAGTGAAAACGCCTTATATAACTCAAGGAAGGTGAGTCATTAATAAGCTATTTTGGAAGTAGGGTAAATATTTGAAATATTCCTTTTTTTATATTAATATTATCATTACTAGGGGATAACATATCCAAATCCAAATCCAGATCTTATGCTATTAACGAAACTAATTTCAACTATGACGATTTTAACAGAACCGATATCCCGGGATATTTGTTTAACATGTCCCTACAGGCTTTAGTTTTGGCCTTGATTTCACTTATGACTTTATTTTACATTAACACTTTAACTGTCCGAAAAAGATATAAAAACTATTAATTACGCGATGTCTTTATTTTACAGCTTGTTGCATGACGGCAAGCTGTATTAATGGTATTTGTTGCTTTAAAAGCTGTTTTTGAGTTTGGGGAAGGAATCGGAAAATGGATAGGTTGGGATTTGGGATTTTTTGATAGGATGTTGCCCTATCTCACTGATTTTACACACGGCCTTTCTTCTTCCATGACGAGGAATATCCACGATGAGATAGTATGGTCCCACGTTGATAGTTCTACGATAATTTTAGCAGTGCTGAGTGTACTGATGTGTGTTCTACTGGATGGGCTTTTATCCACGGTGATGGCTTCCTTTGCTGGCGAAGAATTTAAATCTTTCGCCAAGGTAATAAATATTCCTCGTATCCGGGTGAATAAGGTGAAATGGTGACAGGTAATTAAAGTTTTCAACATGAATTTGCGTTGACAGAGTATTGAAGAGTGGGTTGGGGTGTTGAAGGATCTTCTCAAGTTGCTTACCCGCGAGATCTAGAAGGTATTTCTCAATTGGAATTATGTTTTCACTTTCGTATAGAAGTTTGACTACGTGTTGCTCGATTTTTCTGGCAGCGAAGCTTGGAGAGATGGAGTGGGCGTAATCATCTGCGTAGAGAAGCGTGGTGAAATTTGGATTATTCGAGGGTTGGTCGTGCGTGTAGAAGTTGAAATGTGTTGGTCCTCCGAGGACCGAGCCTTGGGGAACACCAGCGCTGAATGACGTTAACGCAGATTTATTTATTTATTTATTTATATTTATTTATATACATAGTAAAGGTTGAATTATAGATAAAAATAATAAATGAGGTAATCAAACAAAAGAAAATTACGGAGTGAAAACAAATTATAAAATAATTGGCAATACCGCGATAATCATAATAAAAATATACAATGAAACAAAACAGCTAAGAGAAAGAAGCGATGAAACAGCTCACAGATTTCTTAATTGACCATCTATTTTCATTAAAGTCAATCATGCAACTACCAAAGATTAAACTGTCGAACAGAACGAGCAATTGGACCATTAAGGCAGTAATTTGATCTATGAAGCGATTCATGTAAAATGGAGAAGAACCTCAAATTTCTAGAGGGTGTGTAAAAGTAAATATGCTCAGGCAGGGAAGGAGAGACAATTCTGTAATCTAGCAGATCCTTTATAAACATGAAATTACGGGTCCTCCGTCTAGTAGATAATTTTTGCAAGTCAATTAATTGGCATCTTGCTTGGTACGGAGGTAGATCCTCCCACCAGCTTAGCTTCCTCAAAAACAACCCTAGTAAATCTCCTCTGCACAGTCTCCACTCTGTTACTATGAACAGCATAGTAGAGATCCCAAAGAACAGAACAGTATTCAAGGATAGGTCCGACGAAGAAGATATTTAGGGTTTTAAGAGTATAGGTATCAGAAAATTCAGCAGCACGGCGCCTAACAAAGCCAAGACGAGAATTTGCCTTACTCACAATAAAATCAATGTGCTGGGAGAAAGTCATACGAGAATCTACTATAACACCGAGATCAGTAGCGAAATTACATTTAGAAACAGGAGAACTATTAATAAATAAGTCAAATAAAACTGGTGAAGTCCTTCTAGATAACGTTAAGTGCTTACATTTAGATAAATTCAGAGATAGACCATTTACGTAGCACCAACGAACGAATCTATCAACATCCTTTTTAAGGCTGGCAACATCGCAAGCATTACCAATCTTGATAAATATTTTTAAATCATCGGAAAACCCAAGGCATGATGAAAAATTAAAAATATTAAAAACATCATTAATAAAATTATAAAAAGAATGTGGCCTAAATGGCTGCCCTGTGAAACGCCAGATGGAACGCCAATAAAAAGAGATGTCACATCATTTATCACAACCATTTGCCTACGATCAAACAGATAAGCAGAAATCCAGCTGAGCAATGAGGAATGAAAGCCGAACTTACTAAGCTTAGCAAGTAGCAGGCGAATGTTAACCCTATCAAATGCTTTGCGAGGACGTCAACTTACCCAGAGTCCTCCATAACACTTAGGGAATAATTAACAAATGATACAAGATTGGTCTCAGTAGATCTTTCTTTAATGAAACCATGTTGAAGAGGAGAAATGTGCTCCTTGACAAAGAAGGATATTTTATTGGTTACAATACTCTCAAACAGCTTAGGATTAACAGAGAGCTTACAGATTGGACGGCAGTCCATGACATCATTTTTAGCACCAGCTTTGTGGATAGGGCGCAGCACAGAGAGCTTCCATTGATCAAGAAACACTCCTGATGACAGAGAAAGATTGAAGATGAAATACAGGGGTTGAGATAATGCCTCACGACAACAAAATACAAGGACAGCTGGAAAACCATCGGGACCCGAGAAAGACGACGTACCAAGCTTCTAAAGGGCATCAGTAACATCATCAATCGATATAAATAATGACCCCAAATCAACCGATGAGGGTATGCTATTCAAAAGGTCATCATCTAATGGTTGTCCAGTATCCTCGACGTAAACAGACTCAAAGTAGTCAGCAAATAAACTACAAACATCACTAGTGTTCTCAGCTACAATACCATTATAATAGACACAGGAAGGGAAACCATAAGAGTTCCTTTTACCATTAAGAAAGGATCAAAATGTATTGGCATTATACTTAATGTCAGTTTCAATAGAGCTCAAATATTGCCTGTATAAAAACTTGTTCAAAAAGTCATACTCTTTCCGAAGTCTTTTAAAAAGAATACCATCGTTTACATCACACGTCTCACTATATTTTTTATGGCCGCATTTCGAGCATTTTTTAATTGAGCTAGTCTATGATTTCTCCATGGATGGCCAGAATTGACTCTCCTAGATGCTAAGGCAGATGAACAGAAATAATGTTATCAAAAATTGAAGCAAATTTAGTAAATGCCTGCACTAAATCGCATTCAGAAAACAAACCCTGCCAGTTAATTAGATTCAGCTCATCATTTATAGCCGCATAATTGGCTTTTTTGAAATTATAAAAATATAATGAATCACGCAAATTAGGATTACTAACAGTACTACTATGTGTAATAAAACCAAGTACAATTTCTAGTGCACAATGGTTTACAGTATCTTTGGAGAAGTTAAAGGATGCAGAATTAATAGTTGAAAGTAAGTTTTTGCTAGCAAATACTAAATCTAGAAGTCTACCTATAGAGTTCGCCACTGCATTAATGTGAGTAAGAGCCATTGACACCAAACAGCGTTCGACATCCTTCAAAATATTAAGAGGAATAAGCATCATGTCTGCGTCACTCCATAACCAGTGGATATTGCCGGCATTGAAGTCACCAAGTACAACAATGTGATCGTTTTCCTGAACCATATTCTTCAAAATTGATCCAATATTTAAGATATGCTTCTCATAAATCTCCACGTTTGAGTTTGGCTGGATGTATGAGACAAAGAAAAAAACACTTACATCAGCAGAAGATACTGGAACACAAATCTGCTCAATCTCATAAGACAAATGAAGTAATGGAATTTCACGAGCCTGAAAAAGTTGAGTTAATTGCCAAAAGGACACCTCCACCACGGCTAAGTCCAGATTCAACAGCACAATCGTTGCGATAGACCAAATATGAAGGATTAAAAAAATTTCAGAAGAATGAAATGATGGGATAAGCCAAGTCTCAACCATCGCGATGACATCATATGAGTGTTGAGTAGAGCTAACATAAATGTCGTTGACCTTAGTCCTAAGACCGCTCACATTTTGCAAATAGCAGGATATAGAAGTATTAGCCATTGATGAAGTAATCAATGAAGTTCTCTGAGGAACAGGGCAGGTACCAGTTACGAGATCATCACCCTCATATAAGGGTGCCACGAATTAGGTGTTCAGAAGAATTGATTGCTGAGCATTTGTGTTTTTTGGCAAGTTTACAAATTTACGCACAACTATCCCAACTATGCGGGAATAAGTAATCGGGGACACCCAGCTTGAATGTCAAAAAGACAAGTCGACATCTCTTTTTATTAAACGCTTGCAGACCAAGATGTTTAGGGTCAATATTAAATTTAGAAGAAATAAACTTGATTACCTTATCCTCAGTTGTATTAAGTGGCTCAAGATGCGCTAAGTGAAGCCACCTGCGCTTGTTGACAGCAGAGATCTCACTGCAAGCAGAAGGTACCAACTATCTTAGGCTGCCGCCTAGCATTCCCATTAACTCTGACCGCAATGTGATCAAGATCACTGGAAGGCGATGCTATTTTACTACCCTTTGCAGCAACATCATAAGCAGCAATAGGACAACCACCATAAGTGGTGCCCACAATCGAAGCAATACCCGGGTTAAGCACCACAATATTATCATCATCCCTTGACACCGCTACCGGCGACGGTGGCATGTTAATTAACTTACCAGCAAAAGATCCGTTAGGGTTTCTTACCAGGTTACTGATTTGACTAATCATTTTATCATCGTTTGTAGACAGCGCATTCAATTGATTAAGAATTATTTTAATATCACGGTCCTGATGAGATAACTGTTTTCTTACTTTCAATAAGCTCACATAGCAGCACATCAAACCTATCTAGAACAACACATATAGAGAACATTATTCTTTGTTAAAACACTTTTTAGGTCCTAATCAGTTAGGTTGGCACATTTGGTACAAAAATCCTTGCCACATACACCGCCACATTTTGCATTAACCCAAACCCCTCGAGAATACTTCACAAGCCATGAAACAGACTCCCTCCCTATCACATGCGAGGCCCAACGTAGTCCTTACATTCTAAAATAATTGCAGTGTTTCTTATGTAAAAGTGACAAAAGTTTGATTTGAATAGCTCCTCCACCCTACTCATACAGAAAAATGGCGTTCTGTTAATCTTAAGCTTGCTTTCTCATCTTCCGAACCACAATAAAATTTTCATACTTTTCCTAACAAAGTTATTTAAAAAAAATTATCTTAACCAAATGACTACGATCCCTCAAACAAAAATTCTCAACTGAGTAATCATTGTAATGTTGCTGTGCCGTCATGGCAAGCCGTGGGCTGTTGATATCGAATGTAGTTGCCTACAGATTCGGACTACGGCTGCACATACACACATTCAATTACACTCAGCTGAGAGGTATTGAGCGTAAAATGGTAAGGTTACGTTGTAATCAAAACTATTTTATTATTTTGTTCAGTAAGGTATGTAGGAAGTGTAGCCTTTGGGAAGGTAAGGAACCAGGCTTTAATTACTAGAAGACTTTTTTCCTTTATGGATACTAGTTTAGGCTCTATTGGCATATATAAAGCCAATGTTTAGCACTTTTCCATAAGTATCAATATAGAACATTTTAGAAAACGGGACTAAGCACGCACACATTTAGATCTCTGTTTCACGGCTTGGGAAGTATTCTCGAGGGTTTTGATTAAGCCCATTCCTAATTGTTGACCCACACTTAGCACAGTCGAGTGGCATTTCGACTAACACACAGACAATTATAAACAACGTTAAATAGATAGATAAAAATAACAGTTAGCGCCAGAAGGCAAGGTATAGCTCACAAACTATACGCCGATACAAGAGTACTCAACCAATTAACACAATGTGAAGTAACTTATTATGATTCATCAAGATTAAACGTAACTGTTGGTATTGTCCAACGTATTTAAATAAAGAATGATACTGCTCACGATTCAAATTAAATTCATTGATTTCATTTAATAAAAGAAATACAATTCTGTGTTACTTGTTACAACTCGGACGAATATAATAGATACGCACTGACTGAAAGACGCTAATAGAATGTGTTGAATCATGCTTCTAAAGGAAATTGGCAAAGTTGGTAAGGTGAGGCGCAAAGTTAAAAATGACACCTATGTGTGAGTTCATAGTTTACTTACATTCTGTGATGAAAGTTTTAGTTCATGCAAACTGTGCGCCACATCACTCCCCCCTGAGGAAAAAAATGCTGGTAGTTCAAATTGTAAATGTAACCTTTCGTTGTTGAGTAGTCCTTGTTATCCTATCATTCGCCGTGAACAGATCAGGCTTTAGAATGAAAGCTGGCTTTAAGCGATCTATAGATATTATGTCTTCTTTGTCATCAATCAATACTTTAAAGTGCTTGGTCTCTCTTTTTATAACCTTGTATGGTCCTCTATATGCCTGTGTTAGTGAATGCCTGCATATTTCGTCGTTTCAGCTGTCTATGAAATCTCTCGATCATGCCATTTGATTGCGGGTGGTAGGTTGTTGTGTGAATCCGATGTGTGCCGAGAATTTTGGTAAGCTCGACGAAAAGTGCTGATTCGAACTGAGTGCCCTGGTCCGTAGTGAGAGTGTGAGGCACGCCATAGGGAGCAATCCATGTTTGGAGAAAAGCAAAAGCAACGGTTGAAGCGTTAATGTTTGTTAGCGGGATTGCTTCGGGCCAGAATGAGAAACGGTCCTTAATAGTGAGGATGTACCAATGCCGATTGGATTGTGGCAGCGGTCCTACAAGATCCATGTGTACGTGCTCGAATCTGCCTTGGGGCACGTTGAACTTTCCGTATTCGCTCTTTGTATGACGCGATATTTTTGTCTTTTGACAAGGAATGCAACATTTTGTCCACTTGTTGATTTCCTTATTCATGTGAGGCCAAAAATATTTGGAAGTGATCAATTTCCTAGTATTTCTTATGCCCCATGAGAAAGGTTGTGAATGTTGGCGAAGACTGTGCGTCTTAGAGTTTCAGGGACGTAGGGACGATTGCTGGGCGTTGATGTTTCGCACCAGAGTTCGAGATCCTCTACAGGAATGTGTATCTTAGTTAGGGTGAATGAGGTGTTCTGTTGATTTAGGATGCTTTGAAGCTCTTCGTCCTTTCCTTGTTCTTGGGCAATTGTTTGAAAATCGATTTTTTTTAAGTTCACGACGTTAATGTGTGACCTAGATAAAGCGTCAGCGACCGTATTTTGCACACCTTTTATGTAGCGGATGTCGTTAGTAAACTGGGAGATGTATTCTAGTTGGTTAATCTGTCTCGGGGATTTTTCAGTATTGGAACCGATTGCCTTGATAAGCGGCTTGTGATCCGTGAATACTATGAAATTTTTCCCTTCAGTGCAGTGGCGAAAACGTTTAATTGCTAGATAAAGGGCAAGGAGCTCCCTATCAAAAGTCGAATACTACTGTTCCGAGGGACTAAGTCGTTTGGAATAGAAACTAAGAGGATTCCAAGTGCCATCGTTATATTGCTGAAGGACAGCTCCTACCGCGAGGTTGGAAGTATCTGCCATGATGCTCAACTTCGCTTGTGAATCAGGATGTATGAGTGTAGTGAATTTTTGCAATTCTTCTTTGATTTGTTCGAAAGCATTTTCGCATTAATCGGACCAGTGGAATTCTCGCTCTTTGTTACGTTTCATAATTTTGGGGCCTTTTAACAAGTCGTACCATGTTGAAGTTGTGTGCGAAATGTTGGGTAAGAACCGATGGTAACAGTTAACCATTCCTAGGAAACGCTGTAGGCTTTTTATTGATTTGGGCGGTGGAAAATCAGCGATTGCTTGAACGCGGTCTTTCGAGGGTGTCATGCCGTTCTGGTTAATCGAATATCCGAGAAATTCTATTTCGGAAACACCAAGGATGCATTTTTTGGGATTAACGTTAATTCCGAATTCACTTAATTTCGAAAATAGAATGCATAAGTGTCCTTATGCTCATCTATCGATTTGCTCCCTATGAGGATATCGTCTACATAAACAAAAATGAAGTCTAGATGTGCTAGAATTTCGTTTATAAATCTTTGAAAGGTTTGGACGCCATTTTTGACGCCTAACGGCATGTGCAAGAGCTCGTACAAGCCAAAAGGCATTATTACTGCCGTTTTATGAACGTCTTCTGGAGCCACTGGGATTTGGTGATAAGCGCGAATTAGATCAATTTTATAGAAAATTGTGCAACCGTGGAGGTTAATTGAACAATCCTGAATATTAGGTAAAGGATACCTGTCGAAAATGGTTGAATCTCCGCACGGCCTCCAATCTGTGGTGCCCTTTTTTGGCACTAAATGTAATGGGGAGGATACTGGAGAAGATGATGGTCGACATAAACCTAGCTTTACCATTTGACTAAATTCTTCCTTGGCGATTTTATATTTTTCAGGGTTTAGCCTTCTAGGTCTAGACGAAGGAAGTGCACCTTCTGTAATTATCCGGTGTACTACGTGGTGTTTAAGTGACGCGTTGAAATCTAGTGGAGCCTTTAGTATTGGAAACTTGTGCAGGATAATGCCGAATTCTCCATGAAGTGAAAATAATTTTGGAGAGCAAGACTTTACGATTCTAAAAATGCATTCAACCGGGAGTGAAGTTTGCTTGTCGATGAGTATTTTCTCGTGCATGTCTACTAGCAATTTGAACTTTTGTAAAAAATCTGCACCGATAATTGCGTTCTCAGTTGATGCAATGACGAAGACCAAGGCCCAAAGTCAGTGGTCTGAACCCGTAAGTGCAAATTTGAGCCCCATTAGCTGCTGAAAGGTATAGATCGGATTTGTTTTTTTTTTTTGTAAGGGAAATATTTCTTTGGAAGTATCGAGATTTCTGCGCCCGTGTCTATAAGAAATTGGAAATTTGATGTCTTGTCTTTAATGAATAAGCGGCGTGAAGAAGTGCCCTTTGCCCTTGCCACTGGAGAGCTTGGGCAAATTAGTTTTTTTGAGTTTCGTTGTTACTAGGAGTGTAGTTGCACGGAGGTGAACATTTTGTTGCTTTCGATCTAAATCGCTTGTGGTACCAACAAACGTTTAACCTAAATGGAGTATTTACTCAAGCGTTTGGTCGGATATATCCGTTATTGCGGTTTTTGGAAAAACTACGACCTCTATTAGGTCAGTGTTTTACCTCTAAATTTGTTACTCGTGTGCTCAACTTTTCAATTAAACCGCGCAACTGTTCATGATTTTCGGAGGTGTGATGATTTGAAATTGTAAAACTCTAGGTTTATTCGTCGAGTCATGAATTCGATCGGCAATTTTAAATATTTCGTCTTGCGAGTGCGCGTTTTCTATTGAAATGATGCATGCCTGTATTGATGTAGGTAGTTTATTTAACCATAATTTATTGAGAAGTGACTTATTGACGAGACTATTACTGGCCGCGAGTGATTCCATCTGCCGATATAGCTCTGATGGTTTTAAATCGCCTAACTCGATTCTGTGTAATATGGCATCGAGTCTGCGTTCTTCGGTATCTTGTGAACGAAGTAGCAACTGTGCTTTTAAGTTGTCGTATTTGTTGTTATTGGGTGGTGATATTAATATGTCAGCCACCAATTCCATTGTCTCTGCTGACAATGAAGAAACAAAATAATCATACTTCGTGTTAGCTGCTGTTATTTCTTTTAATCGGAACTGGGTTTCTATTTGGAGAAACCATAAGTCAGGTCTGTTATTGCAAAAGGGTGGTATTTTAATATTAACCAAAGAAGTTGCTAACACATTGTCTCCCGTAGCAGCGTGAGCATTGCTCTGGTTTACATTATCTAAACCAATTGATTCTGAATCATTTATGTTTATTGTATCATCAGGCATACTCGCGTTTGTTAAATTTAAGAGAATTGTTGAAAAACGATGAAGCTGTTATTTGACTATTATATATATATTAAATAGGCATTAAAATATATTTTATGTTTGAATAATTTTTAAATTTTGGCAAAAAGTATTTTAAATGTCCTGGTATTATAATTTGTTCACGTTGTTTGTATTGCCCGAATTACGAGACTAAATAATTTATAGTTTCTCTTTAAATAATTTTGTGAGGACCATACAAGTTCTGAGATAAGCGATCTCCAAAAAAAACGTAAATAATTTACTCAAGATTATGTTCCTACGGCTAATGACAAGTAATGACAAGTTACCTGGTAATTAGAAAATTATTATGATGTGTGTACTTATTGTTGATGACGAGTTGTCACTAAATTATCTTCAGATGAGTGATATGTGCACAGGTTGCAAGATTACATTGTGGATATATTTAATTAATTATTGAATCTGAAATTAAATTTGTTTTAGTACAAAAATTCTTCCCCGATTGAAAGTATTTTGCATGCAAAATATAAAATTTGTTACGTTAATGTACAAGGCAAATTATGTTTTTAATTATCGTTTGTCATCATTGTTGGGGAAATCAAATTGGATGATTGAGTTGCGCCTGCTGATAATAATTCTTGCACGAGCGAGAAAGTATGGCCTGTGTGTGATGTTGTTGTGTTGATAGAATTCGCCTTAGGCTGTTTGCTGGAAATTTGTTGGCCGCTATCTGCGTATATGTTCAGTCAGAATTGTTGAATTGAATCGTCGAACTATTGCACGATGCACTTGATAGTGTGTTGAGTTTACCATAAATTTGGATGTGTTGGTGCTTGTATTGGAAGTAAGGGTAATTTTGTTATTCCAGTGGATATTCCTTTATGAGCACTGTTAGATCCGCCTATAACGGTGTTGATAATGTAGTACTTTTTCGTTGCGACAGAAAATGAAATTTTAAAGAAATTCTTTTAAAGAAGCTATTTTAATTAAGAATCTCCTTGATGGCTCAACTTTTTTTTTTATTTTGCAGCACGTCAGCTTTAGGTTCTTCTCTTTGCTTTACCACTTTCACTCTGGTTAACTGCACTGGTACCAAATCTACATTATTATCGCAAAAGTTTTTTCATAAACTTTATTTTTCGTGAAAATTAATTTTTGTGTCGGGGTCACCATTTGTTGGTATTGTCCAACGTATTTAAATATAAAATGATACTGCTCACGATTCAAATTAAATCTATTGATTTTATTTAATAAAAGAATTACAATTCTGTGTTACTTGTTACAACTCGGACGAATATAATAGATACGCACTGACTGAAAGACGCTAATCGAATGTGTTGTATCATGCTTCTAAAGGAAATTGGCAAAGTTGGTAAGCGTGAAGCTAAAAGTTAAAAATGACACCTATGTGTGAGTTTACAGTTTACTTACAGTCTGTGATAAAAGTTTTAGTTCATGCAAACTGTGCGCCGCAGTAACTATTAAAAAAAAACACGTTATAATTAAGACAGTCGAGAGGCAAAGTACAAAAAAATAAAAGCAGTCCACATGGTATGATATTCATATACTAAAAGTACAGCACTGAACAAATACCACGGTGACGAGATAAAATAACAGTCTAAATCACAAACAAAGAAACAAAAGAACTAAAATTCAGACTATTAAATGGGTATCAGTACGAAATTAACTTTGTAAAATTATGAGTTAATGACTTTGGTTTTTATTTGGAACAAAATGCTATTCAAAATTTTCTACGTAGACTAAATTTTAATAAACAGTCAAGACGGAAAAGAAGAAAAAAGAATGTAAAATATTTTTAGTTTAGACGACTAAAACCACGTCCGCACGATTCAACTCGCTGTCCCTCAAGTTCAATGTAGCAGTTTCTGGTTGAGAGGAAATTGTGAATGATACGTGTTAAAAAGGCGGGAGCTCTAGATTTATGATTTTGAAAATGAGTCCGTTTTTCCAAACGGAGTCGAAGGTTTTCTCAACATCAAGGAAGCAGCCTACTGTGAGCTCGATTTTATTTACGGCGAATGTGGTGTCACTCTTAAGCTTTCGCAGATTGTATACTCTTCTTTAACTTTATTTATTCCTTTCCTTCCCTTATCACTATCGCTTAATACGGCAATACTTTTCTCAGTATTTATCATTTACACCATATTCTGGAAAGAAAGACAACAATTTCTTTGTGCTTACCAATGATGTATACGCAGGAATAACGACATTTTTTTATTATCCAGTGCATCTCCTGGTACCTGGGTAACCACTTCTTCAGTGATTACTGGTGACCGGAAAGAGTCAAATATTTTAGTAGAAAGCACCAACGATTATCTATCCAATAAATCTCAAATTATCAGCATAGAATTTATCTTTCATAAATTATAGACTGATTTATAAAAAATAAAAAAAAAATATTAACTCCAAACTGTTAGTACCTATTTACCCTCTTTAGGTTACAATTTTTTCACTTGTATCACCTGAACCTATCCATAGCTAGTATTTGTAGAACATCCTGTATAGATTTTTATATTCAGGGTTGCAAAAGTCAGTTCTTACCCCTCTAAAACAAAAAGCTTTTCATGTTTTTTTTTCTTACGCTTTTCCATTAGATGTAATTTTTTGCAGCTAAATAAATCTAGCCCACCGACCAAACCACCCCATACCTACACGGAATGTGGTGGATTTCAATTATTCAACATTTTTGGGAAAATATATTTTAAAACATTTAAATAATTTAGAGTTGCGAATTTCATGTATTAAAATTATTCGGTTTTCTTTTAATTTCTTATTATGCAAGTGGATCGAAAATCGACTAAAAATTAAGTTTTCAAGCTTAAATTTAATAAAAGTCATCGTTGGTTTTTGTATTCTTATTTCTGTTAGAGACTTAAATATTATTTAAATTTCTGACATTTTTTCCACGATTTACATACAAATAGGGTTGAACATACTCGTATACTACATTTCAGGGTTCAGCTAATTTTATTAGTCATAATGCTTCATTGTTCACACAGTTTTCAATACGTATAAAGATTTTAAGCTTCTTATTGCAGTACATATAGAACTTTGTACATAAATTTAATTCAATTAAATACACAGTGCAGTAACTAGCCCCGTCTTTTGCAATTAAGTTTCTCTTACATTTTGCACGTTTAAATAATATGAAGAAAATTAAACTTCTGAACAGACTCGTGGTTACGTAGTTTTAGTTCGATATTCATCTCATGCAGTCTCTCAAGTTTTATGTACTATGTACATACACTATACATATATGACTACATCCTGACATACACTCCACAAGAAACTTCACCTTACTTCAGACGAAAATTACATAATAAAATTTTCCCAGATTCCTAGGAATAAGTTTTATAGCTCAATGCTTAGTATTATATGCTCGTTATGATTACCTCAGTCAGTAATGTGATGAGACCTCTGTTTAGTCTTGTTATATCGAACAACATCGAAAAAACGCAATCTAAAGGTTTTTAAAAAGCTTTACCGAACGTCTTGACTCTTTCTCTACCGTTCAGTCTCTCATTGCGGATAAATCTAATAGCTTATCTATCAACTGGACTGGTCTCGAAGTATTTTCCGATGACATTAATGTTTTAAATGGTAAAATTGATAAGCTGTTGAAACTTGTGGATGTATTGAGCATGAATTCAGACCCTTGAAAAGTCTCATAACCTAGCTTTAAAGGTTCAAAATTTGTCTGACTCACTGTTTGATGTTAATGCAGTATTTGCCAAAGACCCACCATCTGCGTCTCAGAATTCCAGCAGCACGTTACTTATCCCAGTAATCGACGACGTTCGGCATAGTTTAAAGCGTGTTGAAGGCGATATCGGGTCTTGGGTATCTGCTGTTTCCGAAAACTCGAGACTTATCAGCTCCATGGCGACTGATGTCAAGAAATTATCTCCAGTGGATAAGGAATTGTCTGACTCTCAACCATCACCTCTCGTGCAGCAAGGAGTAGACTCTAACCATCCAGTACCTAATACACATAGTAGTAAACCAGCCAAAAAGCAGAGAAACTGCCGAAGACGCCAACATAGCCCCAATGAGGCGATTCTTTCAAATCAGGACTCTGTTCAATCTACAGCAAGCGGTGATCTGGCTCTCGTTACATCTGCTTCTGTAACTGAAGTGAGGGAGCGTTCCACAGTATCGAATGATACTTCATCTGTGTCCCCTCTAGGTAATGGCATTGGTGCCTCTTTGAGAACGGTACCAAAACCTTCGAGTGTTTTTGTCACCCGTTTCTCTCCAGAAACGATGTGCGAGGACATATTGAAGTATTTGAAGTCCAAGAATATTTCAACAGATGGTATTTCTTGTCGAAAAATTAGTAAATCCTCTAAACCTGTTGCATCTTTTGTTCTAACTGTGTCCGCGGATGAGCAGGATAAGTTATTGGATCCCACTTTTTGGCCCTTTTACTAAATTGTTCGTACCTTCTGGGCACCAACATAGAAGTACAGCTAAAATAAGCAGCGATATCTCAAAAAACTCAAATCGCTTTCCCTTTACTATCAAAACATAAGGGGAATTCGGACAAAAACTGCAAAAATCTTTGACTCCTCTGTTGCAAATTGTTTTGATATAGTTGCTTTCACTGAAACCTGGCTGCATCATGGTTTTCGCGATGCTGAAATCTTTGACAATTCTTATCAAATTTTTAGAAGAGATAGGTATACTGATTCTGAAGCTCGTGGCGGTGGCGTACTCCTCGCCTGTAAAAACCACTTAAATTGCAGCCAAGTTGAGCTCCCCAGTTTCTCCAACACTCTCGACATTGAACTTATAGTTCTTAAGATGTCTCTCTTAAAATATTGACTTATACATACTTTGTTGCTATATTCCTCCAGACTCCATAAATATCGTCGACGACAAAGGTCAGAATATTTATGACCTACTCATTTTAACATCTAATTTTATCCATGGTAAGATGGAACCTCTTGACGAATTACTACTTATTGGTGATTTTAACCTACCCAATATACAATGGGTACTTAATGATGATGACGATGACTATCTTCCACTTAGTAACTTGACAACAAGGGAATGACTTTTCCTTGACACTATTTCATCTCTTGGTCTCAGCCAAATCAGTAATGTTAAGAAGGACATGGGTAGGCAGCTAGACCTGGTATTTTCTACTGACGCGGGTAACTTCTTAGTTGAACTTAGCCCAGTTATAATGTCTACTCTTGACAAATACCACCCCTCTTCAAATTACACATTGCTATGTAACATATTGTGACGAAGCACAATACTTTTTCAATTTTAGAAAGGCTGACTTTTCAGAACTTTCCAGTAGACTTACCTCTATTGATTTCTACACATTTCTGTCTTGCAATAGTGTTGATGAAGACGTTTCTAAGATTTACATAATTCTTTTAGATTTATTTTCTTCTTGTATTCCCCGCGAGCGTCAGCGGTTGAATAAAACATCACCGCCATGGTTCAATAAGAACTGAAACATCTTAAAAATAGGAAGAATAAACTGTGGGAAAGTTATATGAGGGACAAGGACATTATAAGTCACAGCAACTTCCCCACATCATATAATGAGTTCAGAGAACTTTCTTCTGCACTTTATGATGAGTATGTTCAAAGGATGCGTACGAAATTATTTAGTGACCCACGCATGTTTTTTAAGCTTATTAATATGAAGAAAAAAACGGACAACTACCCCAATACCATGAGGTACAAGGATTCTGCTAGTGATGATTCGTCTGAAATTTGCGATATGTTTGCTTCATTTTTTGACAATGCCTTTGCCTCGTCATATTTTCAACCTCAAAATAGCAACTTCAGACATATGAACGATTCCCATTCACTATCCCTTCAATTTCAGAAGAGGATATACTCGATCATATTAATAGGTTTCCAAATGACTTCACAACTGGTCCTGATGGGATCCCTCCAGCCTTTTTTAAGTCATGCTGCCTCGCCCTGGTAGCTCCGCTAAGAATTATCTTCCAAAAATCGCTCGATAGTGGTTGTTTCCGGCAGCTATGGAAAAACTCCTTTATCATACCTATCCACAAAAAAGGTAGTAAAAATGAAATTTTTAACTATAGACCTATTGCAAAATTATCTTGCATGCCCAAATTATTCGAATCTATAATTTACTCTCAACTATCATCTTCCTGTAAGAATTTGCTCTCTTCAAACCAGCATGGGTTTATTTCGGGCAGGTCTACAACCACTAATTTGTTGCAATTTGTCTGGGATACCATTTGACGATATTAAGCTTTTCGCTCAGATTAAATCTGTTAACGATTGTGAACAGGTACAGGGTGACCTTCAAAAATTTTACAATTGGTGCAAGAACAATAATTTGGTACTCAATATAAACAAATGTGAGGTTTTGACTTTCCACAGGAATCAGGAACCAATCACTTATGATTATGAGTTCTCAGATTCCTCGATTCGCTGTGTGGTTTCTGTCTGTGACATGGGTGTCAAATGTGACCACAGATTGAATTTTATCTCCCATATAAAATACATGGTTTCAAAGAGTAGTTCTATGCTGGGCTTTATAAAACGTTGGTCCCGAGAGTTTTCAAATCCTACCATAACATTGCGTTTGTACACTTGCTTTGTGAGACCACTTCTTGCGTATGCTAGCCAGGTCTGGTCTCCATTTTATGGTACACACATCGACCGTATCGAGTCTGTTCAGCGGAACTTCCTACGATTTGCTCTCAGGCATCTACCCTGGAATAATTCTTTAATTCTCCCACCCTACGAGGATCGCTTGAAGCTTTTGAATATGCACTCGCTTGAGAAACGTCGCTTGGTTGTCGATGTAACAATTGTGCATCAACTCTTAAACGCGAATATTGATTCTCTATTGTTACGTAACAAAATCTCTTTCTGTGATAGTAGCCACAATTTGAGAAGGCTACCTCTCTTGCATGTTAACTCCTCAAGGTCTAACTTTAGCATGTTTGAACCTATTAATCGCATGTGTATTACTGTCAATAATATGGCTGAGAATTTCGTTGTTGACGTCCCTAAGCATGTTTTAAAAAATCGCCTATTTAACATTTAATTTTATTTTAATTAACTTTTTTAAATTGTTCTGTTCTATGTGGCATATCATTTTATCCGGTGTTCGGTCTATGTACTAACACCGACTAAATGATGAAACGCATGTATTGTTGACCGTTTATTTATTAAACGTGTCCATGCAGCGAGCTTGTGTTAAGCTGGTTCTGATAGTCTTATTAAATTTTCACGTGAAATACTTGCCAAGTAATACTGCGATGACGTTTGTCGAACACACTTCCTCTTAAGCCGGTCCCACACAATGTATGTGTACATTTGTCAAATTATTTGTCAATGCATCTCATTTGACGAGGTGTGTGTAAACGATCCGCATTACCAAATATTTGCCAAATGCACATATTGTGTGGGACCGGCTTTAGGCATAGACCCGACGCACAGTAATATCATCTGTTAAACTTTTCTAGATTCAGTGATTCAGTGTGTAAGATATAAGCAATAAACCTAATTTAGTAATGGAATGAAGAATTGTTTCAATTTGAGATTTTCAAAGAAGCAGGCCCTGGCGATATAACAAATATTGGCGACGAGGATTTAACAAGGTAGTTAACCTAGATTATACCCACGTGCCTTGTGGAAAGAGGTAATTACTAATACATTATTGTCTATGAGAAAGAGGAATTAAAACATGGGCAATGAGGATAAAAAAGATACTAAATTTGAAATTTGTCAACTAATTTCTCAATTTGGATCAATTTATGCATATGTGCCGGGGGGAAACTTTTTGTCATATAAAGACCACTTAGAGCAATTCTTCATTGTTAATCGGGTTCCTGAAAACTTGAAGAGATCTTTTTTTTTGCATCATATGTATTGATTCAGAGGTCTATAAAGTTTTAAAATGGCTAACAGCATTCCAAGTACACTCCGATTTGAAGAGCTCATAGAATTATTGGAGAAACACTACGCTCCTTAAGTTAATATACGGGCAGAGATTCAAGTTTCAAAGGTCTAACCAAAATATAGGTGAAGAAACTTGTAAATTTGGTAATTTTATACCAGATGCAACAAACAATAGTGGAAAATGAAAGAATTCAGCTTTGCAAGATGCTCTTCTTGATAGATTCTTTGTACACATCCAGATCCAAAAATATAACAAATACTACTAATATCATATTCGCTTGAACATTAGGTTCACTCTGGAGGCAAGTGCTGTCAAAACGTTCGTTTGAAGCAAAAATGACGTCATGGGCTATCCCCAGAGGAAACCCAAAAAGCATCAGGTTCGCTCTGAAAATTTTCTCGGGTACGCTATGTGTTCACTCATACAAACAAAAGCTTGTTGTCATTTGACATTTTTACATTTGACATTATTTGAAAGGCAACAGTTATTATTAAGACCATTCTACTATTATTATATTATATTATACTCCAAATTATTCCGCAAACAAATTACCAATCACTTTCCGCACAAAATTAATAGCGTACTTTTACAGGTGCAGTCTGAAACCGTTCAATTGAACAGGGCCTCCAGAGCGAACCTGGATATTCAAACGAAAACGACATAAGTGAGGAATCGCTATCATCGCTACCGCTGTGGGAAAGTCACGATCCAGCGACCTGTATAGCTGCATCATGAATCTGTTATAATTGTGATATACCATTGCCGTCTTTATGTTCCAGACCATGACATCGAATTCTTTGAAGCTATTAGAGTGGTACGATTTCGCACTTCTCTTAGCGTTTGTTCTTATGGAAAAATGCATTACTTTCAACTTCAACCTTCTACACAATGTAGATAAGCCTCCGTACTAAAAGTTTTATTCAGGAATTTTGTTATTTAATTCCTTGTGCATTGACCAGCATAAAAATCTAAGTACTTTCTTTAAGAAAATTGGTTATATTTTATTACTCAAACATAACGCTACATATAAAAATGAGAAAATGCGTTGAATTCTGTTGCCCTCATACCACAAATCACACTAGAAAGCAATCAGAGCTTTGTGCTTGCCTATTGAGTCTTTCTATGTTTAACACACAGTAACTACTTAAGTATAATAAAGCCAAAAAGACAATGTTAACCATTTTTTTATATTATTCCGTAATGCTTCTATCAATTTAAAAATATTTCCAACTTTCCATATCAAATAATTCAGTTTTTTCATTTCAAACATGACTCTTAGTATTTTTTAATCAATGAATCGGCAGAGGTACACACTGGCCTCATGTTTTCACAAGCTGCGCTTGTTCACTGCGCTGTGAATCGAATGGACGGCAACGGTTTTCTGTGTTTAACTCTTCATAACTTTTAAATTATAATTCAAAAATAATTCAAATATTAGCCTATTTTATAGGCAAATTTGTTGCCTTTATGGTAGTATAATTTATACTGTAGGTTTTTATACATTTTCAAAAGAAAATCAGTTTCCAACAAAAGTAGATCTGATTTAAGAACTATTTTTCCCACTTTGAAGTGAGCTTTCATTTCTCTGTGAGAAAATACACAGAGAAATGAAAGCTGGTATGAAGGCAACAGAATTCAACACATTTCCTCATTTTTGTGTTTAGTGTTAGGTTTGAGTGAAAAAATAGTAAGACTTTTATTAAACAAAGTACCTAGATTTTTATGCTGGTAAATGCACAAGGAACTAAATCACAAAATTCCTGAATAAAACTTTTAGTACGGAAGCTTATTTACATTGTGCAGAAGGTTGAAGTTGAAAGTAATGCATTTTTCCATAAGAACAAATGCTAAGAGAAGTGCGAAATCGTACCACTCTAATACTTTTGCAAGTACCAAACTCGTTTTGTGTCACGGCCTGGAACATAAAGACGGCGATGACTGACTACGTTCATGGAAATACACTGCAAAAAGTGAGCTAACTTCTATATTGCTGACTCTTTCGGTCTAAGCACCAAGTACCAACTGAGAGAGAATTGTAAACAACAACTAAATAAGTGGGTCTGTCGAAATAAATGTTACTAAATTAGTTATTTAGGGTTATTACTGATAAAATTGTTTTACCAAAGGCAATATATTCATTAGATATGCAGCAGAAATTCAAAAGGTTTTATTATAATCGCTTTTCCAGCTGCGCGCTAATTTTTTCACCTACCCGTCAATGACTTTTTCAATGTTGACACCGGCGTAAGAAATTTTTCTGACATTAGCAATTGAGCCCACATGAAATAGAAAGTTAATCAGTCCATATTATATATGTCAGTAGATAGACTAGCTCACCAAATGTGCTGGGGGAGTAAAATTAATCAGAGATCATCTGCGATGGAAATTAACCACATTTCAAAAGTGAATAACATCTGCCAATCTTTAGCTCATATTGAGGTATTGATCGAAAATGGAAATCGATACAACAATCGATCAACATCAACTTTAATATCGCCTCAGGAGTATTTATCAAAGCTAAGTAGTGTTAAATTAGAATTTGAGAGTAATACACAATTTATCACTATGACACGGAAAAATCTAGTATTAGCAGGAAAAATAAAAGTTGAAGTATGTTTTGGAAGCAGCTGTCATCACTTGAAGTTATTTGTAGTGAAAACAAGCACATATTTTTAAGGCATTCTTGATTTCATATATGTCAACCAAATTGGAAAAATATACTTGTCGGAAATATTTGTGAGAAAGGCAGTCAGGTAAATATTGTTTCTTCAGTTAATACGAGTACAAACAAAATTGTTGTGGAAATACAAGCGAAGTTTCCAAATACGGTATCAGAAAACCCTAAAGTGGGAGATACAATGCTGCGGTCATCAGAGCTCATCAGTTCAAATTTCAGTTTCTTCCTATATCTGATAATAAAATAGAATGAAATCTGAGTAGATGAACACTGATGGCAATCGCAATCTCAATTTAGATAAGGTCTTTTGTTATCTTGATGATATTTTATTAGGTGGTGCAACAGAAGAGGAATCTCAAAATAAATGAATGGCTGTTTTACAGCAGTTAGAACAGCGTTATAGTAATTTATAATTAAATTGAGCACGTGTCAGTTTCTTCGCAAAAGTGTAGAATATTTCTGTCATATTTTAAAATTCAATGAAATTAAAAAATTAAAGAATTAGTCGTATTTGGGGCTATTAAATTACTATAGACGATTTATTCCAAAATTCGCTACGGAACTAAAAGAGTTGTACAAAAAAATGTCAGGAAACTTTTGAACGTAGCAAATCTCTAATTAAATCATAATGTTTTAGAGATGTACGACCCAAATAGAGAAATTATTGTTGCTGCAGATTCCAGCGCTTATGGTGTGGGAGCGGTATTATCTCATGTAATAAACGGGGTAGAGAGACCCGGAAAATGATTCTGATCTTTTGTCGTAGCTTAGGCATATATTTTAGCCACATATTTTGACATTTCACCAAAAAAAAATTCATATTCACCATATTCATTCTGATTTATTCTTTTCATAAACCACAAAATAGACTAATAGTAAAAGTACGACAATTTAGTCAACTGTTTTCGAAGTTGTGACAAAAATTTTATACTATGGTAGATGGATACCTATTAAATATAGAGCAATACAAGTGCTTAGATTCAAATTAAAGTTATGAATTTGTAATTTCAAGTGTCATTTTCGGGTTATTCTACGTACGCAAGGCTTACTGAGCTGAATAATAACACAAAAAAGCAGTGGAGGAGTTCATATCATTTTGTCGTATATTCTGACATTAAAGTACGACAAAAGATCAAGTATGTTATGTCCTGCTGAGAAAAATCATTCGCAACTACGAGAAGCAATCATATCTGCAGTAAAAAATTGCATAAATATATTTATGGCAGTTCCTTTACAATATATACGGAACATGAAACGCTCAAACAAATTTTTCATCCGTCTAAAGGAACACCTATGTACTATGTATGTGAATTGCACTAAATTTAAAAAGTTATCTAAATTTTTGTGATCTCCAGTAAATTCTGGGTCGTAGCGATCTCAAACTTGTCCACATTGCCGTCCTCCTCCTTTGTTTTAATTCGTAAAATCGTAACTACGCTATTATATACCAAATCAAATTATTGTTTTTGTTTGATGGCTAATTCTTCATTGACCTTTAATACTTCTTTATATTTCTGTATGAAGTTATTTTTTATATCATATACTTCATTAGATTTCTTTAGTACATTCGAGTATGCCGACGTGTATTTTCTGAAATGGCGAGAATTTCGTGATCTGTTTACCAAATTAGTGCACCACCAACCTATTTCTGGTTGCCAGAAGATATGGTATTTGAAATCCAGCCTGTCAGGGAAAGCAGAAAGACTTCAGACATTTTACTACAGCCGATGCAAATTACGTCGCTGCATGGAAAATCATAAACGAACGTTATGAGAACACACGGTTACTAGTCACAGCTTTGCTAAACAAGCTATTGTCGCAACCAGCAGCTACAAGTGAAAGCGCCTTTTCTATAAAGGCAATTCATGATACCACCCAGGAGTGTCTACTCGCACTGGAAAACTAAGAAGTAGCAACAAGCCAGTGGGATCCCCTGCTGCTCCACATATTAGTCAAGAAGCTGAATAAAACCACACACACATTGTGGGAGCAATCTTTAAAACAACCCAGAATACTGCAGCCAATTAAGAAGTTTCTTGAATTTTTAGAAACTCGCTTTCAGTCCTTGGAAGCAATTGGACATAAAGGTAAATCTATTTAGGAAGTTCAAAGAAGATTACACACCATACGCTCACTTGCATCAACTGTCGCTACAGGATACAATTGCCCTGCATGTAAGGGCAATCATGAACTCTTTTTTTGTCTAAAATTCCTCCAATTAACGCCAGCCAATAGATTAACGCTGGCTAGTGGAATAAACGGGTGTATAAACTGCTTGAAGGTTGGACACAAACCAAATAGTTGTTCAGCCAGAGTTTGTCCAAGAGACACAGCACGCTCCTGAACATTCAAGATATATCCGCAAGGCAAACTTCTGCCATCATTTCTCCACCTCAAGCCCAAGGAAGTGCATCGAAAACCATTACAAGTGCTCAGTAATCAAGTAATACATCGTCATTAGCAGTCGATAAACTAGCTGACCAATCCATCTCTCTAACAACCCTACATAAAAGGGGGTATATAATTCTGAGTACCGGTATGGTTTAGTTAACAAATGGCAATGGCAAATCTACAGTATGCAGTGAGTTACTGGATTCAAGCTCCCAACTAAGCTTTAGAACATAACAGACAGTAAAGGAATTAGAACTACCAGAAGCCCATGTATTACCCCGAATAATATTTCAACAGCCTATATCACGCAGCATCACAGTGAAGTTGAAGAATTGAATAAACAACTCGAAAAATTTTGGAAAATAGAGGACACAGAAGGCACAATAAGAATTTTACATCTTCAGTAAGAAAATGCGAGATGTACTTCAATCAAACGAGCAAAAGAGACGCAAACGGCTGTTTTATCGTTAAACTCCCATTACAACTGCTGGGTGAATCCAAAGATATCGCTTTCCAAAGATTTATAGCCTTAGAACGCAAATTAGCTAGACAAAATGAGTTAAGAGAACAGTACACTCAGTTCATGGTAGAATATGAAGGAAATCGATTTCAACACAGTGAAAAGGCCATATTATTTTCTGCCCAATCATTGTGTCACAAAGCCGGACAGTAGCACGACAAAATATCGAGTAGTGCTTGATGCTTCGGCCAACACATTTTCTAATATAACATTGAATGACATTATATCAACTGGTCCGACCATTCAAGACGACGTTTTCTCCATCCTGCTGAGATTTCGTATGCCTAGATTTGTCTTTACCGCCGATATAGAGAATATGTACCGACAGTTACAAGTAGATTAACCTGATAGAAGGTACCATCTCATATGATGGAGGCCTGAACTAAGATAGAGTCTAAAATGCTTCCAACTACGAGCTGTAACATATGGGACGACATGTGTTAGTAGTAAGGATGGCACCTCCCTATACTTTTTACATTACGTCCGATAGAGCCAACTGCCGCGATAATGGCACTTGTTGGTTTTCTGCAAGAGGGTTCCCACCGCCGATAAGAAGTTCTTGTGGAGGGAGTAGGATAGACACGTCCCTGTCGCATGCATTGGGAGGTAAAAATAAAAAAGCTGATTTGGCTCCGAGTTGTGTTGTTGCAGGATGTTGGTTGGAAGGAGAGAGCTGGTGCTGTCTGTGGTAAGACGGTAGATGGATCCCTGTCGCAAGCATTGGGAGGTAAAAATAAAAAAAAGTTGACTTGATACCGAGTTGTGTTGTTGCAGGATGTTGGTTGAAAGGAGAGAGCTGGTGCTGTCTGTGGTAAGGACGGTAGATGGGTCCCTGTCGCTAGCATTGGGGTTAAAAATAAAAAAAGCTGGATGGCTGAGCCTAGTGGGTGCAAGCAGGTGTACTATAGGCGGCTTACGTACAAGCATAGTAAAGTTTTATAAAATTGCACTACCAGGCAAGCAGATAACTAAAGCACAAAATCTTGCACCCATATGTAGCAAGCATGGATGGTTTAAACCTGTATCACTGTCTACATATCTTCAGCGGTTATCGCGCCTCTTTTTTTATATTCCGTTCATTTTTTTCTTCCACACCAGACAAGCTTTGAACAGTTAGTCACACTTCTTCAACGTCATTTTTCCATACGAGTTTTAAAACTTGAACTTGACTGCGATGCGGTGACGAGTTGTTGTTTCTTTATGTATAGAATTTTAAGTCTACCTGAATTGAAACTGCGAGACATGTGGGTGACTTTATTTCCGGAATTTTTTTGATGTAAAGGAAAAAATATTAAGGAAAGATCGCAAAGAACAAGTTCTGATGTTGCTTATGCAAGGGTTCTTGATTCTTGTGACGTTCAATACTGCCGGCGCGTATGATAATGAGCTGCAAAACAAGAATAGATCGGCGGCAGTCAGTGAACTTGATGTTGTGAACGACACGAATGTGGGTGAAGGTGAGCTAAAAGAAACGGGTTGCTTGAGTAAAATAAAAAACCAATTCGGCTGAGATGCCTTTATTGAAGGTCAGTAAAGATAGACTGCGGAATATTGGATATGATTAGTGCGGGTGGATTATATGCCTTTCGATAAGGCGGCAGTGAGAAACGATGGGACTATTGAAATAAAAAGTCGAATTCGATAAAGATATTTTTATTTTTTGCTTTTTGTTTTTACAGTTTTAAATCGCTCGATAAAGATTTTGCATCTGTGTGAGTGACGAAGAATGGAACTTAAAATTAAACTACATTGCATAATGCGGGCCTTAAATCTGCATCGATCCAATCTGTAAGTGATCCACGGTCCCTTGCGTGCATCTTGATAGGCGTAACTCCATACATGTAAATATTTGACTTCAGGCAGGGTTTGGAATCTTACTTGTTTTTTCATACTTGATGTACATAACGTCAGCATGCTCACACACAGATACATATAAACACGCATACGCACATGTATTTTTATACCTCCCGTGTAAACTGTTCGTAAAAATAGTAAATTTCACAACATAAGCCAGACAGAATTAACGCTCCAGCTAAAACTTTCAAAGTGTTTAAAGCCCACTTCGTGCATTCTGATGATGGTTGCGGGCTATTATACGATCCACATACGTCCTTACCGTTGGCATAGATACAATTAGGTGAACGTCGAAAATGTTCGGCCTCGACATCTTGAGGACAATTTAATGCACTCATTTCCATACAGCAAAAATAACATTTTGCTATGTCTTTCAGGTTGGTGTAAAAGAAGCCGCTCCTTGCTAGCTTGTGTGATTTCCTGTCATCCAAAGTTAAATTCTTAAATGTCTTTAACCGATCAGATTCACGCTTTAAGATCAGCATTGTGACTGCAATAAAGGCTGTTTATAAAACGTCTTTTATATTAATCCATGTGTTGTGCTTTTGTGGAAAACCAAGCCATTTCACATAAACTTTATCGCCTCGTCTTTTTAAAACTTTTTCTACAAGGTAAGTATCAGGATGTTTGACTGAAGATAGTTCGAGCTGGTAAAATCCGCCCTGTATTATAACTCCCTGATAGTCTTCAAGAATGTAAGTTACTGGATAAGTGTCTTTTACATCTTTTATTTTGAAAATTTCAGTAGACCAGTTTGGGGTGTAGCTTTTTCAAAAACATGTTTGTTTCTACTTATACGAACAAAGTCTCCCACTTTGTACTTTGGACGTGATTTGGTTTTTGGCTTTTTATACACAGTTAGCAATAAACGAACCTCATTAACAGGGCCTACGTCTATAGGTTTCATCTTAATAGTTCGATGCTTTGTGCTGTTATACTTTTCTGTTAACCTGTCCAACATAGTCAACCAGTGATAATTACCATTCATACTAAACTCTTTCCACATAATATTTTTCAGCGTTCTATTAAATCTTTCTACAATTGACGCCTTTAATGAACTATAAGTTGAATAATGATTAACATCATATTTACCCATCAAGCACTTAAACGACTTGTTGTAGAACTCTTTTCCATCATCTGTTTGCAAGTTTCTTGGAATACGACCCTGATTGAAAATTAGCTGCATTGCTTTAGTGACTTCTATCCCACTTTTGTCTTTAATTGGTAAAGCCCATGCGTATTTAGAAAATGTATCAATTACAGTTAGCAAAAAGCTAAAGTTTTGATTTTCTTGAGCATATAAGCGCATATCAACTAAGTCTGCCTGCCACAGGTCATCCTTGCCTTTAATCGTTACACGACGACGCTTAAAGTTTTTGTGGGCTGGCCTATGTAGTTCATTAATAATTTGTCTTCTGCTCATTCTTAAAAAATATATAAGTACCTTTTTACAAAATGTGGGGGTTTATATACAAAAGAGCTGTTGTTAAGAGCTTTTGTTTTTGCAGTGAAAATGATCGCGTTCAAACACCCGTTTACAATGATGGTTGCTGGACCTTCAGGTTGTGGGAAAACAACATTTATAAAAAGTCTTCTCGATAATATATTTTTAACACGGCCACAAATAACAAGAGTTATATGGTGTAATACAGAACATGTGGCTCTGCCTTCAGATACGACATTCAATAACATCGAATTTATTGATAGCATCCCTGAAGAGTTTGTAAATTATACACAGGAACCTACATTGATTGTACTGGATGATATGATGTTAAATGCTTTTAGCAGACAAGTATGTGAACTCTTTACAAAAGGCTCTCACCATCGCAATCTTTCAGCAATCCTTGTAACACAAAATGTATTTCACCAAGGTAAGTTTTGCCGAGATATATCACTTAACTGTAAATACCTAGTTGTATTTAAAAACCCTCGAGATAAAAGTCAGTTTATCCATTTAGCGAGGCAGATTTATCCAGAAAATAGTTCAGAGCTGCTAAAAATATATAAAGAGATTACACAGATACCACACGGATATTTACTGATAGATTCAACTCAAGATATCAACGAGGTATTAAGATTCCGTACTGACATTTTTAATAAAGACTTTACAACTTGCTTCTGCCCGCATAACTCTTTGATCGGCAAAAATGGTGTCACGATTGAATCGATTAAGGAACAACAAGCATATGATATATGTTCTTAGAACAGCGAGACCAAAATTAAGACACGCCATTATTAAAAATGCCGACCCCGAAGTTATAAAAACACTTTGTGAAATTACTCTTAATACTTTAAAGGGAAATCATATACCTCGCGGAAAGATATACAATTCGCTCTGTAGGTATAAAAAGGATTTACGAAAACTAGTTGTTGCAAAAAGATCTGTACCCAGACAACGTAAAATACTGATACAGAGTGGAGGCTTTTTACCAGTGTTGCTAGGAAGTGTATTATCAGGTTTAATTGGTTTATTAATCGAAAAATATGTTTAAAAACAATAATCTGAATAAAATGTTACTTCTTTCACCAGAAGTTTACGAAAAGTTAAAAAACGAGATTGAGGATTCCGTGAATCAATCTAGGTTCGATAAGACTATGGATAAAATATTAAAAAACAAGAATTTATCTGATAGGGAAAAATGGTATAACTACCGAAATGAGTTAATAAAGTTTTCAAACTTAAGACGGAAAGCTGTGCGTGTGTCAGATGAAAAACTAAATATTCACTTACCGCAAGAAAAGCAAAAAAGTTTGCGGGATAGTGCTACTCAAACTAATTTTATTCGCATACCGGAAGATAAGCAGAAAAACTTGCATGACAGTACTACTCAAACTAAATTTATTTTTAAAGATGAAATATCAACACAGACATCACCCTTAAAAGAAAACACACCTGAAAGAATGGAAGAGGATTTCTTCATACTTGCTGAAATATCACCACCAAGACAACCGTTAACACCCGCTTCCAAACGTCGCTTATCAGCTAGTGGTATAGGAAAAAGTCTGAAACCACCTTCAAAAATACCTAAGACGAATTCTGAAACCAAGTCCCGTGATAAAGATTATAAGGTAATCACGGCTGAGGATGGTATAACCCAGTTTACCGTACCTGCAGAAATGAGTATAGATGAAGCTGCGAGCATATTAGAAGAACTCGACACGGAAAGTCCTACAACTGCGAGAGGTAGAAAACCATCCAAAAATCAATCTATATTAAGGCCGTCTCTGCTAGATCCCAGTCAATATATGCTTTCGTTACCAGTTAAGAAAGTTGTCCGCCAAAGTGATCGCATAAAAAACGCAGCAAAAACTAGAAGTTCCAGCATTTCAGCGATTCCTTGGGAAAACCTGTAATAATAATAAGCAGTAAACCTTAAGTGTACCGAGCGTTGGTTCTGAAAGAATTTAAAAATGCCTGTAGATATAAAAGATAATGACTTTTACGTATGTCTTTTAAGTAACAATTCCATGCAAATTTATCCCGAAAATACGCTATCAGCTTTTACAAATGAACTATCTAGAGTATGCAAGTTTACTGATGACTGGTGTGTTGGAATAACTGAAATTTCGTTGCCATATCATGCCATAAAAAGAGGAGTCAAGCGAAATACAGCTGAAGAAGTAAATCAGAGTAATTTTAAAAGGGTAAGGCGTGAGGCATCTGATCCATTGAAAGAAATAGCAGAGCAGCATAGAAAAGAAATCAAATCACTTAGCATCAAAATAAATGAAACCGTTAAACTCGAGTGGACTAAAGAGAGTCTTGAGCAAGTTAGTTACAGAGCAGAACAGGTAAATTTTTCTGCATTCCTACTAACATTTTATGGCGCTATTTCACCATCATGGTATACCATGTACTTGGATGATGTTAAGAAAAAGATGTGGGATCGGTTAGAAGCTGACTTTTTTGATAGTGTTATACCTGAAATAAGTTACAAACAGGATCCAGACGAGTTTACATCACACATATATCAGGGTAAGAGGGCTTCAGAAAATGTTATTTTAAAATATAAAAACTATGAGTCAGTTGAAGCCTTTGTTGATGACGTATTTGGATAAATTCCTAGACAGAAGAGAAAGTATGCTATCATACAAGACTCGATAGACAATTACACACATTCAGCGCTTAGCATCAAAAGAGCCCGTAAGACAGACAAAAATACTGGCGGCAAAAGAGTACACGATGTGTTTGAACTGCGGTTGGAAGATTTGGGAGTCACAATCAGAATAAAGAAACCACTACCATCTCATCTTAATGTTGGAGATCTTATTACGCTTTTTATATCAAATGTACACTTTGATGATCAAACCCTTAGTGAGCAAGAAAAACAAAAAATAATTATTCAGATTAAGGATACTATTTTTAACATCTTGAATAGATTGAACAAAGACTCGATTAGTGCTAAGCCATCCGAACAGCGAAAAATTGTTAAAGGTAGTAATATTTTGGATGTTCCATACGAAAAGCAAAACTCCGGTGAATATTTAACTACCCCAGTACCTATTGATACTAATATAGACAACCTGTCCAACTTCTTTACGGATATATTTCTCCAAACGCCTGAAAATAAGCGTGAACCTGACGCCATACTGGCAGAAATAAAAGAATCTTTTAATACGGCAGGATTACGTCAGGAGCATATAACAATAATAGACACACTTAATAGACTGGAAAGATCAGTTACGGACTTGACACTAAGGTTGCCGCAAGAGTCTCGGCCAGCAGCAGAGGACTGTTATGAAAGATATATAATTTACCTCTACGCTGATATTATCCAGCCCAGATTTATAGGTGATCAGTTAGTACGATACTTACGTGTAATACCTTTAAAAGAATGTGAAAACATAATAAGATTTCAACACGTAGATTACTGTCCTATTGAAAAAACTTTTATCGAAAGTATTTCTATAAAAATAACTAATCAGCAAGGGGAGCTAATTGAATTCAAGTCAGACTATACTCCTACATATATAATGCTCCATTTTAAAAGAAAGTAGGCTATAAATACTCATACAACAGTCAATTTAACATAGTGCAAAGTTAAGAGCATTTTGTATAACTTCGAAAATGATTTCATATTATACTAAATATTATTCGATTCAGAGTGGTGGGGCCTTAGCGGATATTGGAGAATTATATCGATCTCCTCTTATTTACCAGCGTGGAAGAGGAATTGGTAGTTTTTTCAGCGGGCTATTACGATATTTACAGCCCTTGGTTTCATCGGGGGCAAAGGCTTTGAAGCAACAAGCAATTAAAACAGGAAAAGCTATTTTAGAAGAAGCAGGTAGTAAACCTTTAACAGATATTTTAAAAGAACAGGGAAAAGCAGCTGCCGAAGAACTATCACAGAAAGGTATAAATAAGCTGTTTGAAAGCATGGGTGGTGCAGGAAGAAGCAATCGCATGCTTATAAAAAGACGCAACCCTTTTACAGCTTTACATTTAGCTCCAGCTTCTAAACGTAAAAAGCGTTCAGGATCAAAAAAGTCCACAAAAAGAGGTTCAAAAACAAAGACGACAGCTAAAAGAGCATCTGTTAAAGGCAAACGTAAGACACAGACAAAAAGGACAGCTAAAAGAGCATCTATTAAAGGCAAACGTAAGATACGTAAACGTGTGTTAGATATTTTTGATAAATAAACAACATGCCGTCATACAAAGAATGCATGAAATCTGAGTTAGACCTTTTCTCTACATCACCTGTACAAAGCAGCATCTTAAAAACTGAAGAGGTATCTTATAAACCTATAGCTTCTCTAGATAACTCATCGGTGCTCGAATTTGTATCACTAGGTCATGGTGACACATATCGAGACTTATCAAGCATATACCTTTGTTTGAAACTACAGTTGGTTAAAATCAAGGATGGAAAAGAAGAACTTTACACAGGCGAAGATATCGAAATAACTAAACCAGATAAGACTAAAGACACTGTTCGTGATGAAGGCCCCGGCCTTGTAAATAACATACTCCACTCACTTTTCCGCCAGTGTACAATTTATCTAAATGGAAAACCGGTTGCCCAAACAGATAACAATTACAACTATAGAGCCTATATTGAGAATTTATTAAATTACGGAAAAGATGCCACTTCAACACATTTGGAATCGGTTGGCTGGTATCTCGATCAAAATAATATGGAGGTAGTTCAAAGTCCTGAGCTAAATGAAGGTTATTTGGCAAGACAAAAGCTGTTTGATAAAAGTAATGTTGTAGAGCTGATGGGAAAGATTCACGGCGATATGTTTAATCAAGATAAATTATTAATGAACGGTGTTGATTTACGGGTAGTCTTATCACTCGAAAAACCGGAATTTTACCTTTGGTCAAAAGATGATGACAATTCTCCACGAGTTAAGATAGTAGAAGCAACTATGTACATGAATCATGTAACTATCAATCCTAACATCTTGCTGGCTCATGAAGCTGTTCTCCAACGCTCCAACGCTATATATCCGTATAAACGAGTTGAAGTTAAGACTTATACAATACCCGCAAATACATTTACATTATCACTGGACAATGTGGTTATAGGACAATTACCAAATCTACTAGTCTTTGGCATGATTGACAACGACGCATATACCGGAAAACGAACAAAGAATGCTTACGACTTCAAGCACAACAACATCACCAGTTTTAATTTATCGGTGGACGGGGTACAGGTGCCAAATCAACCTCTAGAATTTGATTATTCAAAAGAAAATCCTGTTAGCACTCGAGGATATATTACGCTGTTTAAAGGCACCGGTATACATTATTTTGATAAAGGACACCAAATTTCAAAAAAATTCTTTGACAACGGGTTTTTTCTACTTGGTTTTGATTTAACGACAGACCTCTCGTATAATTCAGTATGTGGAAATCTATTGAATCAGGGAACGGTGAGAATTGAAGGAAGGTTTAAGGAAGCACTAAAAAACACAGTTACATGTATTGTATATGCAGAATATGATAGCAGCCTTGATATAGGTAAAGATAAAAATGTATACACCAGCTTCTAAAAAAAAAATCTATATAAGGCTGACTAACCGATCTTCGAACTTAATTTCACTTAAGACTCTTAATACGCAATCTATAATGAACTACTGTTTAGTAAATGTGGAGTTCTTTTCCGGAGGACCCTTCACCTTTTTAAAAAGAGTTTCTTTTGCGGGTTTCGCTGCGCAAAATAAGTCTTTTGCGAAAGAAATAATTTTCAAGTATCCTACATCTAGTACAGGATGTACTGAACAAATAAGTAAATTTGGTAATCTCGAACTTAAGCGTATGGACGAGGATCTTATAAAAACTCTATCAAAATTTACCACAATATTTGTTCGTGGAGCTGCAACCAGAGAATTTATAAATAACTACGCTACTTCTCACACCAAGATCATTGACGTGGAAACCATCATTTGTTCTGAACAAGAATGAACACGCTTGAGCTTACAAATGTATTATCAAACAACCGCATGACAAATAAGTTTTTTAGAGGCATCTTTCCATGCAACCAATTACCACAGAAGATAAGAAAGCCTGCATGTGTAATAGCTAATACGGACCCTGCAAATAAAGGTGGAACTCATTGGGTGGCCTTTTATTTCCCAAAACAAGGCCCCGCAGAGTACTTTGATTCATTTGGAAAGTATCCCGCAAATAGGCTTTTTCGAAAATTTTTATTATCTAATTCAAGCTCTTTTAGTAATAATAAAAAACGATTGCAAGGCCAATTTTCATCAACCTACGGACATTATTGTTGTGTATTTCTATATTCTCGCTGCAGAGGACGAAGCTTTCAGAACTTTTTAAAACCATTTGATTCGAACAATCTAAGTTTAAATGACAGCAAAATTGTTAATTTATACCGCAGTATTTATCTAAAGAAAAAAAATCGTGCACAATGTGGAGGGGTTTTTTGTAGCCAAACATGTAAAGCTGAGATCAAAGCTATAAAAACCTGAATCCTAGGTGGAAAAAATGGAAAAGGCACTCCCAGCAAGCCCATAATTTTAGATTAAATGATAATAAAGTTGTGAATTTATATCGCAAAATATACTTGAAAAAATGTTTAAAATCTGGAGGGGGCAACCAGCTATGTAGATCGGCAAATAAGAGTATAAATACGAGACGACGGTGATGCACATTTAATGCTGAACTATAAGTCTACGCATTAAAATGGAGCAGACACCTAAAGTTAAAAAGTCTAAAAAGGTACGAGCAAAAAGAGTGTGTGCAGAAGAGTTTAAAGTGATGGACACAAAACCCAAAAAGCAAAAAGTGAGGGCGATACGAAGAGAAGGTAGAAAGGATTCAGAGGCCCCGGGCGAAGATCTTTTGTTAAACTACACTTATCATCTGGATCATCATCATAATCAGAGGACAACGGATTTGATCCGGCCTCGTTTGAAGTAAAAATAGTCTTTCACCGTCATGGTTTTGAACCTGTATCAACATTTTACTCTGGATGGCTGGAAGTTTATAAACATCTAACCAAACTAAAGGACGAGGTTATTCCAGACATGTTCCCGCCAGACCAAGAAGAGCTTCAGACGAAATACACAATTCCCGTTGGCACACGCAATATTCAGCTCACCCTTAATGAGCTCTATAAATTAATTGATATGCTGAGTTTCTTCAAGGTTGTGATGTTCCATAATAACAATGCAGCCGAAAGTGTAAAAGAATATTATAAAAAATATTGCGAAAAGTGTAAAAGTAAAAATTTAATTTTGTTACCTGACGAAGACTTTCTTATACCGTCTAGAACTTCTTATGTGCATCTGAATTATTCTAGACTTTTCTTTGAGATACCTTTGTATTGTAGTACCAATATTTTGTTTTATATAATAAACATTTAATAAATTTTTTAAATAAAAACAATTTAAGTTTTTTATTTTTTTATTTTACTTTATAATTTTGTTGATTAACATATACAGGTACATATTTACACAGTTTTGAAGAGCACAACGTAAAAAAGATACATTATTGTGGGTCTTACAAGGAAGTTGATAATTTGTAAGTTCACTTAGCCTAGGTATTTCTCCAAGTTCGATGATTTCTGAAGTCGGCGAGTATTTGCTGACAAATGAAGCCTTGATTTCGCCTTTTACATACACTGTTGCATTTTTAAATCTTGAAAACACTTCGGGCAAATTGTTGTAGCTAATGTCGCCATCATTCCAATGCACTCCATTTATATTTTGTACGTCATACTGGATCTGTCGCCTTGCCTTTGATGACAATTCCTGGTATGGGTAGGGAGGCATAAAATGATAAGCATCTGGGATGATCGTTCCAACAGCAAGTCCGGAAAGTTCTTTAACAAAGTACTGACCACTGTTTCCGCACACAAATTGGATGTCCAAAATAAATTTATCCATATTATCATCTGAGGATAAAATACGGTATGTGGCTATATATATATACCTACAGTCAGATTTTAAGCATGACGCATCCACATTATTTAGCTGTGACTATTTTACAGATTCCGGTAACAAAATAATATCCGTATATCTGATTCCAAAAAGTATGATACTGATAGCTTTGGTAATGCTGTTAATTATGGGCTGTTATGGTCAGCTGATACTTTATCTGCGCACCTGTCTAGACTACAATAATCCTTATAACAACATATTTCTTAAATATACCCTGAATTTACATTAACTTATTTAATACAATAAATTCTTGACAGTTTTAAAAATGCTAAGCCTTTAATTAAAAGTACAGTAAGCTTTTAAACAATTTTTATACTTATTTACCTAATTTCCGCTTTTTGAACCCGTAGGGGTAAGAAAAGTAATTTTCAGTAACAACACGCTTGCCAAAGGTAAATGACAAATGTTTTTGCTCTAGTGAAGATATAATAATTCCCGGCCGTTTTCGTTCGATTTTTTTCTCATTTTTCACGCAGACTCGATCTTGAAAACTCTCTTCAGTAACCAGCGATTTTAAACACTCGAAATTGACAATTTTGGAAGTTTCGAAATTAATTGTAATACCCTTACATTTGGTAATGTACTCAGGACCTTTTTCAGTTTCAATTTTCAGGCTGTATGTTTTCGGCCCGGTGCTTACAAATTCTGAAATAAAGGCATTAGCTCCAAAACATTCAATCTCATCCGTTAGGTCACCCAGAAAGCTGGAAATGTCAAATGGTAAAGGATCTTTTTTACTATCCACAAAAATCAAGCTATCGGTATCATAATATAAAATATTATCCCCTACTTTTTCTAACACCTCGTAAAGTTTAAGTCTAGCAAAAGCAGTTGTGTACGCTGCAATAGGGATATTTACGTGCGGCAGACTGTTAAGGTTTTCTTGAATATACTTCCACGTCACCCACATTGTGTTTGTATTAATGGGATGTAAGGAACAAATTTCAATTCCTGGAGATTGTATAAAGTCACAAAACTCTTTAAAGTTATTGAAAACTTTAGTATAACTCCTGTCTTCTCTTTGAGCAAATTTACCTCAAAAAGAATTTAGAAAAATTTTTGCTGTATTACGTCTACCAGAATTTTTACGAATTTGATCCTTGTCCAAAATAATGTTTTCTCTTATCTTATATAATTTAAGAAAATCATCCTTCTCATCTTCAGTTACACATCTACTCCCCCATCCGCTTGCCTCTTGTTTAATTTTTAAGAAAGTGTTGACATAATCTGTAAATAGACCACCGGCCCTTGTAACCGGATCATATACAGTATAGTCATATTTCCAGACTTCAAAAATCCTTTTTATTTGATACCCTTTTTTTACAGCTAAAGCTACTTCGGGTATAACCCACACGCCTGTAATTTGCCTTTCTTTTTCATTGTGACAACATGCAGAAATTTTATTTTCATCTGAACATTTTCTACAAAGAGCAAAATATAACTTTAGATTAGTTTTAAAAGGTAGCACAGGCAAAAATAAGTTAGAAGGTGGGATAACAGAGCACATAATAAAGCCGTGCATTAACAGTATTTCTGATACTGCAGGCATATCACAATTTCGAAATATAGTAGGGTGCCCGATAGGATAAGGTGAGTATTTATTAATATATGGGTACAAGCTTGTGAAATCTAAATATCTTATTACCTCATTTTCTTTTACTTTATGGTATAGTTTAAAAACTTCTGTACGACCACCAAAAACAGCATTACGTGGATTAAGCGGTAGAGGGGTGTTTGCAACGCGGTCATTTAATTTTTGGTCTACATCAGGATTGGCTTTTAAGAATTTTCTGAATTCACATTCCCATATATAATTCAAGTTGTAATCCAATCGTTTAATTGTATCAATTCTTCTAAGAGTGCTCTCAAATCTTTGACTCATAGTCTCGATTTTCTGAGTGGTGTTATTAGCCACTTCTTGGATTTTAAAGCAGTCTGTACATCCGTGGTAGAAACAACCAAAGAATTCATAAACTGTATTTGTTTCTGAATTAAACCCATCTACTTGTAATCCACCTCTTGCCAGCTTCACTTCTCCTTTATTATATACAGATGCAATCTCCAGATTGGTTTTCAGACTTTCCCAAATTAGCCATTTTATGGCAATAAGGGAATGATTTTGAGACTTGCAATATCCATTTTTAGGCATTATACCCAAAGTATTATTTTTAAGGTAATTTTTCCGGAAAGCGAGCATGCAGATTGATGCAATAGTTATAGCTTCTGTAAAAGGATTTAATTGTGTTATATCCAAAAATTCTTGCATAAATCGAGTGCATCCCAAACGTAAAATATTAACATCGTTTTCGCAATATTTTAACATCGCTTTTCTATTGTTAAAAGTGCCCTTAGATACGGCGTTATACCAGTTTGAAAACTTTTCTTTTTCCTTTAACTTCATGGTGGTGTATCGATATAAGTCAGGGGAAGGGTAGCTCCCTATGTAGTCAATATTTTCAGCAGTGTTAAAGTAATAAGGGTAATAACCCTTTTCATAACCTTTAATGTCAAAACCGTCGGGAAATTTAGAAAGGGGGAGTGCCAGAAAGTTTAAAGAGTCAATAAATATTAAATTCTCGCATGTCATTTTCATAATTTTAGAGCCATTCATTATAGGCTCTATTTCTAAATTTCTATCTAATAGCTCAGAAATAATAAAGTGCCCGTCATATCCCTGTAGGTTATGCGCAATACAGTGCACCTTAGATACAAAAGATCGGGCGTTCAGGCAGTAATCTAGAAAAAATTTTACAACGCTTGTCTCACTATCGTATTTAAACACATGCTGCCTATCACCACAAACATCACATTTTTCCCTAATATCTGGTTTTGTGTAACAGTTATGACATATTTGCTGTGCAATTATTAAGTTCACAATGTGCAAATAAGATGTGGTGCTATTTTCACATAAGGTGTTCTGAGTGCTCTCGCAATCAAAAAATATTATTAAAAATTTTTTATCGACACTTCCTCTATACCTCCTAATATAGCAAAGATGCTCTTGGGGAACAATTTTAGAACAAATCTTGCAAAAATATTCATTGCAGGAATGTTCTTTGAACTCTCTCTTGTTAAGAACAAGAAACTTACCACACAATTTGCATATTTTAAAAGTCTCGCATATGCTTTTATTCTGAATTTTTTTTAGGGTATGGTTCGTAAAACAAGTATCGCCTCTAAACATGCGATTACAGTTTTCGCATGGTTTGACTTTTTCAACAAATACACACGGCGGATAAGAGTCACAATATCGACACTTCTGGTCACATTTATGCATTTTCATGTTTGTTAACCTATCGCAAAAAGAACAGGCATAGTGTTTATTAAAAAGGCCTGTTAGCGACTTAATTACATAGAAATGCTTTAACGTCTCTGAATAATAAAGAAATATTTTTTTTACTAAATCGCTTTCAACAGGTAACCTAAAAATAATCGAATTCGAATCTCTCAAATTATCGAAAACAATTATTTGGTAATTTTTCAAAAATTTTTGAAATTTGTAAATGTCTTTTATGCTACACCCTTTATCAGTGATAACCACCTTTGAATTTTTACACAGTGATAGTGCTAGTTTATCCAATGAGGCAATAACAGAAAAACTCCTTCGATTATTAAAATTTTCTGACGTCATTTCAATACCGTAGCAAATGCTTCGAGGGAGACAGGTTATGTCATCATCCTTACCAACATCTATCACACTTGTTTTCCGGGATAAAACCAGACTTTCTGCCACATACCTAGGATCTATTCCCCCCCCCCCCGCGAAAGGAAAATTGACGATATTTGCATTGAGTTGCAAGACATCATCAGAAAGAAAAATAGCATTGGATTGGTTAACATTAGCAATCAATCCGATAATATATGCCCCGGTTAATTGGTCGATAGGTCTGAGACTACTCCAAATGGGTTTAACATGAGGTGAATTTGGAAGCATTAGCGAAAAACTAATCTTACTGCCTTTTGCAGAATTTACCACCAGTTCTTTAAACACATGGCCAAATGCTTTTTCTAAAACTTCCAAGGGATTTTCACTTACAGCAGAAAAATCCTGTAGCTGAAAGGAAATTTTTACGCCTGTCGTTTTAAACTGTTTAAAAAATGTTTGCTGTCTTGACAGTAATTTATAGCCATAACCGTATTGAGATACCTGACCGTGCTCACAACTTGATTTTGGTAAAGCACTAGTCTCATTTCCGCAGACGACAGAGTTATTTTGTTTACTCCCAGACGCCCCGTTGTTAACGTCACAGCCCGCGGAATTATTAGCTTCACTTACATCTAAATAATCAAAGGCGCTCTTTAAGACTCCATTTGAAAGAGGTACATTATACAGAATTGAAAACTCTGTCAGCAGCCTTAATAAACAAAATTGTTCACGATACGAAAATAGCACATTTTCTTTTTTCACCACCTTTATACAGGTGTCTAAGGCGGATAAGAAAATTTCCGAGTTTAAATTTAGCGCACTTTTTAAATGTGAAATTAACTCGTGCGACTTCATCTTTTAATTGTCTAATTTACAGCTACTTAAATCTGGCGAAAATATATCTTTTATACAATTACCACACTATTAAATCCACACAGACTTGATACCTCTCCCTCTAGTTGAAGGATGTTTTCAGCGGGGGTGAGCTGCTTGCCATCGGGGTAGTATCATTAATGTATCTTTAAAAAAAGAGAAAAAAAGAGATAATTTTAAGCCTATAGTGTTAACGGATGGGGCTAGTTTTATACCTACTTTTAAATTAGTTTAATGCCCTTGAAGCCACACTCGAACTTTTCAGAAACAAACAAAGACTGATTCCTTGCGACTTCGCTGTAGGCTTTTATGCCATTTTTGCTCGGCCCAAAAAGAAAAAAATCCAGGTAAGATGTAAATATTTCTACTAAGAACTCATAACCTTTATTCGCAATTCTTGTCAGGCAGAAAATCCAAACTTCACTTTTAAATTGCAGCAAAGCTGCACCTCCTACACAAATGGAAGACAGGTCTGAACCTACGCGAAAATATTACTAGAATAATAATTCTACAATTCCCTTAACATAACTTTCAAATCTAGACGTTTCGTTTAAATTGCAACAAAGTTGTACCTCCTTCATAAATTAAGAACAGATCTCAGCCTATGTGACAATATTACTAGAACAATAATACCACAATGCACTTAGCATAACTTGTCTTTTTTGTTTTAAAACACGCTCTGTGGGTGAATTGCATCTAAATTATCTTGTAAAGTTGCAGCAATACAGGATCTGCCTTATGATTAAAGAACAGCACTTATTCTAGGTTGAAATAATAATATTACACATAGATAACCTTTCAAATCGGTCATAATAATAAATTTACTTTTAACTACATCGGCCATAATAATAAATTTACTTTTAACCATCCCTACTTGAAAAAGACGGCGAACCCAAACAGTATATAGGGCCGTGTTTTCTCTAGTCGTCCTCAAAACAGTTTTCAACATCAGCTACAGTTTAACTCACGGGCCAGGAAAACTTTTTTGGTATACAATGGTAGGTACCGAACATTTTTCTGATTATTGTAAAGCAGGCATTACTATAACTCTATTTTTTTACAGAACACTTTTGAACTGTTGCAAAGTGTGTCGGAAAATAGCTACGACACTCTTGTGCCAACCACAGAGTTGGAGCTGGGGAAGGAGTACCAGGTGAAGTCTTTCAAGCTGTTAAAGACGCAGTACGGACTTCGCGTGACAGTACACTTTGTGGACAATACATATGTGTTCTTACCCTCCCGTTTTGTCGAAAAAATTAAAACCCAGCGACAGATTGAGGATCTTAACCAACAGCACGTGGGATGTCATCTAATCTTTGACGGAAAAGAAGATACGAAAGGAGGATTTTTGAAAATAAGTTTTAAAAAGCGCGAATAAAAAATTAAATATGTACGTCTTTTGTAAAGGAAATTGTCTATCCGCCATACAGTCTATCTTTACTGACCTTCAATAAAGGCATCTCAGCCGAATTGGTTTTTTATTTTACTCAAGCAACCCGTTTCTTTTAGCTTACCCTCACCCACATTCGTGTCGTTCACAACATCAAGTTCACTGACTGCCGCCGATCTATTCTTGTTTTCCAGCTCATTACCATACGCCGGCAGTATTAAACGTCACAAGAATCAAGAACCCTTGCATAAGCAACATCAGAATTTGCTCTTTGCGATCTTTCCTTAATCTTTTTTCCTTTACATCAAAAAAATTCCGGAAATAAAGTCACCCACATGTCTCGCAGTTTCAATTCAGGTAGACTTAAAATTCTATACATAAAGAAACAACAACTCGTCACCGCATCGCAGTCAAGTTCAAGTTTTAAAACTCGTATGGAAAAATGACGTTGAAGAAGTGTGACTAACTGTTCAAAGCTTGTCTGGTGTGGAAGAAAAAAATGAACGGAATATAAAAAAAGAGGCGCGATAACCGCTGAAGATATGTAGACAGTGATACAGGTTTAAACCATCCATGCTTGCTACATATGGGTGCAAGATTTTGTGCTTTAGTTATCTGCTTGCCTGGTAGTGCAATTTTATAAAACTTTACTATGCTTGTACGTAAGCCGCCTATAGTACACCTGCTTGCACCCACTAGGCTCAGCCATCCAGCTTTTTTTATTTTTACAGGGACCCATCTACCGTCCTTACCACAGACAGCACCAGCTCTCTCCTTTCAACCAACATCCTGCAACAACACAACTCGGTATCACGACAACTTTTTTTATTTTTACCTCCCAATGCTTGCGACAGGGATCCATCTGTCGTCTTACCACAGACAGCACCAGCTCTCTCCTTCCAACCAACATCCTGCAACAACACAACTCGGTGGGAACTCAGCTTTTTTATTTTTACCTCCCAATGCATGCGACAGGGACGTGTCTAACCTACTCCCTCCTCAAGAACTTCTTATCGGCGGTGGGAACCCTCTTGCAGAAAACCAACAAGTGTCATTATCGCGGCAGTTGGCTCTATCGGACGTAATGTAAAAAGTATAGGGAGGTGCCATCCTTACTACTTGTGTTCCGTATCTAGCCACAAAGTGCTTACAGACACTAGCAGAAGAACGCGCTGACTCTAACCTCCTGGGCTCCGAGGCTCTCAAAGGAGATTTTTATGTAGATGACGTTCTTACAGGATCGAACAACCTAAGCACAACACTTGAAATACAATCCCAACTTGTATCGATTCTACAGTCACCAGGGTTCAAATTAAGAAAATGGTCCACAAATCATCTCAAATACTACGGCCTCATGACTATTGAAGGAAGAGCTACATTAAACCGTGTCATATTTCAGCTCTATCTTCCATTATTGGCCTTAGAAGAGTTCGAGTTGTTTAAGATCACACCAATGCCAATCTTAATAAACGACAACTTTGTGGCAAGAAGACCAATATTTCCATTTTGGTCATTAATTTGCATCGGGACCAGTATTATCCATTAACAGAACAAGAACTGCTTTCCTGCACGTCAATTACTCAAGACCAACATCTATGTAACCAGAAATACCCAATATATCGTACTACCTGTACCCTGTGAAGTAAACTTCATTAACCACTTAACTCAATCGCCTACGTGCGAATAATGAAAATAGACGATGTACCCCATTGGATTCAAATTCTAACCCAAATCAATGGATATATGCTTTGTAACAACGATGTCTCCTAATTTCTAATTGAAGTATCTGGAATTTTAACAAGCAACTGTGTCATCAAGGAACGACTAATTACAATTCAAGGAGATAATATTAATTCATTCAGCTCCAGGATGTCCTACACACTATCTGGCAACCTGACGGACTACCGGACACCAAAACATTTGACACCTGCATTCCATTATACTTCGGACTATCAACCTCACCTGAAAGAATTGGAGTCAATCAAGAAACGACTACTGGACCTTCAGAGTGATCTACCAGCTAAATCTCAGACGCATGATTATCATCAATTCACAATTGGGTACACCGGTTTGTTACTAGTAACAGTAGTGATCATCTACCTCTTCTGGAAATACCGGCCAAATTGGCTATCGACTAACAAAAACAAAACAAGACATCTCTCAACACTGATCAAGGCTTCATCTGAATTTGACGTGAACTTCGACATTGGAAATGGCATAACCTACGTATATTCCAACAATACGAAAAGTAAGATAATAAGCATTTCTCACGCAAGAAAATCATATGAAAAGCCATGACAAATTACATTCCCACAAATAAAAATATTTTTCTTTCCAAGCTAGACGATATTTGATACGTCTTATATTTCTCGTCAGAGCTTTGCATGAGCAATTATATTTTGCTTGAATATTTTAATCGTGAGATATGCTTACGAGGTAGTTTTCGCTGGCTGATAAGTATTGAATTTTACTTATCAAGGTAGAGTTTTTACTGGTGTTGCGGTTACAAGAACCGTCTTTCAGCATCAACAAAATCCAGGTACAAGAACCTGTGGTTAATTGGTGCAACCGAACCGTCTTAATTAACAACTTGCTACTGGTGTTGCGAGACACGAACCGTTCCCGCCCACTCCAAGATCAGGGTACAAGAATCTTCGATCAATCAGTAAAATCAGACAAAAGAGTTGTGATTCAACACTACTAATAGATGAAAAGAAAATACGTTAAATTGTCTTATTCTTGTCTTCGCCAAGCTCTATTTGACAAGTGCTTGGCAGGTACGAGCAATAGAGTTCGCTAGTAACCAAGCAGCTATATAGACCTCGCTATTAGCTAAGCCAAAAATTACCAGAGCTAAGAAGCGCTATAAGTAATAAAAATGGTAAGAGCTAAAGAGCCAGATTGGAGCTGAGGGAGCTCTCAGTTACATACTTGTCCAATTGGTGCAGTTGGATGTAATATAAATTCGTATGAAAAACAACAAATCAGAGCTTCGCGGTTGGTCTTTCAGAAATATTTTGATTCTTGGCAAAATGCAGAACAGAAACTTAATATGTGGCTTTCGTTTGAACTGGATTCGAACGTTTAAAAAAATGCCGTTAGAGTTGATCCGATTTGTTTATATACGTTTGCATAGAAACATCGGAGTCAATTTATAATTTTAAAGGGCAACACTCGCTGACTATCCATGAAAAAACAATTAAATTTAAAAGTCATCTATCCTAAGTTTAAATTCATTGTGAATGCCTTACCAAATTTGTCAGAATAGGATATTTTAAAATATGAAAATTAGCTTTTATGTGTGAAATTGTATCTGAGAATTGAGAAGGAAAAGTAGGTCAGATCCAAATCGGACCTGTGACGTTATGTTTGATTGAATCGAACACTTTGACAACACTTAGGGCGGATTTGAATTGGAACTAAAAACGACATAAATTAAAGCAAAAGAATAAAAGAGATGAAATACTTATAGAATCGTTAGCCGATGAGCCTTTAAACTTGTCTCTACATCAAACTTGTGTTAATGCAACTGGCACCCTATTTTTTCGCACGCAGTAGTACATATAGCAATCTCTATATGGCTCAGAGTAGAGCAGCATGCTCTACTCTATTTTCACGCTGCCATTTCGGAAAGCTTACAAACTGGAATTTCAAACTACTAGCATGTAGATGGCGTGGAAAAAGCTCCATACTTCCTCTTTTTTCATAACTAAAATGTTTTAATGTTATTTTCAGATTTAATATTTTTTATTAATGCTAATAAAAAACAAAGAGGTATTTTTTGCGAACTCCATGATTTAAAACCAAAGAAGCACGTTGATTTTTAGCTATTTTCGAAGAACTGCGATGGTGCCAACAGGTGTCTCCTTTTTCAAATATGGCGTGGTTATGGCGTTTTGTTATGTTAATTTTAAAGTTCAAATTTCACTCTGAGCTGCATTATGAAAACCTTCGATGTGGACTCAAAGCTCACTCTGCTCCACTCTGTATTGTGAATTCGACATTAAGCGTTAAATCATTTAATGACTTGCATGTCTATGAGAAAACGTAACGTTTGAAAGCTTTATAATTTTGTGACTTATGAGAATCAAGCACATTTTGTGTTTAAATCTATATACTGAATAAACTAGCTTCTACTATTTATATGTAGTAGGTCGAAATGTTTACTTTTAGGAAAGTGAAAAAAATTATGAATTTTTGAACAAAATTACGATTTTTTTCCGCTTTCTCCTAATCTCTACCCAATTCGCTCTAAAGTGAGAGTAGAGTTTTCACTCAAAGCAAAAAGTTCTTTTTTAATGATAAGGCTTTTTCGGTACATATCACGATTATAAAATTTACGGTTCTTGGCCTGAATTTGTCATTCTCTAATTTTGAAAAATTGTTCAGAAGCGAAAAGAATGGAGTAACAGCTTGGCATATATGTACATGCCAAGTCGTACGAACCGAAAACGAAAAGCCTTCACTTTTAAAACAACATGCAAATAGTTTCACATATTTTGTAGTGAATTTAATTTATGTAAACAAAACAGAGTACAGCCCTTCACAGAGGTATGCAAAAAGCACCGTACATAAAAGGTGCAAGTCTGCATAATTTCACAAGAATGAGATAAATAAATTGAATTTCCACAACGCTTGAATGTAATGCTCTCTGCAATTAATTAGTGATTGCACCGTGGAGTGGATGTATTAAATCAGCTTATTTTAATTTAATTGAGAGTACATACATACGCCTCTCTTACATAGCTTTGTCGAGAATTGCATATTCGAATACTAAAAATAATTGCTACAATGACACTTCTGACCAAATATCATTTATTCTGGAGCCCACATTATCGGAAGGAAATATATTTATTAAATGTGGTCGCATCCAGATTTCAATTAAGTCACGTAATTAAAAGCAATTAATTTAATCAAGCTAATTTTCACTAATACGGAGAAAATTATAAGCCTATATTTATTAACAACAAAATTAATAAGTACTGTCAAACTGGTTTTGACATACTTATGACAGTGATTATTAGGATTTGAGTTTTGAAACTACATTATACAATTAATATGAATTTAAATGGCAATAGCGATTAGATTGACGAATAAGAACCAACCATATCATACAATCGAATCGAATGTCTGTTGTTTCGATTCGCATTGCGAATAATTTCTGGTCTGAGTCTGAACTTGGAATTATAGTTTGCGTATTAATAAGTCTGTTCGATTAAAACACCATGTAAAACACCGTGTAAGCTTTCCCCTCCATTATTTACCCAGGGTTTTGTGCACTCATCAAACCTAGTGTAATGACATTTCTCTGACAGTTCTCCTGAGTACAATTATGTAATTGTGAAAAGTTATTTATAAAATGTGTGAAGATAACAAAAATGTTCTCTAGTTATTTTCTCTATTTCTTTTCTTCTAATTCTTGCTTATTTTTGCTTGAAAGTAATTTTTATGTCCCAATCAGAAACAAATTGCTAGTGACAGTTCTCAAGTGATAAATGTCAAACCATTACCCCAAGAAATTTTTGTGTAACTTCAGGCTGGAAATAGTTTTTTTTTTCAAAAAATGCTAAGTATTAATTATTATTACTTCATTATGACCCAACCATTAACGATTGTAAAGTTTTAATGAGCCGAGTTTTTGAAGTGGATATAAAACAGTGTTCTGCACAAAGAGAATACTCAACAAAAATATAAAGGACGGAGGCTATAAATAAGAAAACGCCGATGAACATTCAAAGTTAGAGTTTTATTTCACAGTACGTCAGATTAATTATACTATTCCAAATTTAAAAACTAATATATTTCAGACATTTCAAACTCACTAATACATAAAACTTAAGATATCTACAATTCCGACAATGTCATTTAATAAATAAAATTTCACATATTTATTCTACCAATTTAAGAGGTGAAATTCTGGACAGCACATCTGCATTTGTATTATATTTTCCGGGCTTATATTCAATATTGAAATCATAGTTTGACAATTTCACATGAAACCGAGCAAGACGCGAAGTGGGATCTTTTACCTTGATTATTCCTTTTAAAGGCTTATGATCCATATAAACCGCCAGGAGGTCTTTTTCTGTTGTACTATAATTTTTCTCTGCCTGGTTCAGGCCTCGGCTTGCTTATGCTATTGGTTGATCTTTGCCTACTTCTCCCGAGAGAGCACAGCTCCCAAGCATCGTTACTGGCGTCAGTAGTTAGGATGAAGGGCTTAGAGAAGTCAGGGTATAACAAAAGCAGAGGTGTAAGTAATACATTTTTTAGCGCACAAAAAGAATTTTGGCATTCCTCGGACCATTTAAATTTGACATTTTTCCTTAGCAGTTTATTTATTGGAGTTGCTATTTTGGAAAAATCGCGAATGAACTTCCTGTAATAATTTGCCAATCCCAAGAAGGATTGTACTTGTTTAACTGTTTTGGGAGTTGGAAAATTTTGGACACTTAAAGTTTTTCAGGGTCTAGCAAGGCACCTTCCTTACCACATTTGTGTCCTAAATAGACAACTTCACGACGTAAGAACTGACACTTTTCCGGTTCTAATTTTAGATTATTTTCCCTTAACCTCTGGAATACTTCCAACAGTTTAGCGTTGTGATTATTCAAACATTTTCCGTAGATGACAATGTCATCTAAACAAATGAAACATTTAAATCCCTGCAAACCCATCAAGATATGATTCATGATGCGTTGAAACGCTGCTGGTGCTCCGGGGAGACCAAAAAGAATTCGCTTAAACTCATAATTAGTACTGAAGGCAGTTTTTTCTCTGTCTCGTTTATCTACTTCTATTTTATGATAACCACTTGCCAAATCTAAAGTTGTGAAGTATCTCACATGACCCAACTGATCTAAGATTTCTTCTGCTGTAGTTGATGACGATTCTCCATCGTTTGGTACCATCCGCGCCAGGCTTTTTTGGTACTACCAGTAATGGGGAGTTCCATGGGCTTTTACTAGGAGTTATGATATCATTTCTGAGCATTTCCTGAACATGTTCATTTATTATCTCTTTTTGACTCTGTGGTAATCTGTAGTTCTTTTGGTTAATTGGTGCCTGGTTTTCTGTTACCTATATTTTCTGTTTTAGTATCGGAGTGTACGTCAAAAGCTTATCTTTTATATCCTCATAATCTTCACAAATTTCCCATATTCTACTCATCTAATTACTTTCATTCAACATTTTCTTTTCTCAACTTTTCCTTCATTAAGTCTTACTATATCAATATATATATATATCTTCTCAATCTTGGGAATTATATTTTTCAATGTGACCGCCATTTCGTTGATATTTATTATACTTATCACAATGTGTTAGTCCTTTGGATGCAATATACAATTTGAAATGACCACTCCAGGGCTTAGCTCTTCGGCTATTCATTTTTATTATGGCACTGAACATTAGTAAATTGTTCACGGCTGCTCTCTTGTTGCGAGTCTTTTATTTGATCAGCTAGCGTAATGTGGGCAGAATTTTGTTCACCACGCCCCGACTTGCCGAGATTGCGGGTTGCTCTCTGAGTCTCCTTCCCACAATCCAAATTTGGACTAGCCTTAGCACTTGAACTTTCTTCTGAATGCGTGGCAGTTTCTTCAACCAATTCTACTTTATTGATTTCCGTGCGAGGGAAAAGTAGGACCTTCAACATTGCAATTTTCTAGAGGAGAGTCATATCCTAACACTCCATCTTTCGGAATGTTAGTACCTGAATTTACTACATTTAATTTACAGGGTAACTCTGATTTCAGAACAAAAGCTCCTGTACAATTCCCTAAAGTATTTTTTTTGCCATGTACTGAATTTATTAGAATTTGTTCATTCTTATTTACTTTGGTTCCCGTGTTGTCGTCGGCCGCTCGTGCTCCCTAGTTAAAAGTGAAGAAGCGGTCGATTGGGGGTGTTAATTCGATGTATTAAAAACAATTAATAAATATTTTTCAGGTTCGCAAAAAAAAACGATATTTAATTTTAATCTTTATTCACACAATTTATTATTCTATCCGATCCTAGTCGGATTTTTTAAAGCACAATATTTTTCTTTGATCTTCACACTTTAATCGTGGTTAAATTACTTTCGACTTTAGTTTCTCAGGTTAATTTATTATTCCCTCCGATCCTAGTCGGATTTTTTAAAGCACAATATTTTGCTTTGATCTTCACACTATAATCGTGGTTAAATTAGTTTCGACTTTAGTTTCTTAGGTTCTCCAGGAAAAAACAATATTTTAATTTTAATTTCACTCGAACTTTTCACGACGGGTCTTGAAGAAATACTCCCCGAGGTTTGGGCAAATTGCACCAAGGTACCCACGATCGCTTCAAAAAGCTTTTTTGTTATTTTATTGTTTTCTCATGACGTTGAAAATTGTATGTGAGAAAATGTACAAAAGTTTTGATGTAAGCTATACGCATCTATGCAAACTGTAATCCGATATGCACTTGTGCGCCCGTCTTGAAATATTAATTTTAAGAGGGCGCGAATAATTATGATAATTGTATGTATGTATGTACATACAAATAGATCGGAAAAATAGATACTGTACGTATGTAGAGTGTACATGCGGAAAAAAAGTAAGAAGACACTGTATGTAGGTAAGAGTGCGTATCGTGTGAGTGTTATGTGTGTCTGATAACAAAAGGTAATTAATGCTAAATTGCACTTTGTTATAATATGTCAATGCATTTCTAAATGCATTTTGAATTTATGTTAAGATTTTAAAATGGACTAATTTTTCATTTCCAGGGTCATTTATGAGGTACATCAATATATTGTATAGGACAATATATTGATGTATTGACCTTATGATTGTGATTCGGGGCATTGGGCAACTGAGTCACAACATCCCTCCCCCTGGGGAAAAAGAAAGTTTTTTGAGGAGAAAACTTTCTTTCCAAATGAGAAAATTAGAATTTGCACGAATATATATATACATATATACAGCGTGTTCCGTAAATGTCTTTAATCCCTTAAGGGGATGAAAGTAGAGGTCATTTGGGTCAAAAAAGTCTAGATACTTTTATATCGAACTCCGCTTGGTTTTCGAGTAAATTGATAATATCGATTTTCGAGATTTTGCATACCTTTTCAGAGTAATTTCGTTATAAGTTCTATTGTCATTAATGGATTGTGACTTTCAAACCTTTATTTAAAAGAAAATTTATTGGCCTTTCTAAGAATGTATAATTAGTTATAATTGTACCTTTAATTATTTAAAAAAAAAACAGTTTTCTCTAGAATTTTTTATTTCACCAAAATTTTTGTCGTGCTTCAGTGTACATTTGTTCGAAATATCACCATTGCACGAACTTGGCAAAACTATGAAAAAATTTGCGCATTATGTCCCCTTTCCAAAATGACCTCCCTAAGTGCTATCAACAATAACAATAAAAGTTATAAGCAAACATTTGGAAGATGCGCCCATCGAGGTAATCTTCAGTTTTTTCGTAAGATTCTACCTCCTCCTACAGTTTTTAACCTACGACAACCATTTATATGTCATTGTACGGGAATCTGAACTGGCTATTAGATAGGGTACTTTTCGATTTCGAATTTAAAATGGAGGGGGTATTTTCGAAAAAAACACTTTTTTACCAAACTTGATATTTACGTAGATTTCGTTATTCCGCATCCCTGGGAGGGCGGGAGTTCAAAGTTTCAACTTTAAGCGGCTATATTTGAATAAAAACTACCAAAAAATATCTCTTCCATTTATGAATTTAGGACTTACTTGCTAGAACAATGCTTGGTTGAGAAAATATAGCCGCTTAAAAGTTGAAACTTTGAATTCCCGCCCCTCCCAGCGCTTGCCCCTCCCGCAAAAATTAAGATGCGGAATAACGAAATCTATGTAAATATTAAGTTTGGTAAAAAAGTGTTTTTTTCAAAATTACTCCCTCCATTTTCGAAATTCGAAATCGAAAAGCACCCTATCTAATAGCCAGTTCATATTCCCGTACAATGGTTGTCGTAGGTTAAAAACTGTAGGAGGAGATAGAATCTTACGAAAAAACTGAAGATTACCTCGATGGGCGCTTCTTCCAAATGTTTGCTTATAACTTTTGATTGTTATTGTTGATAGCATTTAAGGTCATTTTGGAAAGAGGACATAATGCGCAAATTTTTTCATAGCTTTGCCAAGTTCGTGCAATGGTGATATTTCGAATAAATGTACACTGAAGCGCGACAAAAATTTTGGTGAAATAAAAAACTTCTAGAGAAAACTGTTTTTTTTTTTTAAATAATTGAAGGGACAATTATAACTAATTCTGCATTCTTAGAAAGGCCAATATGTGTTCTTTTAAATAAAGGTTTGAACGTCACAATCCATTAATTACAATAGAACTTAGAAATTACTCTGAAAAGGTATGCAAACTCTCGAAAATCGATATTATCGATTTACTCGAAAACCAAGCGGAGTTCGATATAAAAGTATCTAGGCTTTTTTGACCCAAATGACCTCTACTTTCATCCCCTTAAAGGATTAAAGACATTTACGGAACACCCTGTATAAAGGAAATGGTGAATAACTAGTTAATTGCAAATAATTATAAAATACAGTAAAAACTGATACATGTATAAATTTAAATTTCTAATAGAGAGGATTTATTTATTTCCATTACTAACTACACGAAACTATAAATTATTTTGTTATAATTTTATTTATATGTAGGTACATACCCTTAAAGGTGAGAAAGAAAAGGGAGAAAAAACAAAATAGTAAAAATATATTACAATTTAGTAGGAGTATTATTTTACATTTAGGTTATTTAGTGGTTATTACAAGTATTCTTCAATTGTTATTTTAGTGTTATACTAATGATATAAATATATATTCCTCTAATGTTACATATTCTTGTTTCTCCACACCTTAAAAAAAAATTCCACGTATATAGCTGCAATACTTAATAAATTTGGTTTTTTGGTGTTTCCTTTTTTATCTTGGAACAATTCTGAGCATTTTTCTCTTTTCTTTTTTTTTGTTAAATTAATTTTATGTATTTGCAGCAATCGCTGCCGTCTACATATGTATGTTGTAATCGTTTGCATGTATTTACATGTATGTTGTTTATGTTTCATATGCTTCAATTATCAGTTTTTTTTCTCAATCTTGCCTCTTTTTTTTTTGCTTATTATGTCATACCTTTGTATTATTCTTGAGTTGACGAGAAGAGAAATGAATTCCAGATAAAATTTTGGTGAGGGCTGATTGACTGATGTGTTTGTATAATGAATAGAGATTAGAAATTGCTTTTTAGTTTTAGTTTTAAATGTTTGTTCATTCCGAAGATGATTCTCGTTCAGGTTAGTAGCTCGTGGGGAATATCACGTTCCGGCGCCGTATATTATTTGGGTCAACGGCATTTATGTCGATTCAGTTTGGCCGCGTTGGCGAGGCCGATACGGCTTGTGTTTAATTGCCCTGTGAGGCAGAGTTGGACGATTTGGGGTGCTCCTGCTGCGGCTGGCCGCTATCATACCGTCAATTTTTATTTGTGGCCTAATTTCGATATGTCTTTTTCTGCATGTGGTAAGTTTGTGATTAGCGAATGTTTTTTTTTTTGTGTTGTATTTTGAACAATATTATCTCTTTTGTTTTAGGTGCATCTTTAGTGTTGACAGGGGCAGGAGGGCGGTGATTAGATACTTCAAACCGAGTTGTGCACCCTTTTTTTTTAGCCCTTTAGTTTTGTGGAATGCATTTGAATAAAAGAAAGTTTAAAGAATAATAAAGAAAAATTTGAATTGTTATAATTTGTACATATTGGTTTCCTGTGTTGCGTTTTATGGGTTGAAGTTTATTGTTTCAGGTCAATGGGAGGTTGTTTTTTTTTACTAATTGTTGCGGAATTTTTTGTTTTGATTTTATCGGTCATTGCTTCCCCCTTCTTCGTTTTTTTATATGTCCCAGCAAACAATTTTCGAAAAATTCTCGCCGAAGTAAGGAGTAGGGAAGAAATAGTTTCGGAGGTAAATAAAATTTATCGTTTGAGAATACTTCGCTTTTCGAAGATGAACTCGGAGTTTTAACTTAAACAATTTGTTGATCTGATTTTTCGATAATTTTCATTTTAATTAAATATACTCAAAGTTTTTCCTAGTAGAAACTATAAGTTTTTGGAATTTATTCCGTTGTGGGATTCATGCGCATTTCCGAAAATTCTTTCATTTCTGACTGATTATCGTCGGAGGTGCTGCTTTTGTGTCAGAGGTTAAATGATATTATTTTATATATATTTATCCTATTTATTTACACTTATAGATCTTTATTTCTTCTTTCTTCTATTATTAGTTATTTATTATTTCTTATACCAAACTACATACGTATATACATATTTAGGTAAAGAATGTGTATATTATTTTTCTCCTACTTGTTTAGAAAATTTTTATTGGGATGAAGATGGGTAATATTGAGGACGATAAAAATTGGGAAGAATAGGTTACTGTGTCCGTTTGTTAGCGTCCATAGGTTAAACGTTTTCTGGCGTTTTCCTTTTAGGTGCTAGGGTTATCTTGAACCTAAGTTTTCGTGGTGCAGCTCTAGGCATATCTTCCAGTTCATGTTCGAGGGTTATATTTTGGGATATTCGTTTTTTCGGTTTATATTTAATCTAGGTACATGTAGACGCAGGCACTAGAGATGATTAAAGCAATTGTCACATATGATATTGCGTAGTGGTGAATATGATGATTGTTTATGGGGTTGAGTGGAATTAGTTCCTGTTCTTTTTGAAACCGAATTGATTCTAGAAGTTTTTCTAGGTCCAGGTTGTTCGTAATGTTATTCGTTTTTGTATATGTTTCCGTATAGGATTCTATGGGGGAATACGTCATATCCCATATTATACTGGATATGTTTATTGTTGGGATAAAATGGGAATTATATTTGGAAACCTTTACGTTATGTGCGTGCAAGATGAATTCTTTGCTACGTACATAACATCCGGGATAGATATACATTGTTCCTGTTCCTTGCAGTATTTGTGAGCTAATGGAATTTTGCAAATAATATCTATATGGAGGAAATCTTTTAGGGAGAACAGCCATGCGTTTCGCTGCGATAATTATGTCCAATAGTAATATTGTTCTAATGTTAGGATCTTACATTTTGATGTTATCGGTTCCTTTTTTATCAGATTTACCTCACATTGGTTTGTTTTTGTATTTGCAGTAAGGAGCGCAATTGTGGATATCTTGGACTGTTAGTTCAATATAATGTTCGCGATTATAGTCTATTAATATGTATTCCTTTGATGGATTCATATACACGAACGAGCCGTTAAGGAGTGCAGGTAATGGCATTACTTTGAATATTTGGTATGGTTGCTTGAATGGAAGTGGAATTCGGAGCTCAATAATTATTTTATTATTAAAAATATTTGCCGAAATTGTACTTAATTTGAAAATTTGTGATAATAAATTGTCTCTAGATTTTATGGGAAGCATCATTGAATTTGGCAGTTCTTGTCGGATGCTTAATAAAAGTTCTTCTATTTGTTTAGGTGATATAAGTGTAGGATGAAATTTTCCATGTCTTGAATCTGTTAGAATATCTATTAATTCCGACTGGGTATTTTGATATCTAAACACCATTAACGAGACTAGCGAAATTGAAGATTCAAGTTCAATTGATATTTTGTTATCCAACGTTCTATTTTCCATTGATGATCTAGCTATCTGTATTGATATAAACTTTTTATGCATAACCAGAAATTCCTTCTCAATTGCGGCTTTGGTTTTGTTGAAAATATTTGCGGTTGCTTCGATTGTCGCAGTTTTGGCTTTTCATAAGTGATAGGAGGGAGTCTTCATTTAGGGTGAGATTACGGATTTGCTCATCATAAACTTTGGCATCATCTTCGTTCAATGTGCCGAAAAGAGCTTTAGAGATTGAGCCTATTGCATTAAATAGTGCTCTTTGTTTCCAACTTTGAGTTACAAGTAACATATTCCTATATTCTATGTTTGCAATAATAAGATTTATTTGTAGCAACGTACCATTACAGGTGTGGGCCATTGCTGAATTCCTATTAAGACCCTGGCAAGTCGCTGTTATTTGCTGCGCGATGAACTGGATATTGCTGAATTCTGATTTAAAATTCGCTAGGTCGTAATAGGTGGCCATTTTTCATTCGTTGGTATAGAGATTGGCTCTGCCAATCTCCTCGAAGTAAATGCCTGCAGTAGCATTCAGCTGATTGACTTCTATCCCTGAGCCCCGTAGACGAAAGAGATGCAAATTAAAATGAATGCTATATGCACCATTTTGGAAACCTGGGAAGCTGTATTATTCGCTTGGAATGAAGAGGATGATGAAGTTGTTGATATTACTCTGAGAAAAAATTTAAGTCATTGTTGTAAACTATTTTATTTTTGTTGTTGACCTTTATGGTGGAATTTTCGGGGGAATTAATCTCCATTATCTCATACGGACCTGACCATAGTGGTGAGAATTTGTTCTCTCGAACATAAAAGATTTTTGGACGAAATTCTTGTAATATTGTAGTTTGGATTTTTCTTTATTTGCCATGGCCATGTCTTTAGCTATTTTGAAGCTATGCTGTAGACCCGCTTTTAACTCGTTTGCATAATTGTCGTAATTATAGCAAACGGTTGGAGAAGATTTCAAATTGTTTTTAATTTCGGCTGGGAATCCGTAAAGGAGTTCGCGTGAAGTATAATTAGTACTCGAATGAGGAGTGGTATTGTAGGACAAACATGGCATAAGGTATCCATGTATCCCCAGTCTTGTGGATCTTTTGCTACATAAGATCGGAGATATTCTGCTAAGGTTCTGTGACTTCTTTCCAATGCACCATTCGTTTGAGGGTGATATGGAGTAGTTTTTAGTCGTTTTATTCTTAGTAATTTAGATACCTCGGCGAACATGCCACTTATGAGGTTAGAACCCTGATCTGTGAGGATACTTTCTGGAATAACATGTCGACAAACTATCGTTGTTGTGAAGGCTTCCGATAATATCTTAGACTCGGTGTCGACTATGGGAATAGCCTCAGAAAATTTTGAGAGGTCGTCTTGGAATGTAAGGAGATATTTGTTTTCAGAATGAGAAGTTGGGAAAGGTTTGGAGCTAATGCTCGAGATTTTCATTGGAATTTTAGGGTTTCTGGATATTTCGTTCACCTGACAAAGTTTACATTTCCTTACGTATTTGATAATATCGTCTGACATGCCAGGCCAGTAGAATTGCTTTTTAATTCTTTTAATAGTACGGTAAACTCCTTGATGGCCTCCCGTCGGTAGTGAATGAAAATCTTTTAAAACTTGTTCGATGTCATTAATGTCGGATAAGTATTTAATCGAATCTTGGTGGAGTTTGATGTTTATTTGTTTATTAGCGAAGATCTGGGTAATAGCGCTTTTAATAATTATTAGATTCTGTGGATCTAATATAGGGAAGGAGATATTTATTTGTTTTAACTGATTTGCTTCTGTGTATGAGCAGATTTCAGTTAAAATCTTTTCGAAGTCTGATCTATCTTGCGATCGACAAGGTATATTAATTTTTGATATGATTGTTTTGGAGTTCTTTTTTGTGAAGAAGCTCAGTTCAGTATTTAAAAGTGGAGATTTATCTGAAAGTTTTAGTTTCGAAGCCAACACTCTTTCAAGTTCTGTATCTTGCATTGGCAAGATGAAGAATTTAGGATTCGCATTTTTAGTCAGTAAAAGAGGAAAATTAATCTCAGTTATTATGACTGAGGAATTGTTTGATGACGATGGAGTTGAGTTTGGAGTAATTCTTGCATTGGGGGTATCCGAATTGGCCTGAGCTCTGGCTTGATTCCTAGTTACAACATTCACGCAGGTTGAAGGTTTTGCAAAATGTTTGGAATATTCTGGGATAACTCTACTGAGAGCGTCTGCATTTGTGTTGAGCTTACCTGATTTATGGACTATTTTGTAGTCATATTCCTCAAGACGTATTCTCCATCTCATCAGTCTTGAGGAGTGATCTTTCAGATCTTTCAGATTCATGAGCCATACTAATGGTTTATGGTCAGTTATAATTGTAAACTGTCTACCATAAACGTATGGTCTGAATTGCTCAACTGCGAAAACGATAGCTAAGAGCTCTTTCTCTATGGTTGAGTAACGAGTCTCTGCACCATTGAGAACTCGACTCACATAGGCGATTGATGATCTCCGCGATCATCAACTTGTCAAAGGACAGCCCAGATGGCGTAGTCACTGGCATCGGAGGTGACAAAAAATTCTTTGCCGAAATCAGGATAAGATAGAATTGGTGCTGAAATTAATTTATTTCGTAATTCGCAAAATGCCTCGTCGCAGATTGCGTCGAACTTTAAGGGCGTATCTTTTTTCAAAAGATTTGTGAGTGGTGTGGCTATCTTCGAACAATTTAGAATGAAGCGGCGATAGTAGCCGACGAAACCAAGGAAGGCTTTAATATCTTTTTCCTTCTTGGGTCTGGGATATGACTGAACTGATTTTATTTTTGCCGGGTCTGGTTTGACTCCATTTTCTGTAATTATGTACCCTAAATACATAATTTACTTTCTTAGGAAATGGGGTCGGGTTGAAGTTTGAGGTTGAAATTGCGGAGACAGCTAAATACTGCTGTGAGTCTTGTATTATGATCTTTGATATTGTATCCATGGACTACAATATCGTCCATGTATACGAAGCAATAGATGCCTTGAAGTCCAGATAGAACATTGTTCATGGCTCGTTAAAAAGTAGCAGGGGCTCCTTTTAAACCAAATGGCATACGATTGTATTCGTAGTGGCCACAGAGAGTGCTAAAGGCAGTTTTCTCCCTATCTTTCGAGTCCATTTTTATCTGGTGAAATCCACTGGCTAAGTCGAGTGTGGTAAAATATTTCGACTTCCCCAACTAGTCTAATATATCAGTGATATTAGGCAGTGGGTGCGCATCGCCAATAGTAATGTCGTTAATACGACGAAAATCTGCCACTACTCGCCACTTTTTGTTTCCATTCTCATCTGGTTTTTTAGGAACCAGGAGAAGTGGAGAATTCCAGGGACTATGTGAAGGTCTGATGATGTCTGACTCAAGCATTTCTTGTATTTGCCTATTTATCTCAGTTCGGCTTGCTTCAGGAAGTCTATAAGGCTTGGTATAGATGGGCGGTTTGTCCTCGAGGGTCTCGATTTTGTGGGTAATCGCATCTGTATATGAAAGGAAATCCCCTTCTATGAAGAAGAGATCGTTGAATTCCCTACAGATATTGCGAATACTCTCAGATTCCTCTGAATTATAGTGATCCAATTTGATAAGGTTTTGCAGTTTAATTATTCTGCCCTTAATTGGATTACTCTCAGAGTCTGTTGTCATGAATCCACACACCTTCTTCAGATTCATAACTCCCTAATTACTTGAATGCTATATCTATGCATTTATCATTATTCACAAAAACCTAAAAATAAATCTTAAACCAATTTCAAATACAAAAATTACTCATTTCATATACAAAAAACCTTCACCCATTAACACACTCAGAAACAGGTGTCATGTCTCAACATTCCTCGGGGCACCCGCAAGACAATAAAATAAACACGTCACCGCGAAGTAGCTACCGTTCACCAGAACGAAAACATGATATACGATCCCTTCTGAGTACTGACCGTCGGTTTAGTACTCTTACGTAATTATATGTTTGTTTATCATTTTCCATATGCTACTGGTGACCCTGAAAATTGTTTCTGATTGTTTTTGTCATTTTTAATTGTTTTTGTGATTGTTGACCGATTTTTGAACTTCGAGCGCTTCCATTCAAGACGAAAAGCCAATTTTCAATTATTTTTCTGATTTTTGTTATTTGAGCATTTCCGTTTAAACAAAAATCAGAATTGTAATTGTTTATTCGATTTTTGTCATTTGAGCGTTTCCGTTTGGACAAAAATCAGAACATATGAATGCATATGGAATTGCCTAACCGACAATTCCCACCAAATAGGGAAATGCACAATCGACCAATTCTGATTGGTTAAGGAATTGGTTCGATTTGGAATAAAACGGCCGTTGAAGCGAAGTCGTGGAAGAGAAGTTTCTTAAGGTTCAACCTGGAGAGTCCCCCTACCCAAGGTAAGGCCTCCAGTGTTATCCAGTGAGTTTTAATATTACTTATTCAGTGTTAAGAAAACAGTTAACTTTTAAAGTTTTTTTTTATAAAAGTATATAAGACAATTTGTTCTGTGCTTAGAGTTATCTTGCTCAAAAGTGAATAAAGCATCATTACAACTAAAAAAAAGGAGTTATCATTATTATCTACAAAATTTGAGTTATACCCCAAGTGGCGTGTAACAAAAAACTGGTGGCAGCGGTGGGATTTCGTAAAGGTTTGTAAGACCTACGAAACACCAACCTACAAATCTCGAGCAGCATTTAATGTGCTGGCCAGAAGAAATTCCCTCGATTGGAGCAAGCAAATACATAAACTTGCAACTAGAGGAAGAAGACTTCAACGACGAAGAAGCAAATTAAATTTACCAAACCTCACAGGCCAGGGTACTCCAAGGACTGCAGCAGCTCATTTCACTTGATGACATAGCCCAACTGGAACTAGCCGTAACCGAGCCGTTTATAAGACATCTATTTATCAGTGCGAGATTCGCAGAAGATTACGTGAACCAAGTAGTGCCTATACTTGCCCAATAATCCAGGGAGCGACAAGCAGCAAATTTACATAATAATTAAATAAGTCTAGATTTTTTTTTCACTAATTAAGATAAATCTACATATTATAATTACAAATTTATATGAGTTGCAAATTACCTTTTTGAACAAATTTTCTAAGTTATTGATGGTCGTATTTTCCCTTGCTTCTCTTGACGGTTGTATCAATTTTTTTTTCTCTTGTGAAATTTTTTATCAAGTGAGTTTTTTTTTAGTGTTAAAAAGTGTACAAGTTGTTTCTACTTCTCTCCTCGCAAACTTCTCCAACTTTCTTTCCTCACTGGAAAACTACGTTGAACTCTAAACATTGAGGGAAATTCGCAAATATTTTCACACCCGATCTTCGAAGCGTCGTGGTGTTCGTGGTGTACACGCAACCCTTTTACCAGGTCTCGTTACACATAGGAAGAAATAAAAACGAGCAATGCCTGATAACACGACAGAACTATTAACTCTTGATCATGCCAAGAGTCTTATCCCAGAATTCGATGGGAATCCAGAGAATCTCCACAGGTTCTTAAACATATGCAGCCTATTCCAAAAACAAGGTACAGCCGAATCAGATAAAGCGCTATACCCCCACATTATAAAGGCTAAACTTATTGGCAAAGCATACGATGTCATCAAATATAATGACATTAATTCTTGGAAAGAATTGCAAGCTGCTCTCCAAGAACAATTCATGGAAACTCGCTCTAGAATGTCTATTCAGAACGAAATCCTATCATTAAAACAACTGCCTAAGGAAGACATTAAAGAATATGCTTTCCGAGCTCAAAAGCTATTAGCTATCTACAACGACGCTACTTCAAGTCTGACAAATGAACAGACTTTAAAAAATCTTCTAATTGAGGAAAAGAAAAAAATGGTTATCAGAGCTTTTGAAGATGATTTAAGACATGACCATGTTCGTCTGCTAACCAAGCCTAAAAGTTACACCGACCTAAAAGATTCGACAAAATTCGCCATTGAGCAATCTGAAAGAAATAGTTCTTTCAACGAAAACAATTCATCCTGCTCATGAAATTAATAAATTTAATATTATAAAACTAAATCCTCAAAGGGATCCTATTCAAGAAAGGCTTGCTAGACTCGCATCCGAGCTAGACCTTTCACACTGCAATGCTGAAGAGTTCAGATCCATTTTAGATATATGCCGTAAGTACACCGACATATTCTACTTGGAAGGAGACTCCATGACATTCACAGATGCAGCGACACATAACATTCCTATCTTACCTGGAAAACCTATGGTAAATGTCAAACCTTATAGATTACCTGAAGCTCAGCGTGAAGAAATTAACAATCATATGGAATTGACTATGCATATGGAATTGCCTACCCGACAATTCCCACCAAAAAGAGAAATGCAAAATCGACCAATTCTGATTGGTTAAGGAATTGGTTCGATTTTGAATAAAAAGAACGTTGAAGCGAAGTCGAAGAAGAGAAGTTTTTTAAAGTTCAACCTGGAGAGTCCCCCTACCCAAGGTAAGGCCCCCAGTGTTATCCAGTGAGTTTTAATATTACTTATTCAGTGTTAGGAAAACAGTTTACTTTTAAAGTTTTTTTTTATAAAAGTATATAAGAGAATTTGTTCTGTGCTAAGAGTTATCTTGCTCAAAAGTGAATAAAGCATCATTACAACTAAAGAAAAGGAGTTATCATTATTATCTACAAAAGTTGAGTTATACCTCAAGTGGCGTGTAACACTGTGGAGATGACCACAAAGTCGTCCAAGTCTTGGTAAACTGGGTTCACCTCGTAAGATGCCAGATCGGCGTCCTCCTCACTTGTGTTGAGGATTAGGACTTTTGCCATACCGTTGACTGGTTCGACGATCGAGTTTCCGAGAAATAAATCTGGCCTTATTTCCTTCTTAAAACAGACCGCTTGATGTTGAATAGAACCATTTGGAATTTCAATAATGAACTCTGATCAAGCCGGAATTTTGACTTTTTTTAAGTGATCCGATTCTTTCGGATGATTAGTAGGAAGGAGATATGATTCCAACTTTTTGGAATTTTGAAGGAGTTATTCGATGATTCCGACTCGATAGAATTTGAAGGAGATAAAACTTTGTTGAAATTCTCTGACTTCTTTGATTTTATCTTGGAATTCACTTTTTGTGAATCTATTGATGAAGGAGATAGAAATTTACTGGATGCAGCATTTTGTGCGGCTGTAGATGGAGATATGCTTTTACGTTCTTGCTTCATATCTTGTGAAGCTATGGATGGAGATAGAATTTTATTTAATTCAGCCTCTTATGTGGCTATAGATGGAGATAGATTTTTACCTTTATGCTTCATTTCTTGTGAAGCATTTGCTGGCGATCAATTTGCATTGCTTTTCGAAGCAATTGATGGAGATAGATTTGTATTAATATCTCTATTGGAGACTGTTATCCCTGTATATAACAGACTCTATGTTTGAGACCTCTTTTCTTGGTCTTCGCTTTTCAAATAAACGTATGGGTAGTTGGAATAATATTCTTCGTACGGATAAGATTCATTTGAATTGTTTATTTCTAAAGAAATATATATATTTTTGTAATTGATACTAGCATTGTATCGAGATAAAAAGTCATGACCAAGTAGGCCATCGTATGAGAGGATGGAGTTATTTCACACAATTTGAAATGGGTGTTCTAGGATGGAGTTATTTTGTTCAGATTTTAAGTTTAACTTAGTAAAAATGAGTCCTTCTGTAGAAGTGGACTCTGTAAACAAAGTATTTATATTGCAGACAGCATCTCTGTAGCAGATACTGCCTGTTTTCAGTGGATGCAGTTTAATTAAGCTGATCTCTGCTCCAGTATTAATTAAAAATGTAAGTTTTGGGGCAGATCAGATGTTGACAGGCAAGGAAAACGTTAGTGAATTTTTATTTATCTGCACGGGGATTCGACTTAATTTGTTGTTGGCAGTGTCGATATTGTCTCGGGAATCCTGTGAATTTGTGCTTTTGTTTGTATGTGCGAGAGGTTTTGGAAATTGACCCCCGCTGCATCCAGTTTCCATGCCTGGATGCCGATGGACTTTTGCTATTTCTCCTCTATGGAGATGGCGATCTAGACGAGATATTGGCATTATTATATCTCGGCGGTGGAGTTCGACTTTCTCGGAATACTGGCTGCTGCCAGTTCCTGTTTTGTGGCTATCTATCAGCCGTGTTTGCCAGTGGAATTATTTTTATCTCCCGAAAACTATTTTGGATTCCTGGGCTGTTATTAAACGATTATTATTTGCCACCCTGGTCCTGCATTCTACTATGGTGTGTCCTATTCGATGACAATATCGACAAGATGAGCCCTGCGACGGAAATGTCACCTTATTGAAATCTGGCGGGCGTTGTAATTGCGAGTTTAGCTTTGGAACTGTGTTGAAGTGGTGCGTTGTATGACTGGGCAACTTGATCCCCAGTCTATTGCATTTGAAGCAACGAATATTTGAATTTATTATTTGCGCAAATGTGGTTTCATTTACCTTGTTATGTGTTTGGAAACCGAGTTGTTTCTGCTCTAAGCGTGATGCATGCTCCAAGATGTGTGATTTTAATGCAGAAAAGGATTTATCGGGATGCACTTTTGCTAAAGTTTGGAGTTGTGGATTGGATAATCCGTCTTCAATTGTTCTTGCAGCCTGATTCTCATTATCTTTTACTAAAGATCTGAGGAGTATTTTGTCCGTTGTATATGAGTGTGTATCCTCATTTAGCTTTGACAGTGTTACATTTAATCTTTGGAGGAAATCTTTTGTACTTTCCTCCTTTCTTTGTCTCGAATTGCTTAACTGTGACTGCAAGGAAGACCTAAAGTTGTTGACTTCGAAGGTTTGAGTCAACAGAGGTTTTAATTCAGACCAATCTGATATTTGGTTATACCTGAATACATCATGCACTTCGGCGAACAGTTTACTCCTTATTAAGCTAAGGAGGGAGTGCTTTTCGTTCGCCGTCGATGCCGTCGCGTATATATCATCACAACTTGAAAGGAATTTGTGAAGATCTTTGGGATTTCCATTAAAACTAGGAATTAACGATCTAGCTTCTGATAGAAAGATGGTAGAGTGGTCTCTAAAGGAGACATTATGATGAAGGTGTGTGAAGTTATGTGTATTATTCGATACGTTTTGGATTCGAGAGTCGATTTGCTCTTGAAGCGCAATTATCGTGTCTGTGTATGATGTTTCTACCCCGGCGTAAACTTCATTTTTGAAATAGTCATGCTCCAAATCATTTGGGCCGGTATATGAAATTATTTCACTATGCGTGACCTCAAAATCATCCCAATATTTGTGTAATGAATTGATCTTTTGTGTCAGATATGTCTGTGTCGCAGTTGATAATAAATTAACATTGATCGATTGTATTATTCGTGATATAGACTTTTGCCTATGATCCTCCAATCTGAACCGTACTGTATTTGACTGATCTTTGTCTGTATTGTCCTGGGTGTCAGCTGCAGATGTTTTCTGCGAAGTCTTGGGGGTGGAATATAAAATGGGTTATTTGTGCGTTCTGTGTGGATTGATATGGACTTCAGCCTATCAGATAGAGTTACCTTGGTAAGATTATACCAGTGCTCCGTCTTGTCATAGCATGACTGTTTGAAATAGTCATGAGATTCATCAAAATCTTCATGGTCTTGAATCAGGGTTTCAATTTTTTCAAATGGAGCCCACAATTCTTCCAAGTTTTGGAGTTTTTCAGAAGCAAAATCTGCAGTCCTTTTGCCTTTATTGACTCTCTGATAATCGGACAGAATTTGTCTAATTTCTGCCGTTTTTGGGACTTCCGACAAGCAAAACTCGTCGAAAGATTTGTTTTTTTCAGTCATGTTTCGTATCGTGAAGTAAAAGTGGGAGTATTTGATCGAAATTAGGAAGAGATTTATAAAATGGGCAGCAGGTTGATATATAATTATATATATATAGTATATATTTAGATATGGAATCGTAAGTGCGTGAAAGAATAACAAAAAAAAGGTAAATCAAATCAATTCAAATTAAGGTTCATCAAACTAAATCAGAATCACTTCAGATAAAAGTTGTCTGTGTTAAATTTCCGAATGTTGGCACGATTAAATTGATTATTCTTCCAATCGATATCTTTCTCCTGAACGGTAGGCTCACAAAGTCCTATCGCAGGGGATCAATATTTGACTTTATTCGAAGTCCTCTCTGACCAGCAAGCTCACGGAGTCTTACCGCAGAGGTCGCTTCTAGGAAGAGCGGATTTCAATTTTAATGTGTAGGATCAAATTGGAAGAAAATTGAAGAATATGGAGAGGGAGAGAAAAAAAATTCTTTTTCACCCTTTGTATATGAAAATATGTGGACAATTCAAAAATGTAGATATGCAAATAGTCAGGAAAAATGTAGATAATTAGAAGTTATGTAAACAAATATAAAATATGTAATTATGTATATAACTTTTAAATGTGTAGAAAACCAGAAAATATGCAAATGGCTTGAAGGTATAAATAACTAATTAGAAAATAATAATTATTTAATAAAATATATATGGAAAGAAAAAGAAATTATTTCTTAGTTCTGCGTACTATCGATATTATAGTATAGTAATGATATTGCAAGATTTAATTTCTCTACCTTATTATCATCCAAAATGTATTGGTATGGAGTTGTAGGAGATGTAGATGACGTTGTTAGAGATGTAATATTTCTAATGGTGAAAATATGTCGCACGTCAAGGGCGACGATTTCTTGTTGTTGTCCTTCTGGGAATCGTCTTTTTGAGGCAGGGATGAAGCCTCGCAAGGGTCCACCGGTGGGGCACAATGGCGCCGAAACTTTTATGTTGGTTATTTTTCCTCTAAGTATCCTTTATTGGGTATACCCGGGCTATTTTTTTTATATATTTTTTATTTATTTATTAAAAAAAACATTTTGCATTTATTTTAATTTAACTTTTCTGCTGCCACCAGTTGTTTTGTAGGTTTATATTATTTTTTTTTTTTAGTTAAAGGCACTGGGTTAGTTTTAGTCCACTGCCACCATTTGTTGTCGTCGGCCGCTCGTGCTCCCCAGTTAAAAGTGAAGAAGCGGTCGATTGGGGGTGTTAAGTCGATTTATATAAAAACAATAAATAAATATTTTTCAGGTTCGCAAAAAAAAACAATATTTAATTTTCATCTTTATTCACACAATTTATTATTCTCTCCGATCCTAGTCGGATTTTTTAAAGCACTTTGATCTTTGATCTTTGATCTTCACACTTTAATCATGGTTAAATTAGTTTCGACTTTAGTTTCTTAGGTTAATTTATTATTCTCTCCGATGCTAGTCGGATTTTTTAAAGCACAATATTTTTCTTTGATCTTCACACTTTAATCGTGGTTAAATTAGTTTCGACTATAGTTTCTTAGGTTCTTCAGGAAAAAACAATATTTTAATTTTAATTTCACTCGAACTCTTCACGACGGGTCTTGAAGAAATACTCCCCGAAGTTTGGGCACATTGCACCCAGGTATCCACGTTCGCTTCAAAAAGCTTTTTTGTTATTTTATTGTTTTCTCATGACGTTGAAAATTGTATGTGAGAAAATGTACAAAAGTTTTGATGTAAGCTATATGCATCTATGCAAACTGTAATCCGATATGCACTTGTGCGCCCATCTTGAAATATTAATTTTAAGAGGGCGCGAATAATTTGATAATTATATGTATGTATGTACATACAATTAGATTGGAAAAATAGATACTGTACGTATGTAGAGTGTATATGCGGAAAAAAAGTAAGAAGACACTGTATGTAGGTAAGAGTGCGTATCGTGTGAGTGGAATGTGTGTCTGATAACAAAATGTAATTAATGCTAAATTGCATTTTGTTATAATATGTCAATGCATTTCTAAATGCATTTTGAATTTATGTTAAGATTTTAAAAATGCATTAATTTTTCATTTTCAGGGTCATTTATGAGGTACATCAATATATTGTATAGGACAATATATTGATGTATTGACCTTATGATTGTGATTCGGGGCATTGAGCACCTGATTCACAACACCCGTCTTCAGTACGTTGTTAGGGAACTATGTAGAGTGATTGGGCTTGGACGTGAAGTCCAGACTGCAAGCATGAGCTGACAGATCACTCGACGGAAGCGTTGACTGCAGGGGCGGCACGCTAGCTCGCCTCGCCTCATTGGCGGAGAGTGTGGGACGTTCCACGAAAAACCTGACGCTTCCGTCAGCCATAATCAAAAAAAATCTCGTGCCTATCAATAAAAATAAACCGGCACACATTCAGTCCTGAAGGGACCTTGACGTCACTTACCTACATCCAATATTGAAGGCACAGATGATATGCCTTCACTGCATGCCCCAACCACCCATACGACACTGAGGGCAGCAAATTAGTTTCAGTGTCCCTTGTTGACCTGCAAAGAGAGAATAGTAACCCTAGACGACCTTCATGCGAGAGGGCTCCAGGACAGTGAAGGAGGAAATAAAAACTAGATCCGAGCATTTCAATACGTTATAAATTTATTCCTTATTCTCTCCAATGACATCTTCGATTGTGCTCAACTTGTCGAACTAAACATAGAGGCCTTAAGTATTATTATAATATCCTGGAAGTATATCAAATCATATACTTTTCATACCTAAAACTATATGTACTCACAGTCTTAATTCATACAACAGTTCTTTCTTTTTGTTCATTAAATATACATTACATGAGCCCTATACTTCAAGTATATGAAATCCGATACCTTCCTTGTATGAAATTATGTACTGTTATGTTATACGAAATTATATACCTGTGCTCTATCAAAGCATATAGCGATAATGTTAATTCAAAAAAAATATTGTTTCATGTACAATGTTTTCGCTATTTCCTTGACTATGAATTGCAACAATTTCTATTTGAAGATCTCTCAATTGCAAGTTTTATATAAATTATAAGCAGTTTCATATAATTTCGAAGCTACATTTCTTTCCGTGTAGGAGTAATTAATATCCTAGAGGACAAGAGAGGTATTTAAACTATAAAACTAAAAGATTAAACATATGTATAAGAGGATATATATTAGGATACAGGACAACTAAGTGATATGCACAGAAATAAGGACAAGTGTTAACTTAAGGATTACAAAGAAAATGCATAGCATTAAACAGATCTTCATTCCGTGAGGCCTCAACGGTAAGCAATCTAGGATTAAAATGCGTATATAGATATATGGTATATGGTATACGTGAATAAAGGAAGGAATGTAAGTAAAGGAGTATAACTAGATGGTTAAGGTTATGTGATTAGTTAGCATAGTTTCATAAGTGGATATATGTATTTGGGAATAAATTACCTTGACCTGACTAAGTAGTATATAAAGGTAAGGAAAGTATATAATATAATGAGGGTTGCATTCAGTTGCAATTAATTTTGCCAAAAATAATAATGTTATACCCGGTCGTAATCAATTTTGCGAAAATAAAATTCAATAGCGCCTATAATTTAATATAGATAAAGTTAACTTATGAAAGAACTACAATATCAAACTTCTGAAGAACTACGATTTCAAACTTATGAAAGAACTGCGATATCAAAATTTCTGGGTTGAGACAAAGTCTGAAACTGGATTGTGCAATTGATAGTATGACACCGACACGACGATTAAAAATGTCACACACAGTTTATCGCGTTATTTAAAATGACATAAAATCAATATGAAATAACTCGTGAATCTCTACGAGTCTTTTGTGTCCGTGCACCAATAATTAATGAATATATAACTGGTGATAGGCTATCTACTTAACCTGAAGTCGCCAGCGCCACATATGTTTGCTGCGTACTGTGAAGGATTCCAATTCATCAATGTGATCTCGAAGGCACTCAAATAGAGTATATTTATGCCGCAAACTAGTTAGCACTGAAGAAGCTTTTTTTTTTGTTTTTCTTTCACACCTGGAATTAAGTTCCTGGATAAAAATGTGTTCATATTAATTTTTGGTAATTCCGTCGGATAATTTTTTTTTTTCATACAATTTCAATGGGAAAAGATTTATTATTATCATCCCTTACCTGGATTAAAAGTCCACAGTATTTCTTGTCGATCTTTGAGTTCTTTTGGATTTTCGGAACTTTATTTGGTGACTACGAAAAAGCTTTATAAATTGACACTCGCAATGTGTTTTGCACGTCAAATACTACTTACTTCTGTGGGATAATAAAATTTTGTTGGTAAACTATTACGATATATCCCACCGGGAATACTCTTTCAATATTTAATTGAATAAAATTTTTTGCCGCACTCGATTAAAATGACTTGCAATACACGGTTTAGACTTCTTTTTCCTTTTTCACTCAGCATGCCACACCACATCCGAAGAAACGCACTTCTCTCGGTCTGGGTGCGTTCGGTATTTTGTTTGACAGCAGCCGGCATACGCGCTGCAGTATTTCTCAGAGTAGCATATTGCTATATGCAATACGCTACGACCATAACAGGGCAGAGTGGTCTAAGCCACCCGTGGTTCAGACAACGCTGAAAAATGGTCGACTGACATAGGCCTCAACGCTGCGGGCGCCCCAATGTATGTCTCGACCCACGACCCAATGAGCCTTCCTCATCACTCGTATTCGACTATGATTGTCGCCCTACTTGGCCGATGACGCATCTAGGACACATCCCTGAAATCTCGTCAGTCTTTGATCAGACCTCGACATCCTTCTCCGTGTTGGAAACCAAAGTCTCTTTGCCGTCCTTCACCGAGATGCTGAGGAAGCCTCGCGATCAGTAACCTAAACAACTGATTGCTAAGCTTTCCCGGCACAACATCTCGCTCCGATCTCCGACCGGTGATTGTTCAAGGGTGTATCTCCAAGGCGTCGTCGAAGTGGTGACGTTGTCGATTTCATTTCCTAACTTGCTAACAGTCGTATACAGGATTGGATTCTAACAGGTATATAACCCACCATTGACGGGGCAATAGCAGGGCTTCGCGATATCCTATAGTTTACCAGTGAATCTGGCTGGATGCCTCCTTAGGGCTACCAGAAATGAACGTGACAGTTGATAAATGACGCTTCTAGAATGGATATCACTGCCTGATGTCTTTGGCGTGATAGACTTCTAAGGGTTTCCCTTGCAGATCTTCAAGCTCGTATAAGGAGTTTCCTTTCTTGGCTCTAACCCGACACTTGACAAATTTTCGTCCCAGTTTAGCACTAGTCTGCTGTTGGAAATTGCTTTGAGCAAAATTGCGTCTGAATACCTCTTGACCCACTCTGAAATCAACAGGCTTCGCCCTGAGATTATAGGCTCTTGAACCCTGTTCGAACGCATTGTGTAAGTTCTCCTGCACTCTTGCATGGATCAATCTCATTTTGTCTTCAGCATCTACTCTCAGAGGTTCGTTAAAAGTCCCAAGGCTGCTCAGGATGGAATAGGAGCTGCCATGTTCAATCATTTGCTGATCGAAAAGTGTTCGATAAGGAGAGAAACCAGTTGCTTGGTGGAAAGAGCTCCTGAGGGAACTAGCTATCTGGCTCAGATTCTCATCCCATTTGGTGTGTTCCTTCAAAATATATGCTCTAATTTCTGACAATACAGACCCGTTTACTCGCTCTGAGGCGTTTGCTTGCGGCGAGTAAACTGCCGTTCCCAAGTGCTTCACACCATACTTGTCCAGTAATCTGGTTAACTGAGCCGAGCAAAACTGGACTCCATTGTCAGAGACTATCGTTTCCGGGACTCCGAACACATGGAACACTTCCGTTTCGATGAACTGGCACACATTGAGTGTAGATGCTTTTCTCATAGGTTTGAGAATCGAACTTTGAAAAGTGGTCAAGAACTATTAGGATGCAGACATTTCCTCTCACTGACCGGGGATATGGACGCAGAAAATCAATACAGCTTTTGCCATGGTCGTTCTGTCACAGACTGGACTCTCATAGGTGGTCTCAGAATGGGATTGGGTGCCTTAATCTCTTTACACTCGTCACAGGCGCCTACCTAGTACATGCCAGTACAAGTGTCTTCTCAGACGTTCCAGTGTTTTCCCTATACCACCGTGAGAACCTAGTGGCGGATCATGCGCTCTTGAAATGACGTCGGAGACAAGCCCTCGTGGAATCCAAAGCTTCCAAGCTTCTTCCTCCTGAATCGGATCGCATGTTGTCGGAACAGTCCGAATGTAAACGAAGCCATCCCTGACGCAAAGATCTGGTAGTTTGCCAGAAGTCGTTTTAACCTTATGCCTCAGTTCTTCATATTCCAAGGAGTTGAAATATGGCGAACTAAGGTCAACTTTCGGGCCAGGGTCTTCGTTTGTGGACAGGCTGTCACAATGGATGCGTGACAGCGCATCAGGGACGACATTCAGGCCTCCTTTTCGGTGCTCGATAGTGAAGTCGAAGCCCTGAAGCTTCAAACTCCACCGAGCAAGTCTACCGCTGAGGTCCTTTTGAGACATCAGCCATTTGAAGCTCGCATGGTCAGTCACTATCTGAAACGGCATAAGTTCTATGAAGGGCCGGAACTTCTGTACGCTCAAGATTGCAGCTAAACAATCTTGCTCTGTGACGGTGTAATTTCTTTGTGCTGAGTTCAACTTTTTCGAGACGTAGGCTATTGACTTCTCGTGGCCATCGTCATCTAGTTGAAGCAGCACCCCACCAATGCCTTGTTGGCTCGCATCGCACTGTATAACGAACGGCTTGGTGAAATCTGGACTCACTAACAACGGAGCAGAAGTAAGTTTTTGTTTCAACAAATCAAGAGACGTCTGGGCTTCAGGTGTCCACTTGAACTGACTAGGGTTTTTCAAAGTGTCAGTTATGGAGGCAGTTAAATCCGCATAGTTCGGGATGAACCGTCTATACCATCCTGCCATACCTAGTAGGTGTCGGGCTTGCAGCACAGTTTTAGGTGACGGATAGTCAACTATGGCTGAAATCTTGTCGGGGTCAGTTCTTATACCTCCTTTTCTGACAATGAAACCATAGTATTTGGTTTCCTTGATACAAAACTTACTCTTCTCGACGTTGATAGTGAGGCCAGCAACCGCTACACGGGATAGCAATGTGAGATGAGTGTCGAAGTCTAAAGACAGAATTAATAAATCGTCCAAGTAGACGAGAACATTTTCCCGCAGATCGAAAGGAATGACTTTATCCATGAGGCGGCACATAGTTTGTGGAGCGTTGCATATGCCGAATGGCATCACCGAGTACTGATAGAGAGGATGACCAGGTACAGTAAAAACGGTCTTCTCTCTGGAATCAGCGTCTAGTGGTATCTGCCAGAAGGCGTATTTCAGGTCCAGGCTCGTAATGTAGTTTGCCGGGGGAAGTCGACTTAGAAGTGCGTCTATCTGCGGTAGCGGATAGGCATCCTTCTCCGTAACACAGGTGACCTTCCTGGCGTCAAAACAAAGCCAAACCTTTCCAGGCTTCCTCACTAGGACAACTGGAGAGCTAAAAGGACTCTGGCTCTCCTCTATCAGACCCAGTGATAGCATTCGCTCTAATTCGGCATCCATCAAACTTTGTACTGCCGGCGATATCGGATAAAAGCGTTGTTTTATCGGAGCTGCGTCATTCGTTTCAATCTTGTGAGCGACCAAAGATGTTTTTCTCGGGCCCAAAGAGGCGAAAGAGGGGAAAAGCTGTTTATTAGCTTCTAGACGCTGTTGATCTAGTGCTACACGCCACTTGGGGTATAACTCAAATTTTGTAGATAATAATGATAACTCCTTTTCTTTAGTTGTAATGATGCTTTATTCACTTTTGAGCAAGATAACTCTTAGCACAAAACAAATTCTCTTATATACTTTAATAAACTTAAAATGAAAACTCTTCGCGTAACAGGTTTTACAATATACTTTAAAAGATAACTCACTGGATAACACTGAAGGCCTTACCTTGGGTAGGGGGACTCTCCAGGTTGAACTTTTAAAAACTTCTCTTCTTCGACTTCGCTTCAACCTTCTTTTTATTCAAAATCGAACCAATTCCTTAACCAATCAGAATTGGTCGATTTTGCATTTCCCTATTTGGTGGGAATTGTTGGGTAGGCAATTCCATATGTTCAGGCTCGGATTCGTCCAATATTTAGCTGTTTTGAACGTCTGGAAAAAAAATAAGACCACACAAAGAATCTTGTTTAAAAAATATAAAAATTATTGTACTTATCTGAATAGTTGGAGCTGTCTATTTTGTTAACGCAGTAGTAGCAGTTTACATGTCGTAAATCTTCTTCAAGATGTATGTAGGTGTCTCGCGTTAAACATCAATATTGAATAACAACATCCGATCTAGTGAACAATAAAAATGTTGATTGTTGATTCTAAAAGATGCAATGATAGAATAGTTATTTAATGTCTAGAAAATGTAAACAAATTTCCTCTTACCACAGGACAAAACAATTTAACACAAGAACTATAGTCAACTAGCACAATAAATAACGTACAAAACATGCAAGAACACTTAAGAACATTTCAATATTCCAGACGAGCTGTTCGGACAAAAATAATAATATGATAATACTTACAAGTTACAACATTCTTGTGACAGCTGACACCTCCGATCCGATCATCGAAAATATCTTCGAGAATCGAGGATGGAATGGGAAAAGTGTTAAGAGCTACCAACCTTGAAGGTTGAAAGAAACTCTTGGTAATAACCATATGAAAAGAGAAAACATAAAAAAGGGGTGAAGAAATATGTTATTGCATTTGCAGTTATCATAAGATAACTAATCGCATTAAAAGAAAATTTATTTACCGATAAATTTGATAAAAGTTCTAGAACTTTTAATTTTCCGTATTATAGACGTTAAAAACAAGGCAAATCAGTTTCGGAATTGGATCGTGTTGGACGTTACAAAACAAGAATCGAAATCTTTAAATTTATTAGAAATCGTGGTACTTACTTAAAATTAAAAACCTTTTTTTTTTGGGCGAATGGTTTGTGAGAATGAAGGTGTTCTTAAGTGAAAGACATTCATCATTCTGTGCGTTGTGTTAAATTGATTTGAACTCTCTAATTTTTTCCTATTTTGTAAAATATCAACTTTGAACTTTATAATTTTTCATAATAAAATCATTAATTTGAATTCATAATAAACTTAAGAATTTCTAAACTGGTTATTTTTATTCAATTGTTAACCTATTGTATAAAAGAAAGAGTTTGGTGTAGTGGAAAAAACTGGAAATTTTCGATTAAGAATCCCGGGTTCGAGACGAAGTTCGAGCGAAACATTTTTTGTTCCTGTGATAAATTTTAAGACTCCAAGAATTTGAATTTGAATACAAACCTGAGAAGATGCTTTCTTTCCTTATCAGATCGAAACCATTTTCGAAGGCATTCACCATATGCATTCATATGTTCTGATTTTCCTCCAAACGGAAACGCTCAAATGACAAAAATCGAATAAACAATCACAATTCTGATTTTTGTTTAAACGGAAACGCTCAAATAACAAAAATCAGAAAAATAATTGAAAATTGGCTTTTCGTCTTGAACGGAAACGCTCGAATTTCAAAAATCGGTCAACAATCACAAAAACAATTAAAAATGACAAAAACAATCAGAAACAATTTTCAGGGTCACCAGTAGCATATGGAAAATGATAAACAAACATATAATAACGTAAAAGTACTAGACCGACGGTCAGTACTCAGAAGGGATCGTATATCATGTTTTCGTTCTGGTGAACGGTAGCTACTTCGCGGTGACGTGTTTATTTTATTGTCTTGCGGGTGCCCCGAGGAATGTTGAGACATGACACCTGTTTCTGAGTGTGTTAATGGGTGAAGGTTTTGTATATGAAATGAGTAATTTTTGTATATGAAATTGGTTTAAGATTTATTTTTAGGTTTTTGTGAATAATGATAAATGCATAGATATAGCATTCAAGTAATTAGGGAGTTATGAATCTGAAGAAGTTGTGTGGATTCATGACACTAGACTGGAAAGAACGTGGCGGTCGGTGTCAGGAGTAGCTAGTAAACTTGGTGTCACTTCTGCAACTATACCTAGGACATCTGGAGCCAACCCAAATAGACGCTAGAAGTCTATTCTTAGATATAGTGCCTGTGTGAGCCCAGGAACCACGTAAAAATGCACGTTTTGTGTTTTACCGCGGAAAGTGATGTCCAAGTCATGGCACCATTCGCTACTTGAACCTGTGTCCGATACCTCTTCCATTCAACCTCTGCTTCTGCAAGCTTCTCTAGAGCTCCCTGGCCTAGAATACTGACAGTGACACCACTATCAGGTAATCCAGTCTCAGTTCGCCCGAGTAGTCTTACTTCGGCATACGGTCGAATGTCGTCTGGCATCGACACGGAAATCTGTGCCAGTTTTTTCCTTTCTAGTCTCATCCGTCGACAGTATTCCCGCCAACGAACGGTTGATCTTTTCTTCTTCGGTCTACAATCCAGGTCAGGATATATAGTTTCAGCTAACTCCGCTACTGAGGAAAAATCAAAGATTCAGAGAAGTGTGCAAAGTCTTCCTAACTTGAGTTAAGAGAAATCCAAAATCTGGGAAGAGCTCTTAGAATTTCAGAATGAATTCATGCAAAAGTTCCGATAAAGTGCAACAATGAATTTTTGACAATCACTAAAAGTTGGAGAAATTCTGGTAATCTACTACAATTCTAAATTGAACGAAATAAGGAAATATCACCATTGGCAGTACATTAAACTCAGAATTCATTACTTGTACTAACGAAATCATACCATTGAAAGATATACGTGCTAATCTGTATAATAACTTCAGCAATGAAACTCAAGTGCTCAAAAAAATCGACAAAAATCATACCATTTCTCCCTCACCCTCCAGGAGCTAACTCTTCACATAAAAATCTCCAGACCGCTCTCTCTTTCAGGTCAGAAACATTGATACAAGCAAGCGACGTGAATGTGTGCATGAAAAAATGTTTGAATTCTCACAGAAATCTGGGAAGAGTCGGGTTGGAGAAGCTCGAGACTGAAAATGATACTAGAGATTCTTCAGCCAGGCAGTTAGCAGTATACCAACTCCTGATTACTGAAGGTCTCCAGCATCACTTCCATCATCCAACAACTCTTTCCTTCCTCGTCACCTGATTGTCATGTCTAACTAACCTTCCAACCGGGCAGAGTCATGAATCTGGTCAACTAGTTAGCTGAAAGCCAAAAAGTCGTCTCACAGATTCACAACTCTGTCCAGCCAGTTGGCCAACAGAGACATGTCTCCGTGAGAGCTGCTCATTCAAAAAAATGTGTGTGAGGCCACCGGGAAAGATCGTTGCAAACAAAATCCAAAAACTTTCAAAAACTTTAAGACGTTACGTTACTTTACATTACTCAACAAGTCAAAAATATCAAAATCTCAAAAACTCTAACTTTAACTTTCATCCAATCTCAAAATAGCAAAACTTTAAAAACTCTAACGTTACTCTACCAAAAATTTCAAATACCAAAACAATTAGACTCAGGTCGGCATGTAACTTCCACTGGATATGAGACTTGAGGTCAGTCAATTACCAAAGTGCCAAATGACCATCTCACTCTAAGTCCCAGTCCCCAGTAAAATTTACACATAGACCACCGAAGTGTAACTGAGGTGGCCTCACGTTGGGCGAATTTTTGTTATGGAACTATGTAGAGTGATTGGCTTGGACGTGAAGTCCAGACTGCAAGCATGAGCTGACAGATCACTCGACGGACAGCGTTGACGGCAGGGTGGCACGCTAGCTCGCCTCGGCTCATTGGCGCAGAGGGTGGGGAGGTTCCACGAAAAACCTGCCGCTGCCGTTAGCCATAATCAAAAAAAATCTCGTGCCTATCAATAAAAATAAACCGGCATACATTCAGTCCTGAAGGGACCTTGACGTCACTTACCTACATCCAATATTGAAAGCGCAGATTATATGCCTTCACTGCATACCCCAACCACCCATACGACACTGAGGGCAGCAAATTAGTTTCAGTGTCCCTTGTTGACCTTCAAAGAGAGACTAGTAATCCTACACGACCTTCATGCGAGAGGGCTCCAGGACAGTGAAGGAGGAAATAAAAACTAGAATCCGAGCATTTCAATACGTTATAAAATTATTCCTTATTCTCTCTAATGACATCTTCGTTGTGCTCAACTTGTCGAACTAAACATAGAGGCCTTAAGTGTTATTATAATATCCTGGAAGTATATCAAATCATATACTTTTCATACCTAAAACTATATGTACTCACAGTCTTAATTCATACAACAGTTCTTTCTTTTTGCTCATTAAATATAAATTACATGAGCCCTATACTTCAAGTATATGAAATCCGATACCTTCCTTGTATGAAATTATGTACTGTTTTGTTATACGAAATTATATACATGTGCTCTATCAAAGCATATAGCGATATTGTTAATTCAAAAAAAAATATTGGTTCCTCTACAATGTTTTCGCCATTTCCTTGAGTATGAATTACATGAATTGCAACAATTTCTATTTGGAGATCTCTCAATTGCAAGTTTTATATAAATATAAGCAGTTTCATATAATTTCGAAGCTATATTTCTTCCGTGTAGGAGTAATTAATATCCTAGAGGACAAGAGAGGTATTTAAACTATAAAACTAAAAGATTAAGCATATGTATAAGAAGATATATATTAGCATACAGGGACAACTAAGTGATTATGCACATAAATAAGGACAGGTGTTAACTTAAGCTTTACCAAAGAAAATGCATAGCATTAAACAGATCTTCAATACCGTGAGGCCTCAACAGTAAGCAATCTAGAATTAAAATGCGTATATAGATATATGGTTGATCTGCCCAATGAGAACACTCAAAAGAAAATATCAATAATGATGTGGACTGTAAATAATAACGCCGGGGAATATTTTATAGTCAGTGGTTTATTGAACGCACGTAAAACTTAAGTACAAAATTACAACTATAACTAAAATTAACCGAATTCAATTTCACGACGCTTAAGAACTAAACTTCAATGGATTTAAAAAAAGGTCACTTATTCACTACACAATAATAAATTTATTCTCAGTATAACACTGTCAAAGTTGAGACACTTTGACCAATGGCAATTATATATGTATGTATGTATAAATATATTACTCAATATGAATCAAAAAATGTACTCACCAGTATAAAACTATGGAATCGACTTTATGGCATTGGTAATTAAATAATTAGTGATAATCTTGTTCTAGTCGTTCCCCGGAACAAGATACTTTACTTCAGTCGAGACCCAAAGCAAAGTTGTATTAGTAGTGTTTATTCTAGTCGGTACCCAGAATAAATATCTTTATCTCAGTCGAGACCCAAGATAAAGGTTTGAGGTTAGTGAATGTTATTCTAGTCGCTACCCGGAATAACTATCTTTATCTTAGTCGAGACCCAAGATAAAGGTTTGAGGTTAGTGAATGTTATTCTAGTCGCTACCCGGAATAAGTATCTTTATCTCAGTCGAGACCCAAGGTAAAGGTTTGAGTTAGTCTGTGTTATTCTAGTCGCTACCCAGAATAACTATCTTTATCTCAGTCGATACCCAAGATAAAGGTATTAAGTTAGTAGAATTTATTCCAGTCGAGACCCAGAATAAATATCTTTATCTCAGTCGCTACCCACGATAAAGTTATTAGGTTAGCAAATTTTATTCCAGTCGATACCCAGAATAAATATCTTTATCTCAGTCGGTACCCAAGATAAAGTTATTAAGTTAATAAGATTTATTCCAGTCGAGACCCAGAATAAATATCTTTATCTCAGTCGCTACCCAAGATAAAGTTGTTATTAGTAAGATATATTCCAGTCGAGACCCAGAATAAATATCTTTATCTCAGTCGCTACCCACGATAAAGTTATTAGGTTAGCAAATTTTATTCCAGTCGATACCCAGAATAAATATCTTTATCTCAGTCGGTACCCAAGATAAAGTTATTAAGTTAATAAGATTTATTCCAGTCGAGACCCAGAATAAATATCTTTATCTCAGTCGCTACCCACGATAAAGTTATTAGGTTAGTAAATTTTATTCCAGTCGATACCCAGAATAAATACCTTTTATCTCAGTCCGGTTCCCAAGATAAAGTTATTAAGTTAATAAGATTTATTCCAGTCGAGACCCAGAATAAATATCTTTATCTCAGTCGCTACCCAAGATAAAGTTGTTATTAGTAAGATTTATTCCAGTCGAGACCCAGAATAAATATCTTTATCTCAGTCGCTACCCACGATAAAGTTATTAGGTTAGCAAATTTTATTCCAGTACCCAGAATAAATATCTTTATCTCAGTCGGTACCCAAGATAAAGTTATTAAGTTAATAAGATTTATTCCAGTCGAGACCCAGAATAAATATCTTTATCTCAGTCGCTACCCAAGATAAAGTTGTTATTAGTAAGATTTATTCCAGTCGATACCCAGAATAAATATCTTTATCTCAGTCGCTACCCAAGATAAAGTTATTAGGTTAGCAAATTTTATTCCAGTCGATACCCAGAATAAATATCTTTATCTCAGTCGGTACCCAAGATAAAGTTTATTAAGTTAATAAGATTTATTCCAGTCGAGACCCAGAATAAAATATCTTTATCTCAGTCGCTACCCAAGATAAAGTTGTTATTAGTAAGATTTATTCCAGTCGAGACACAGAATAAATATCTTTATCTCAGTCGGTGCCCAAGATAAAGTTATTAAGTTAATAAGATTTATTCCAGTCGAGACCCCAGAATAAATATCTTTATCTCAGTCGGTAACCCAAGATAAAGTTATTAGGTTAGTAAATTTTTATTCCAGTCGATACCCAGAATAAATATCTTTATCTCAGTCGGTACCCAAGATAAAGTTATTAAGTTAATAAGATTTATTCCAGTCGAGGACCCAGAATAAATATCTTTATCTCAGTCGGTACCCAAGATAAAGTTATTAGATTAGTAAATTTTATTCCAGTCGATACCCAGAATAAATATCTTTATCTCAGTCGGTACCCAAGATAAAGTTATTAAGTTAATAAGATTTATTCCAGTCGAGACCCAGAATAAATATCTTTATCTCAGTCGCCTACCCAAGATAAAGTTGTTATTAGTAAGATTTATTCCAGTCGAGACCCCAGAATAAATATCTTTATCTCAGTCGCTACCCACGATAAAGTTATTAGGTTAGCAAATTTTATTCCAGTCGAGACCCAGAATAAATATCTTTATCTCAGTCGCTACCGAAGATAAAGTTGTTATTAGTAAGATTTATTCCAGTCCGAGACCCAGAATAAATATCTTTATCTCAGTCGCTACCCAAGATAAAGTTGTTATTAGTAAGATATATTCCAGTCGAGACCCAGAATAAATATCTTTATCTCAGTCGCTACCCACGATAAAGTTATTAGGTTAGCAAATTTTATTCCAGTCGATACCCAGAATAAATATCTTTATCTCAGTCGGTACCCAAGATAAAGTTATTAAGTTAATAAGATTTATTCCAGTCGAGACCCAGAATAAATATCTTTATCTCAGTCGCTACCCACGATAAAGTTATTAGGTTAGTAAATTTTATTCCAGTCGATACCCAGAATAAATATCTTTATCTCAGTCGGTTCCCAAGATAAAGTTATTAAGTTAATAAGATTTATTCCAGTCGAGACCCAGAATAAATATCTTTTATCTCAGTCGCTACCCAAGATAAAGTTGTTATTAGTAAGATTTATTCCAGTCGAGACCCAGAATAAATATCTTTATCTCAGTCGCTACCCACGATAAAGTTATTAGGTTAGCAAATTTTATTCCAGTACCCAGAATAAATATCTTTATCTCAGTCGGTACCCAAGATAAAGTTATTAAGTTAATAAGATTTATTCCAGTCGAGACCCAGAATAAATATCTTTATCTCAGTCGCTACCCAAGATAAAGTTGTTATTAGTAAGATTTATTCCAGTCGATACCCAGAAATAAATATCTTTATCTCAGTCGCTACCCAAGATAAAGTTATTAGGTTAGCAAATTTTATTCCAGTCGATACCCAGAATAAATATCTTTATCTCAGTCGGTACCCAAGATAAAGTTTATTAAGTTAATAAGATTTATTCCAGTCGAGACCCCAGAATAAATATCTTTATCTCAGTCGCTACCCAAGATAAAGTTGTTATTAGTAAGATTTATTCCAGTCGAGGACACAGAATAAATATCTTTATCTCAGTCGGTGCCCAAGATAAAGTTATTAAGTTAATAAGATTTATTCCAGTCGAGACCCAGAATAAATATCTTTATCTCAGTCGGTACCACCAAGATAAAGTTATTAGGTTAGTAAATTTTTATTCCAGTCGATACCCAGAATAAATATCTTTATCTCAGGTCGGTACCCAAGATAAAGTTATTAAGTTAATAAGATTTTATTCCAGTCGAGACCCAGAATAAATATCTTTATCTCAGTCGGTACCCCAAGATAAAGTTATTAGATTAGTAAATTTTATTCCAGTCGATACCCAGAATAAATATCTTTATCTCAGTCGGTACCCAAGATAAAGTTATTAAGTTAATAAGATTTATTCCAGTCGAGACCCAGAATAAATATCTTTATCTCAGTCGCTACCCAAGATAAAGTTGTTATTAGTAAGATTTATTCCAGTCGAGACCCAGAATAAATATCTTTATCTCAGTCGCTACCCACGATAAAGTTATTAGGTTAGCAAATTTTATTCCAGTCGAGACCCAGAATAAATATCTTTATCTCAGTCGCTACCGAAGATAAAGTTGTTATTAGTAAGATTTATTCCAGTCGAGACCCAGAATAAATATCTTTATCTCAGTCGCTACCCAAGATAAAGTTGTTATTAGTAAGATTTATTCCAGTCGAGACCCAGAATAAATATCTTTATCTCAGTCGCTACCCAAGATAAAGTTATTAGGTTAGTGAATTTTATTCCAGTCGAGACCCAGAATAAATATCTTTATCTCAGTGGGTACCCAAGATAAAGTTGTTTATTAGTAAATTTTATTCCAGTCGAGACCCAGAATAAATATCTTTATCTCAGTCGGTACCCAAGATAAAGTTGTTATTAGTAAATTTTATTCCAGTCGAGACCCAGAATAAATATCTTTAATCTCAGTCGTTACCCAAGATAAAGTTAATTTGTTAATAATTTTATTTAATTCCACTCGCCAAGTCGAATTCCAAAAACGATGCACAATCTATGATAGCTGGTTTCCAAAAAAGAGAAAATAACTCGTGAATCTCGACGAGTCTTTTATGTCCCGTGCACCAATAATTAATGGATATATACCTGGTGATAGGCTATGTACTTAACCATGCCTGATGGCCAAATTTGGAGCTATTTTCCGCGCGATCTGGAATCGCCAGCGCCACATGTGTTTGCTGCGTATTGTGAACGAGTCCAATTCATCAATGTGATTAAGACTCTAGGATTGCATTGGTCCACCGGCAAGCGATTCGTTCAAATTTTGCGTTAATTTCCTGAGAACACATAGTGCAAACAACGAAGCGCTCTATTCTTTCAGAGATAGCGAACCTATTCGATCCTATTAGTTATCACCTGTGATCATACGAGCTAAAATTTTAATCCAAGATTTTGTGGCTCGCAAGCTTGGACTGGGACAGCCCATTACCATCTGATCTAGCTAATAAAATGGTAGCAATTCAAAGAAGAGCTTCCGGCTGTTGAAAATATTATCATTCCAAGATGGATAAATTACACCAACACTTGCCAGAATATAGAAATTCATGGATTCAGTGACGCATCTGAGAAGACGTTACGCTGCAGTTATATATACCAAGATACAGGACTATGCAAGGAGAATCCGTAGTCACTATGATAAACAGCAAAAACAAAAGTAGCTCCTAGCAGAAAAAAAAACATCGTTGCCCCGGCTGGAAACTTTGTACAGCACTATTGCTAACAAAACTAATGATGAAGGACTAAGTACGCTATTGACCTCAAGGATATTAACATGTGCGCTTGTAACAGATTCAAAAATCATTTTAGCATGGATCCAAAGCGAAAGTAAAGAGTGGGAAAGTTTTGTTGCTCACAGAGTCACTGAAATCAGAACGACAATACAGCCCTCAGCGTATCAGTATGTTAAGTCTGACAACAACCCCCGCAGATTGCGCATGCAGAAGCATATCGCCGCCGACACATTTAAAAAAACACGTCATCAAAGAAAAAGCTGGCCTTCTGATCCATCTACTAAAGAAGACAGTCATGAAACTGTGGACAACGGGATGTGCCGTCACTTCTCTCATGATAACGACTACGCCTATCGACATTTTCAGTAAATTTTCCAATCTGACTAGGATGCTCCGGATCCTAACCCACTGTCGCCGGTTCATAATCCATCATTCAGAATGGGTAACCTTCCCCGCCACCAAGAGTGGGTCCCATCAAAAACCTTCACACACACCGAATAGACTGCGATGGTCCATTCTATATCCGTGTGTCCTAAAGGTAGAGGTACCAAGTCATATAAAGGGTATATAGCGGTGTTCGTCCTGCCTCACTAGAAAAAGCGCTGTACTTAGAAGCCGTCAGTGATCCCTCTACTGATGTTTTCCTGGCAGCATACAAACGCTTTACAGCCAGCAGAGGGCACTGCACAAACATATATAGTGATTGTGGTACCGCGTTTGTCGGAGCTAAGAATGAGCCTAGACAGGGCCATTCTCCAAAAATAGTACAAAATTCTCATAACGAGGCATCCAAGTATATGGCAAATAAACGGTACTCAGTGGACTTTCATCCCACGCGCGTCTCCCCCACTTCGGAGGCCTTTGGGAAGCGGAAGTTAAATCGACGAAATTCCACCTAAAGCGTATTGCTGGCGAACTTAATTGGACCTTTGAGGAATTTAGTGCTCTGCTAGCCCAAATAGAGGCGTGCCTGAAGTCACGACCACTCTAGCCGTAAGTAATGATCCTAATGATCTGGAAGTACTGACACCAGGACATTTTCTGGTAGGAGGCGCCTTATTAACGCCACCAGAACCGAATTCACCCGCAAAAACCGATGCATTGCTTAACCCGTTGGAAATTAATTACCAAAACTGAAAAATGATCTCTGAAAGATTTGGTCAACGGAATACCTAATTAAGTGACATAACAAACGTCATAGTAGGAGACATAGTTGTACTAAAAGGCGACAATCAAACTCATGGTCGTTGGTCGTTAGGAAGAATTGAAGCACATGCCCTGGTTCAGATGGACTGGTACGCGTAGTAACCCTTAAAAACAGTAAAAAAATACCATAAAAAATGCCCAATAAGCAATATATGCAAGCTGCCCCTTTAATACAGATGATATTCCCCGATAGCAGACGAAAGCATCCATACTAATAATCATCAAACTTCAAGCCTAACGGTAGCTACAAGAACACGCCAGGAATTTAAAAGAAAACATCCCACGAAGTATAAAAAATTCCCCCATATTCCAGTTCGACCAGCAATAAAAGAGCTTCAGAGTACCGCATTACCCACGAGACAGCCTAAGCGACTAAGGAGATCCAGTTTGCTACCAATACTTAACCTCGTTGTAAGCGCAGTTGCAAAGTCACCATCCCTCACTAATAATATCCCAGTGGAAATACTGTTATGGGCTAATATACGGAAGATTCTTCCAGCAGCCAAGAGCGCATTTTAGTGAAATAATTAGCAGTTGCTAAACAGTAACCTCGCATGGTATTGTGGCGAAAAACTCGTAGATTTCGAATGTGCTCCCCGTGATGAGGAAATTAGCTCTCAAGCTTTCTGAAAATAAACAAGAAGATTATTATGGCAGCACGTCTGAACGAGGAGCACAAAAAAACTACCAGAGATGGCGACATACTCCTTTTTCGGACTCACCATCATTTCATCATGGCAGGCCATTTTTTTCCCAGCCCGAGTACGACGGCAAGACCGTTGATTCTTTTCTGCACGGCCAGCAACAAAAACAGTTCGAATCGAGACGTCAGAAACGATCAGACAGAAGAGTAGCAGTTGAAGTATTATTTTTATTTATTGAATTTAACACAAAAAGTTGTTTCAGTGAAATTTTGTTGCACGAATTAAAGTGTGAATTCTCAAAGAAAAGAAGAGTTATAATTTCCCGAGAACCCCTATAACAAGAATCGAATGAATAGGACAAAGCAAAAGTTCGCTCTGGAATAATCTGTACTGACCGTACACGGAAAACGGAACGAGTCTTCACTGTATAAGGGTTTTGATTAATTTTTTTTTCAGCCCGAGCAATACTTTCCTCATATTTTAAATTTATCGTTTTCCCAAAGAATTCATATCAACGAGATACGATCATTGCCTCATACTTCCATAGTCTTGGGACCCCACGGAGCCAATTGTTCTGAATTCCGGCACAGTATCCCTAATATTTTAAAGGTTAAAAAGAATCGACTCAAAACATTTGATGTTGACCGTACACGAGAAAACGGAATCGACCAACGGGTTTTCCACTCTGTCCCCGCCTACGGCGATGATAAGGTGAGCTACCTATTAGCATAAGTTTCTTAGATTCTTTTACAGGTTTTCTTTGTTACAAGGTTCTAATATTTTAAAAGTGGGTTTTACTTTAAACAACTACTATTATGAGTTTATTACACTCAGGGGTCAATAACCTACAACTGTATCACCACTTTGCTAGTGTTTCGAAGATTTTATACACCGCTGAGTCGAAGTCTTACTGTTTGCGCCTACGAATTTTAAGATTTACTGCGCTAAAGAATTAAAACTTATCGCTAAGCTACGATTTTTCCAATATCTCGAAGACTTTATACACTAGGGGGACTGATAAACTTGCTGATATATTGATATATTTGAATTTATTACACTAAGGGGTCAATAACCTGCGATCGATTGTATCACACCGCTGAGCCAAAGTCTTACTACTGTGCTACGATTTTGCTAACAATTTTTAAGATTTACTGCACTAAAGAATTAAAACTTATCGCTAAAACTACGATTTTTCCAATATCTTGAAGACTTTATACACTAGTGGACTGACTTTTGTATTACAAAGATTTATTACCCTAATTAATCGATAATCTACAGCTATCTGAGGAATTCTGTAGCATTTCGAAGACTTTTTACTCCGCTGAGTCCCAACAATACGAATCAATAATCGGAAATCAAAAGCATCAATCTTCCGTCCTCCCACCAGTTTTCTATGAGCCAGGATCGTTGTCCCCGCGCACCACCCAGGAGTTCACGCACCTTACACAGAGTAATCCTCAGCCGACAGGAAACGTAAACAAAGTTCTTCTTCTTCTTCTTCTTCTTCTTCTCTTGATTTTGATCTGGAACTGTGGGCTCCGTGCGCGAGCTGGAGTTCCTTGTCAAAATGGCTTGACCCTATAGGGTATATCGCCAAGGAAGTGTGCCGCGTCCGGCTAGTTATTTGATTGCCATGTCCCGGCTACTTTTAGATGTGTTTATATCAGATGACCTTGCTGGCCGTTTGTCAGTTGTTGTTGATGATGATCTTACAGGTAATTCATGTTCTCAGTGAGTTATGAGCGTGTGGACCTATTGATCAAGCAGTGATGGGACAAACATATAACAGACATCTACAAAGAAGAACATATAACATACAAGGATGTACAACACTATACAAGACGGGGGGTAGGGTCTATTAGCAGTTTGCTATCTGAAAGAATTTAGGAGTTTAAGAAAAAATGAGTCGAAAGAGATGTATTAATTGATTTGATTAGCTAAGAACCTAGCTCATTTGCACCTGCAGCAGTCCCGCAGCTGCAGCAAAGCGTGTTAGTTCCTTGAGCTCGCCGAAGTCAAGGGATTCCAGTAAGCTTTCTAGAGATCTGGCGCTTAGAATAGTTGGAAAGCTACTTCTGATTGAACTGAAACCGGGTGCACTCTAGGATGCTGTGCTCTATGAAATTTGGTGTACTGCATGATTTGAAGTTGACTAAATCAATTTTACCTATGGTCTGAAAAAGTTTGGCGTCGTACCTGTGGACCAGCATAAAGTCTATTAATGAAATCTGGTTTCCTTGGGAGTGAAGTCCCAGTCGAGCCAGGGGGGTTTTCGGGGTAAAGGGAAAATTTTTTTTATAGAAGGACCCAGAGGAGGGTGGACATGCGGGTGAATTCTTCATCCCAGTCTCTGTGTATGGGACTGTTTATAGCTATTAGGGCGTCGTCAAGGGAAATGGAGGTCTCAGAGACTTGATCCAAAGCTGAAGCTTGCTTAGCCCTTCTTGTATGCCAGCTCGTTGAGAGCTAGGCCTTTATGGCCTGGAAGCCAGAGGATGCGAAAGGCGCGGGAAGGGTTCTGGTCTATTAGGTTGAATATTGACCTCGCATAGTAGTTTGAGCTTTCTTTCGTTAGAGCTAGACAAGCAGCTTTCGAGTCTGTGATGATGAGGGATTTAGTACGGGGGGAAGAGATTCCCAGCTCAACGGCCAGTCTAATGGCCAGTAGCTCACCTGATGTGGATGATCTTAGCACATTGTGTCTCTTTGTGATGGTGTTCAGAGATGGAAATTCAACCGCACACACACCTGTGTCTGGTTTGATTGAACGAAGTGTGTGTGGCGTAAACAGCCCAGTCTTTCGAGTAGTGCGCGTTGACAGCATGGAGATACATTTGCGAGAGTTCTTCATCTGAGATGGTCGATTTGGTCTTACCAGCCCTTGCAAGCCGGCCATGATCTATTGATAGGTTCCCAGGAGAGGGAGTCAATGTGCATTGCCCAATTTGAGAGAAAGTTTCTTGAAAGGTGTTTGCTGTGAATGCATAAGACGACCTCTTGGTGTCAAGTGCTCTGGTGTCATCCATTGAGATGTCACCTGAGCTGACAAGCTTGCCGAATTCCTTCGCAAAGCATCTTCTGTGTTCTGTATTTGGGCGGGAGCTTATTAGCCAGCCCATACAGGATGTGAATAGGGGTGGTTGGTGGTACGCCAAGAGAGGCTCTTAGGCAGGATTTTGTGAGCGTTCAGAGCTTATTTTCGATATTTTTGGGACGACACGCCATTGTGGTGTGGGATAGCTCAATTTTTCGGTCTGATTGCAGCCCCAAAGGTCTTGAGTGCTGACTTAGGGTAGATGGGATGGCTTCTAGCAGTGATCAGTCTGAGGGTGTAGAGGTAGTACGAGGCGGATTTAGATACCTGTTTCAATCTGACACCCCAGAGGACAGGTGTGAAGAGAAGTGGTCTGCCTAGAAACTTTAGATGCATTTGAGCTGGGATTTCTGAGCCTAGAAAGTTGATTGAGTGCGACGAGAGCTTGTTACAGCGAACTGGCATCATGACCAGCTTATCTCTGTTAATTTGAAGGTTTAGACAGCATGCAGCTTCCGAGAAGTTTTGTAGCGCTGCTCCTAGCTTTGCTAGGGCATCGCCGAAGGTTTTACCAGATGAGATCAGCGAACTGGACCATGCTAACATATTCACTAGCGATGTCATGAAGCTTTCTAGTGTAGATGTTGAAGAGAGGAGGGGCTGAGCGAGCTGCCTTCGGGAGCCCACTGACTGAAACTTAGCGTGAGCTTCCTGCAGGACAGGAAGTCCAAAATCCAGTTCAGTGAGATTGCCCTGGATATCTAGAGATGTGAGCATTTCTTTAAGAGTGTTCAGGCAGGACTGGACTCATATGCTGAGGATATGTCTACAGAGAGAATGATTGTCTTGAGTTTTCTATGACAATTGGTAGAAATCAAGTCAAGAACTGTGTTGATACACTGATTTACAGACTTTCCCTTGATGTAGGCAAAGGGAGTTTTTCACGTGGAGTTTCTTCTCCCTAAGATGTTTGTTTCAACCTGTCCGACACAATGCTGTTGATGCATTTGATGCAAGTAGATATCTGGGCAATCGGTCTGAATGTGTCGAGGGCACATCCAGCTTTATTTTTTTTTTTTTGAAATTGGGACTACCTTCATTTCCCTCAGGTGAGGTGGTATTGAGTTTGATAGCCAAAGCTCATTGAGCGAGTCCAGCAGAGAGCCAAGGGCTGTCTCATCTAGACTTTTGAAGGCAAAGAAGGGGATACCATCTAAGCCTGGGGCAGAAAGGCTTGACTTCCTTCGTAGAACGTCGGATAGCTCGACTATGGTAAACGGGCTTGGAGGCTCTGAGGTTAGCCTATTGTTGGGGGAGCTGACTGCATGCGTTTGGCCCGGGGATGGAGGCCTGATGAGTGATTCGAGAAACTCAAGAGATTCCGAGTCATCCCATTTCTGAGAGGCATCAGAGCCTTGAAATTTCGTTGACAGGTTTCGAAAATTTTTAAAGAATTTCCTAGAGTCCAGCTGTTCTAGATTTGCAACAAACTTGGTGGTGTGAGAGGCTTTAGCCTTTCGAATAGATCCTTTCAGGAGCCTGGATGTAGCTAGTATTTATTGAGATATTGGATGAGCCTCTTATGAGCTCAGAGAAGGCTGCTTTTTCTTTTCAAAGAGACGTGGAATGTCCGGGTTCCACCATAACTTCGGGGAGAACTTGCTGTGAGGCAATGAGAAGGCGTGTCTCTCAATAATTTTTTTGATGTCCTCAATAATATGATTATACTTTCCGAGCGCTTTGAGCTCTTCCTGTACTCCAGTTTTATTTAAGAAGCATCTACGGAGGCTGGGCCTAGGTAGGGACGAATTTGCTAACGTTATCTCAACTGGAAAATGGTGGGAGCCTCCAACTTGCTGTTGTATTACTCTGGATGAGATTTGGGTAGGCGGGATAGAAGATATCAACAAGTCAAGTGTGGAACCCAAGCTGACTAGGGATACGTTAGAAAAGAAGGTGGGGGAGGAATCGGAGATAATATGTAGTCCGCAGGTTAGGGCAGTGTCTTTCAGGAGAGATCCCTTTCTCACTAAAACGTCAGATCTGATAATATTGTTATCCCACAGGGAGTCTCTTCCATTTAGATCGCTACTCAGAATTACCGAGTTGAAGCTGGATAGGAAGGTGAGAAAATTCTCTGTGTCATTTTTGAGCCTAGCTAGATCAATTGTGGGAGGGGAGTAGGCAGAGGCTACAACTAAGCTGGAACCGGGTTAAGTCATCTGAACCACGACATTCTCCATACCTGAATCAAACGTAATACGTTTATAGCTAAGGTGTGACTTGATGGCAATTACAGAGCCGACGGTTATGGAGGCTCCATAACCGTCGGCTCTGTCATTTCTGACTAGATTATAGCCTCTTAAGGAGGCAAAGATACTGGCCTTGAGCCAAATTTCATTGCGTAGTATGATGTCGTATGTACCAGAGTTTAAGAAAAGTTCAAGGTGAGATTTATTAGCGTTGAAACTTTGAATGTTTAGGTGTAGTAATTTCATGGGGGGTTATCTGGATCAAACAGGAGGCGTTTGCGAAAGTGTGCTGAGGTTGGGTGGTTTGACAGGTGGAGATGCACTGTTTAGAATATTGAGGTCTGTCTGTAAGTTGAAGTTGTTCATTTCAGTTTTGAGGTTTGATAAGAAATCAGAATTATTATTGCTTGTGGAGGATCTGTTTAGCTCTGTGCTGAGCCATAAGAAGAAGCGTTCTAGCTCAGAAACTCTGAGCTTACCAGCCATTATGCCAGTGCCTGTTTTCCTACTGTCTATGTTCTGGAACATGGCATAGTGCGAGTTAAACGGATAAACAGGTTTTTGAAAAATAAATCCTTTGGCTACCTTGGCATATGATCTTTTTGTTAGCCCTCTGTTAGCATCTCTAATAAGGTTTCGGATCTTATGATCAGCAATGAGTGACGGAAAGGATTCGCCATTCAGGGTGTTAAGTAGGTCAAATCTATTCTCGCTGATGGGTGCCTGGCTGGCTTGGCTGGCTATAACCATGTTTCTGGCAGAGCGTCTGTTCGCACCGCTTATTGTGATAATTTTGGGGATGTCTTGCTCGATATGTTTGGCCGGACATTGGGGATCAGTAGGCTTATGATTGCCTTTGCAGTTGTTGCAGTAGGCAGGGTTTGTACAGGGCTTTTTATCACATGCCTCTTTGCAGCAGTTGTCGCAGAACGGGCTTTTGGACTTGCACTGTGGAAGGCCGTGACCATACCTGAAACATCTCATGCAAAGTCTTGCTCGAGGGGTAAAGTATTCCACGGAGCGAAGTGCTCCTGCAATCGCCACCTCCTTAGGGATTTCTGAGCTCATGAAAGTGAGCTTTACGACTGGAGTGGCTATGAATTTGTTCTCCTCGACTCTTTTTGTGAAGCGAAAAGCATGAGTGACTTTGATTGTTGATGAGATGTATCGAAGGAATTCTTCATCTGATAAGTCTGTGGGTACATTTGTAAGTGCAATGAATCATTTTAGATCAGCCGTAGGGAGGCCTTTCGTGAGAAGGTTATTGGCAGCTGCACTACTAGCAAAGAAAACTTTTATCGAGTTGAAGGATTGCTGTTCGTTCGTGACAAAACTGAAATTGGCTTTTGCTAGGATGATGCCAACTGTAATATCGCTTAGTCTTACCCTGTTTTCTTCAGGGCTCGCACTATTTTCAGTCCTTGTGACCAGGACCCAGTAAGGGCCTTTGTCTTTATTGGTGTATAGTAAGAGATCCGGATTCGGATCAGAAATCAGAGTGTTGGAGGTAGAGGTTGGTAGAGGTGTGCTAGCGGCTTCTTTTATAATTTGTTCTGGCTCCTACATCCTACTGCGCTTGCCATTGGAAGCATACGAGTGAGGAATGCTTTTAGTGTTTTCAGAAAAGTCTTTGAGCGCTGCCTTCGTGCAGGTTAACTTAGCACTTTTAGAATTGTCTGACGAAATTGAAATTTTTTGGGAGTTGTGAGGTTGTTGGGAGAGTAGGGTTCAGGACATTGGTCGCGTCTTGTCCCGCAGGGTCTCCCGTGTCCATATATACTTCATCACCGGACATCCTACACTATAGTTGCATTTTGTCAGCAACCGTTATGCAAAAGACGCCAAGAGCTACACACACCACTTGAAATGCACACGCGGTTAATGTTCAAAAACTAATATAATGATACTCAATATAACGTAAATAGAAATATACAAACCTGAGCTCGGCAAAAAAACACCCCCAATCAGGAGTTTTGAGGCGTAACTAGCTGTTTTAAGAAAAACTACAAACCCACAAACTTCCTAATGGCCGCTGCTGAGACCTTTCTGAAATTTACACAAGAGGAACTAGGTAAATACATCCACTGCTTGATACTTTCACCAATCAATTTCTCCAGAATTATTGCAGATGTCTTTTCGCTATTAGATAAATACTTTAAACTTCTATCGCACAATTGAAACACAGTTATGTACTCTACCGAAGAAATCTGAACGATTTGCTTGGAAGCTCAATTCGAAGTGGTAAACAAATTTCGAGTGCCTATCTACAGCTCGCAATTCTCAACATTCAGTGACAGTCACAGCTGACGTCGACACCGCTTAGCCGTTGGCCACACACTCTAGGTGCCGATGGACGCATTTTTTTATCGTAAGAACAAATAACAGATAGCTGCCGTTGCCGTTGAGGTTAACGATTAGCAGAGCCTCAGTTGTTTCGTGACGAATACCGAAATTCGCCCTGCTTTATTAGAACACTTTGAATCGACGGTCTTGGCTTATTTCGGTGCGAACTCTTAAACGTTACCGAGTGCCCGAATCTTTTCTTAGGGGTTGAGAAATTAGAGAAAGGGAGTACTAGATGCATAAAGACTTCTCGAGGCGAATAATTGGAGACTAACGATTAGAATTACAGAACGATCTCACGTATTGAAATAAGTGCTCCCGTCTACCGCTCGGCCAGAGCAATTTTACATAAAACCACAAATTGCGTTAAAGTATTGTTCTGTAACTGTCGGTTATTTCGTTGATTAGATCAACAACTGGTTACGATGAGCGCTTAGTGGAACAATCGACGATTACGATAACAATAACTTCGCATGGTTATTGTTATGTAAAGCGATTGCTTACTACTAAACGACTCAGGTGCTGCAACCGGTAGAACAAACGACAAGGTTGTTGTCGTTTGTTTACATATCCGCATTGTGAGCAAAGCTTATTTCCAAATATTGGAGCATAAAGGACCAATGACTGGTCTGACGAGTGCCGTTCAGTATTCAGTTATAATAGTATCAAGTTTCCGTTCGGGTCGGAGTAGTTTTAGAATTATTCAGATAGGTCAGATCTCTATTAGAGAAATTCGCGTGTTCAAAGAAAGTTTTATGGTCATCAATTATTTGATTTTCGTTGTTTGATTCTATTCACGACATTTTGGCGGAGCGGGAAAAAGTTTAAGTGGGGTATGGTGATTTTTGCTTTTGGTGTTTTTTATTATAATTATCTTTTTGGATAATTAATTTTTTTTTTAGTATCATGGGAATTAATGCGATTTTTTTATTATTATTTGTGGAGCAAAGCTGTTTAGCTACTCCAACACACATTACTAGGAGCAAAGCCGTTTAGCGTCTCCAACACACATACGCTAGGAGCAAAGCTGCTTAAGCTACTCCAAACACACACACACTAGGATAAAAGCTATATTAGCTACTCCCGCATCTTCGTCACTATACATACAGACATTAGCGATGATCGAGGAGTTGTGCTTTTACAAGCTACTCCCGCATCCCGTATAAACACCATTCACAAACAATTTCTTTCTTTCAGATAGATAGTGTTAATTTTAAAATATGATAGAATTTGGGAGTTTTGTTTTTAAGAGTTAAAAGTGGTTCCAAGATAGGTAGTGCGATATTGATATATTTTAGATTTGATTTTATAAAAATATAGATCTCGTTTGGTTGTTTTTTTTTTGTTCATATTTTTGTTATACCATAGTAATAAACGCGGTGATAGGTTTGTTTATTTGTGATGGTGATGTAGGGAAAATTCGTGTGCTCCGATTCTAATATCGGCGCCATCTCCTAAAAGCAAAGAAATTGGGCTGGGTATAATATTTATAATAGGATATAATACATGGGAGTACAGTTTGTTGTATTGTTTTTATTGTGTGCATCTGAGTAAGGAAGAATAAAAATATAGATAAAGCATGTTTGTGAGCCTAATAGCTGAATTCAGAGTAATTGAGTGTGAGTATATTAGTTTTATGAGTATTAGTATTCGATTAGCACGTTTAATAAAGATTTGAGTTTTACGACAGATCTTTTCTAGAACGCGTTTTACAAGTTTTTCGAATGAAGTATAAACGGTGTTAGATAAAAAGGGAATATCGAAGTAAGTGAAATTACCAGAACGAGGTAGATGCAAAAGAGATAAAAACATAAGAAATCACTATGGGGTCCAAATATACTCCCATGTTTTCGGGAGAAAGATCACCGAAGCTAGCAAAGGACGTACACCGCTTCCTAAATTGCTACAAAGAGCTTTACGATCGTCTTAAGGCCGAGGAGCAATCTATCTTCATGAAATGGGTAAGATATTGGTTCACGGACGATGCATACTATCTGGTAAGCTCTGAGGAACCAAAGAATTTTGAGGCATTACAGCAGACCATTAAAACTGCCTACATGCCTAGGAAGTTCTATGGCGAATTAAGAACGGAAATGATAGCGTGTAGACAAAGACCCGGAGACGACATCAGGGAATATGCGGACAGACTAAAAGATTTGTTGAACCAAATTATAGCGACAGTTTCAGCTAAATATCCAGGTAAAGATTGGGAATTACTGCCAGAGTTTGAAGCGGATGCGATCGCCACATTTAAAGTTGGAATAAGATGTCAGGCTATTCAGATACACTTAACAGGGCGAAAGTTCGGCTCATTGGAGGCGTTGAGAGAAGAGGCGGAATTTTACGAAAGGAACGCGAGAAGACTTCAGCTCAATGGCAATAGGGTTTTTTTCACAGGAAGGATGGAGAAGTGACGATTTCAACGGAGATGAACCCGCACCTTGCTGAAAAACTTTCTCTACTCTACAGCAGCCAGTTTATAGAGAATCATGCAGAGGAACACCTGGGAAAGCATATGAACACAGACCCAAACATTGCTTCAAGTGCGGTCAACCTGGACACTTTGTGAGAGAGTGCCAACAATTACCTTTCTATACGGGATATCAGGAATATGGGCACGAGGGATCCAATTGCCGAATTCATCACATCAGAGTGGTAAATGTGCAGCTGGTATCCAAGATGAATTCCGTTTAGGAAGGGAGGGACTTTATTGCCAATTCTGCGAAACACGCGACCATTATACGGATATCTGCGTAAAGAAGTATTTAGCAAAGAGAAACGGAAAGTTAGAGGCTCAGAGTAAATTTATCATCACAGTTCCATCGGACATAGCTGTAGAAGGTACGTTTAGGCTTTTAGTAGATACGGGATCCACATATAGCTTAACCCCGGAATGCTACCCGTGAGTAAATTTTACTCACTTTCTGCTTGAAGGCTGCACTGCTCTTTATGACATATGACCATAGCGTCCCCACTTCTTAAGAGCTTTGCCTGAAGCGTGATTGTTAGTTTAAGGGAGGGAGCGCCTTCACAGCAGTTCAGCGCTCTCATTCCTCATGCTCCTCATTGTCCGGTAACCCAAAATTGTAGTATAAAATCTATTAAAAACAAAAAAAAATATAAAATATAAATTTTAAATTATTCTTTCGGAAATGCTATTCTTTCATTTTTCTGTTATTGTATTCCGCTAAAATATTTCAGCTCTTTTGTTTATAATTTATTGGTGTCTGAGTAATATTTACTCAGGGTTACCAATAAGCGAATATTGAAACGGGTTAGTATTCCAGGGTTAATTAAGCTCAATAGGATAGAAAGACATACCTTAATACACACACAACAGAAAATAAGAATTGGAGGACTGTCTGGAAACGCGAAAAGCTACAAGGGGACTTGTGAAGCGAAGCTGCAAATAGATAATAGTCAGCAGGTTTGCCAATTTAACGCAATTGGTGACACTGACTCCAGTCCCGTCGGTGGTATTCTTTGAATGGATTTTCTCAGTGACAAAGCTGTGATCGATTGCATAAATAGGAAATTGTGGATTCAAGGCGCCAACGAAACTCAGAAAGAAAGTTCCTTTGTTAGAAATGTCACAGCTAGTGGTCCAGTGGTATCCCATAATTACAGTCCAAGAAATCAGTTCAAAGCCAGAATAGATGAGGCTTACAGGAACGTGCCAGAAGCATCAGACCAGATATCAGTAATCCAGACAGCAAATGAAAAGATACAAAATGCAATGTAGAAGTAGCTTCAGGACAGGGAGAGAAAAGTTAACCCATATTGGATGAGCCATTCCGGCCACAACTATGGGAGAAGACTTGGACTATAGCTTACGACAGTGCGAGACTTCACAATGCAGGAATTGAAGATTCTAGCAAGGAGAGAAGGAGAAAACATGAATATTATGGCGCTACAATTGTAGAAACAATTTCTATCCTCAACTGGGGAATGCCCAGAGGATAAAGCAAAAGGGTAAGTTAACGATGCCAAAACATAGTTGTCAAATAGGTATGGTAGCTCCTCCGGTCAGAAATAAGATTAATAGGACAAATCTTATCCCAAATTTGACCGGACTGTACAACGTAGGTAACGGTTATGGCCCAGGAATCGAGGTACGTAACCAAAAAGGTTTCCAACAAATTCCCTCTAATGGAATATGGAAGGAGATATAATTAACGCAGTGGATCCAATTTAAGTAGGTAAGAAAATGGTTTTAAAAAGAAGACATAGTGAGATTTAAAAAACAAACTTGGAAAAAAAGAGTTATTTAAATACTTAAATAACAAGAATTTAAAAAAAGGAATAAGAGGTTTAGAGTAAAGAGTATCAAGTTTCCGTTCGGTTCGGGGTACTTTTAGAATTATTAAGATAGGTAGGCTAGAGAAATTCGAGTGTTCTTTTATTCGCAGAAAGTTTTACTGTGATCAATTATTTTGGTTTCGTTGTTTGATTCTATAGGGACACGACAATACTACCATTTTACCACAATCCCGGCATATATATGGAACAGATCTCGCATTTACATATGGTGAATAATATATGGAACGTAGTCGTTTACTATGACTTAAGTACATATTACTAACAACTAAACGGATTCGAAAGCTGCCTAGAAAAACGGAGTGATCTTTGTAGTAAAACGGTAAATTATAAATACTGTTGCAATTCCATTCTGACGGAACTACAACAAAAAATAAAAAGATGCACCATTCCAACCTGATTTTTCATAAACGAACCAGAAGTCATCTAATGAAAGAGCGACAAAGAAGGGCACCTTTAGAAATCATAGAAACACTTCAACATAGTTTATTCTTAGTATTTGATAAAAATTACGCGGATTACATAGAGGAAGAAATAGGAAAGCTCAAAGAGAATAAAAACTACTTGCTCTCCCTAGCAAAAAATCAAACCTTAATAGCTGACGTTACCGTAAATGTACTAAAGAAAACCACAAAAGAGATCCAGCAACAGTTTGAAGTCTTCAATAATCATATAACAACCAATTTGGAAGTGCTGAAAGCGGCCATCCAAAAGAGTTAAATCCTACAATCCTTCACCGCTCTAACAGCATACACAAGTCTTATCACGAACAATTACGAAAGGGTACAAAAGGAGTTAATCGAATGAATACTTGATACCCACACTGGTAAAATCAGTACATTTTTACTCACAACCCCCCACACAGCCCCACAACGACTTCGCGCTCAAATAAAGCATATTCGAGAAAATATTCCGACATCAATGATCATTCCCGGTGAAACACATTCCGAAGATTTCATTAATCTCTACAAGATTATAACAGTAAAAAGTAGGGTAATAGACTCCATGATCATCTTTAAAATAGAAATACCACTGCAACGTTATTCCAGCTTTTTAAAATATATCCTATTCCGACAGAACACAATGGAGAATACTTCTACATGGAACCATCATCAGAATTCCTAGCAACCACCATTCATAGAGATCTTCACTATCCTCTAACTCAAACTGAAAAATCTGGCTTCATTAAGACAGAGTATCGGCTATCTTTGCCAACAGCAACATCCGGTATACACCAGGTTGGCATCACTCAGTCGCTGTGAAATGGACTTGCAAATCACAAAAAGCCACCACTGGCTGTTTGTAATGTTAAGAAGACTCATCCCTCACAATATTGAATACAACTACAACACCCTAATCACTGGATTTTCGTGGTGAATGAAGAGACCACGATTAATATTGTATGCGGCACTCAAGTCTTAATTAAAAGACAAAAAAAAAAGCGGTATTATCAGACTCAACGAAAGTTGCCAAATAAAATATCCAGCTATGAGTATAACCGCACAAAACACATTTTCAAATGTCCAAAGGTCATCTTTCCTTCCGCTAACAAACCTATCGACGCTTCTCACAGAAAAGCAGCAACACTATGAGGTAGATACTAACCCCATCCCCCTGATACACTTGGATACCAAGCCTTTAACGGACATCCAATTCAGTCAGCTGTGGTCGATCATCATCATGTGGATCATTATACGATCACGTACCTCATCATTGCCGGAATCATGATAGGAGTAGTCTGGTGTAAGCTTCCACTACAATGTAAACGGAGAACACCAACAAGCACCACCCCCGACGATGCCACTTTTGACGTAGAGGCGCCTGTCCCGAGACCATCAAGAAGAACTACTGTTCTCTCAACTTCGTCGCGCCCAGAATGATCAAGACGATCATGCAAAGAATTATTTCTAAAATAAATTTTTTTCTCATAAAATTCCCTACCCACAAATTCAATGTTCAAACAAAAATGCACTTTATTTTTCACCGTCCGTGAATAAGAATTGAATTTCACGTGATAACGTTCATTCCCACAAAAGTTTTATACACTTAAATTTCATGGGAAAACTTTGAATTTCTGGATAGATAACCTTTTTTTTTAGGCAGGGGGAAGAATCCCAAGCACGGAGGCCAAGATGGGGCCCATTGTGCTAACCTGCTAAGTAGGAGAAGCTATAAAGCTACACAAATTGACAGGAAACTATGTGAAAGGATAGCGCGGGACCGTGTCAAGGTGGGATTCGAACCCACGACCCCTGGGATGGTAGTCAGCGTGCTTACCAACTGAGGTATCGAGGCCACCTTGGTTCCCATAATTTATCTTTAAGGTAAATTTTATATAAATATACAGCAAAGTTGAATAAAGACTTACTTAGAGTTCATTCACCAAGCAGGTAGTTTCATTTAGAATTCCCCCACCAGCGGAAGAGTTCTAACTTTAACTAGCTAACAAGTGTGTCGCTAAGTTTTTGTTCTCTTCTAACCACACCCGTTTCTTTTGATGGAGCATTAATTTCTGATTCACCGTCACTAAGCATTCTTGGCATTAATATTTCCAGTAAGTTAAACTGGACAGATCACATCTTCTCTGTTGCCAAAGAAGCATCGAAATGTCTTGGATTTCTGAAAAGGTGTAAGAAATGTTTCACCCCGTCAAATCTAACGCTCCTCTACAAGTCCTACATTAGACCTAGAATGGAATACAACTCCCATATATGGGCCGGGGCTGGTCGCACAGCCTTAGCTTCATTGGATATTGTCCAAAAGAGAGCCTTCAAGCTCATTGGCGATTTGGCAATAACTTGTCATATCGACTCACTCGAGCACCGCCGCAATGTTGGATGCCTTTCGCTCCTTTATCGCTATATGCATGGTCAATGCTCTGATGAAATATCTAGTCTAATCCCTTGTAGAATGATTCCTGCACGCAATACTCGCGCTGCAAACCGAGCACATCCTTTAACCCTTCAAATTACTTTCGGCCGTACAGTAAAATTTCGTGATGCTTTTTTTATCCCGAACAGTGCGAATGTGGAACAGCTTACCATCTTCTGTTTTTCCTCCGGCATACAATCTGCGGAAGCTTAAGGGCGACATACATCGGCACCTCCGCCACTCTCCTCATATCCCCTAATCCTTTCCCTATCTCCTTCCTGCCATGCTGTGCTTTGCATCATAGGGTACCCCTGAGCTTGGCTTAATAATATAAAAAAAAAGGTGTTACAGCAGATAAAATACTGCTATTTGGAGATTTCTGATGCCTTTTATTGCATAGTGCGCAGAGTTTGTGAGATTTGCATTTCTCGTTTTTGTTATGCATAAGGCAATTAGTTTAGAGATTACTATGACTAATAAGTGCTTTCCGATCATCTATATTCATCTTTTTAATTTCCCAACATTGATAGAGATTATGTCGCCTATTACTGATGATTCAAGAGCTTTTTATGCTAGCGAAAAAGGTTCTCTTTGTAACTCCGAATTGCTCATACATACATGTCGACGGCATTTCTCTTGGGTGGGTCAGACTTTCTTCGAAATGTCTTTAACTTTCAGCTTCAAATTTTCTCACTGCAATGAAGAAAGGGAAGAAGAAGATTGAAAAAAGAAGAGGGAGATGAAAAGAATTTTCGGCGGTCTGCTTCATGTTTTGTATACAAAGAAGTATAAGTCAAGTTTTTTCCAAAAAAAATCTCTAAAGGCACTTTCACATCTAAAACAAGAACCGAGAAAATGTAAACCCAAAAACTCAATTTATTCCACTTTAAAACAAGATTTTTATTCCAATGATTAATAAAATCATGGGAAATAGGATAAACTAATAATTTTACTAAAAAAATAGTATATTTATATCAGAGCTTTAAGAAAACACAACTTTTATGTTTTATCAGCCGAATTTTTCGGGCGAAAAAGTTTTTCGGCCGATAAAACATAAAAGTTGTGTTTTCTTAAAGCTCTCATATAAATATATTATTTTTTTTAGTAAAATTATTAGTTTATCTTATTTCCCATATTTTATTAATCATTGGAGGAAAAATCTTATTTTAAAGTGGAATAAATTGAGGTTTTTTGGTTTACATTTTTCGGTTCTTGCTTTTGATGTGAAAGTACCTTAACATCACCGAATATCCAGATGAGTTGAAAATTAATAGAGCATCGGCGTGATCCATTATCAACAGCGTTTTCTGCATGCATTCCAAAGCAAAGAAAATTAATCTAAAGCTTGACCCATCATAGCGCCACCGATCGGACAACAAAAAGAAAATCAAAAAGATTGAATATCGCAAATTAATGAATAAAAAGGAGGCAGGAAATATTAACGCTTGACAACCTGGACCAACATCTGGTATATTACCAAATCCACTAACCTCACGATAAGGCAAACTCAGCAGTCCCCGGCGAGAATCCCACTGGTGACAGATAATCGATGGCGACTGAGTGATGGCGAATGCTCGGTCATTCAACAATTGCACCAAAATCGACAATCATTCACATTTCGAAGCTTACGCAGGTTCTCACCGAGGATACTTCCCGAATTACACCGTTTTGTATAAAGGTGAATTGGAGACAAGTAAGTTCCTGTAACTAAGAAGTTCTGCTCGTATAGGACCCAAATTATGCTACTGTAATCAATAGTGTATGAATCCGTACAGTTTAAGTTGTCTCAGATCAAATTTAGGCTGATATGATAACTACAAGGTCAAAAGTAATTAACAGCAAGAAGTGATAAGACCATGTAAGGCGTTCGAATTTTATTATTTTTATAATATTTATAAATTAATACAGCTTCCAGCAGCAGATATACCAGCCTCCAGGGTGCTCCTTAGAGAAATTGGATATCATGTAAGTAAATTTTTCTTCTTATACGCTCCATTATATTCGCAAACAGTTGAAATTTATTTATTGTGGAAGGAAGTCCAATTTGTAAATTGCGCATTTTAAATTTGTGAGTTACACTCTAATGTTGTCTATAAAATTAATTGCAAGTTATGCGAAGCATGTTATATTGGTCAAACGAAATAATTGTTAAAAGAGAGACTATACCAACACGGTTATGATTGGCATTTTTTTTTATTAACAATCATAGTCAATGTATACCTACATATAGAAGACTGTATACAAGTTTTTGTATTCGAATCTAAAGTATAGTTTGCGGTGTACCCCACTTCCCAGAGGACAATCCGACGAAGTTGCTGTTCAGCGGTTGACAGCGATTAAGCCATACGGTTCATCAGGAAAATAAAATAAACCAAATAAAACAACTAGAATTGGTCTAAAAGACCAATTTTTACGATACCCTAAATGAATGGCCGAATGTAAATTCGTATGGTCAGCTCACGTTTGATTATTGAAGTGGTTCTTCGCATATACTTCTAGAACGGTTCGCCGAACAGTAAAAATGATTATGACCAATTTCATAGGATTTCATATTCTGAAAGACTTTTCAGTACTTTAAAAAAGTCTAGAACTGATCGTTTTCACATTATACGTAAAAACCCAAAATTTTTATATCGCAACGCGAAGAGGGGGTTGCCCGATTTACTCCATTTTTGAAATTGTATTTACTATTTTTGTGAAAACACCGTGTACAAAATTTGAGCTATGCAATGTTGAAATATATAGTGAAAAACGTAATTTTTATATGGCAACCCTACGAAGGAGTTACCCGCTTTGTCCCATTTTCGAACGTAAATTTACTTTTTTTTCGTTTAAAAGCCAATCCAATCGATCCACCATCGTTATTTTTATGCGTTACAAACGGAATGAAACTTAGTATACCCTTTAAGTTTCATCTAGGTTATAAAAATTATCCAAAGTAACACGTAAGCAAAAAAAAAATTTGCTTTACAGAAGTTGATGTTTCCGTCCAAAACAAGCGAGTTTATTTTCGGATTGAAATTATCTTTACACAGGAAGATTATCCTCGCTTACGGTTCTAAGTATACAAATATTTTTTTACAGTGATGATACGAAATTACTCTCTTTAATTTGTATGAAAACTATTCTTTTAATAAAAACTTTCTGATGTGTTGTTCAAAATCTTCCTGTTATTTAAGTAACCTGAAAAATCGTTTGCACTATGTATCTACCGTTTTAGATCCGGTCTACATTCACCCTTTCTAGGAATGTAATTACTTCATTCCATTTATAATCGTTAGCTATTACCCATACATTGGAGTTTTTGAGATTTTACTCATACTGTTTTTAATCTGTTTTGATCCACCGTAAGTGCGGTAGGTAATAATGGTTCTAACGAAAGTAGTATACAGTTATACAATAAAATATTTTTCCATGCAGTCTTTAGCATGCATATACAGAATGGTACAGTCATTTCCGATATGACCTTCGAGATATTCTGGTTACCTGTGAATTTCTGATGGCGCGTTATTCCGATAAATGTGACCTCATAAGTAATTTGTATGGTCGAAGGATGCCTTTTCGCTGTCTATGTAATACTGAGATAAACTTCAGTAACAACGACGGAAAATTCAAGGAGAAACTAGTATTGCACTTCTGTTATAAAACTGGTCCATTCAAACGTTACTTACCGTTTATTCAAAAGCAAAAATCCAACACAAAATGTTCAACTAATGACCTCTATTAGCAAAATAATAAAAAAATATGAAACGTATGATAGGTTATACATACAAATCTTAAACTTAAACTAAAAATAATGCATTTTAAACGAAAAATCTTGAGTATGTCCAGATAATTAAAGAATAAAAAGTCCATGTAAGAAATCTTGTCGCAATTAGTTTATTGAAAAATTCCTGCTTTGGAAGGTTCCCAAAATCAGATGCATAATTATGGATAGAATTATAAAGTAAACGGTTTCGTCATTTTTCTTAATAAGTTCATTTTGGATATCGCTGTTCTTACACAGCCAAAAAGGTCTGGAGATATGCACATTATCACTTGACCGAGCGTGAAAGGTCCACCAGCTTTTGTTGTATAATATAGGGTTTTATTAATTAGAGAACAGAATTTAAAGTATGCAAGCTCTAAAATATGAAGTAGAGTTATTGTTTTCACGAATTAGTTATAGGTAATAATAGGTATCTAAGAATGGTACAAGAAGCCAACGAAGACTTGATTGTGAATTTTTTAGAAGATTGGCATTAGATAACCAAATTAGAAATTAGAATAGTTCTGGGTAACTTTTTGAATTAAACTATGATACATATGGACTGGATGTATAGATAATTTTATTAACATTGAGTAAAGTACTTGTAATGAAGCTGTAAGAATCTTTTTGTTTCTCCATCACTCTGCCGGAGTCCTCTCCCTGATAAAGGTTCGGTAGGTCCGCTCCTCCGCTCGGCTTAAGATCTACAGGTCAATAGGGACACTGGAAAATAGTTTACTGCCCTCAGTGTCATATGGGTGGATGGGGCACAGCAATGAAGGCGAACCATCTGCGCCTTCAGATAAGAAAGGGTAGGTGGTACCGAATGTGTGCTTCGTTTTTGTGTGAGCAAGCACGATATCTTTTTTGTTAATGGTGATGTGACAGCGGCAGATTTTCCGTGGAACCCCCGACACTCTCCGCCAATAGTCGAGGCGAACTAGCGTGCCACCCTGTAGTAACGTCACCGAGTGATCTGTTACTTCAAGCTGACAGTCTGAACTTCACGTCCTAACCAATCATTCACCCTACTTCCATAACACCGTTCTGGTTTAATCCGAGCAGTCCTATCTCTTCCTGCGTCTCTTAAAGTCCTCCCTTTTTCACCGCATATCCTGAACCCGATAGAACATGTTCCGCCTTAGAGAGTGCTCTCTCCGCTGATCATTTTGAATGAACAAAAGTATGAGCCTCTAGCTGAAAAGAGTAAAAACAAACTACATATTGCAACATATAACAGATAGCAGATACCTACACACGGACCCCTCTATGATGCAGTTGCTGTTGCCGTCTGCAACAGTAGCGGCCAAGAATCGTTCCAAATTGGACGAAACTGACAGCATGGACTGATGTTTTCTCTACGGAGTTGAAGGCTGTTTGGGAAGCAGCTAGGGTGGGCACAACTAGTAATAGTAGTAGTATTTATTAGCTTCAAAAAACTTTATAAATAACATTTCATTTATCAAACTTCATAGTTCTTTAGACTTAATTTAATTTAATTTAATTTAGCTTGAAGTTATTATTTTGCCTTAAATTGTACGGCTGCGCTTCAGATACATATACAACATTTCCACTTAAGTAGGCCGGAAGTAAATTATATTTGATTTTAAAGATGAAAACCATTGCATTATATGTTAAGCGCTGCTTTACATTCATCTACTGTAGGCTCTCCAACAAATTCCGGATCGGCGTGTACAAATTACATTTTATAATCATGTGCATAGCTTTGTTTTGCAACAATTGAAGACGTTCCTTTACTTCATTCGAGCTCGCATATAAAAATGTTGAACAATATTGAAAATGTGGTAAAACCAATGCATTATATAACATAATTGCATTCCTTATACTTAACATATTTCGTATTCTTCTTAAAAACCCAATTTTTTTTTGCGATTTTGCCACATATGTAGTCTGCATGTTCTTTAAATTTTAGTTTATTGTCTAATATAATACCGAGATATTTAAGATTGTGCGCACATTCAACATTAGTTCCATCTATCCGTACCGATATGTTATCAACACAATTAAACTTCATACAATTAGACTTTGCAAGATTTAACTTTAATTTATTCATCTTTAACCAGTTGTTAACGTTTTCTAAATCTGTATTTAAATTAGTGCACATACTGGAAATGTTCTTACCACTTATAAATATTAAAGTGTCATCCTCGAATAACGACAATTTACTATGACTAATCACATCCTTAACATCATTAATATATAACAGAAATAGGATAACATCCAGTACTGAACCTTGTGGTACACCAAGATTAACTTCGACTGACTCTGAGAATATGTTATCCACCTTAGTTCTCTGCCATCGTTCTGTTAGATAAGATTCAAACCACTTATATTCTACTCCCTCTATTCCATACATTGAAAGCTTCTGTAACAAGATTTGTCTGTCTAAGGTCTAAGCCCCTTTAAAATCTAGAAATACAGTTATAACAGCAATACCGCATCCAGTTCCTTCTTCAAGTCAAATATTATCCAATTTAGGGCGGTTTCACATGAGTGTCCACCTCTAAAATCTGACTGTTCTTCGGCTAATAAATTATTCGATTCGATGTACTCCACTAGTCTTTTAGCTACATGTCATTCCAATATTTTTCCTTCCACGGGTTACATATTTATCGGACGAAATTCTTCACAATTACTTGTATTAGGTTTCTTCTCAATTGAGACAACTATCGATTCCTTCCAAATTTTAGGGAAAATACCTGTCTGTAGCGATAAGTTTATAATTTTCAATAGCACAGGACCTAATAGCTCTATTGATTGGAAGATTATATCACAGTTTAAGCCATTGAAGTCTTTCTTCTTATTGCACTCTTGCAATATATCACAGATCATATTTGTATCACAGTATGTCATTGTAAATCTACAAGTTGTCCTTCTATTTGGTAAAACATATTGCACAGTAGGAATAGAATCATTAATTTCTCTAATACTTTCTATAAAATATAAGTTGAACTTATTAGCTAATTTTACTGGGTCACGTATATATTCTTGATCAAATCTAACTTCCTTAAAATCACTTTCTTTATCTCTGCTTATAACAAGATTTTTAATTGTTTTCCATAGTCATTTCTGGTCTCCTGAATGGGATTCTAATTGTTTTTCTATGAAGTTATTTTTTGCTCTTATTATCGCTCTCTTATATGAGTTTCTAAGGACCTTTTGTACCTATGTCAATCCTCCCTGTTGTGACTGTAAATAGCTCTATTGAATGCAATAATCTTCCCTTGCTTCATTCTCTCTAACTCAACATTTACAGATGTGCTCATAATATCTACTCCTGTGAGCACGTAATCAATTAGGGTCTGTGAATCTCTCGTTATTCTAGTTGGTTGTGTAACTAATTGTTTTAAACCTTGATCAGCAATAACATTTCTTATTAAATTATGATTACTATCATTTCGTAGAAAATTTTTATTAAAATCACCGGTCAAAATAATGTTACTTTCATTCTCCATCGATTGGGCAAACCAATTCGAATAAAATGTTTTAAAGTCACTAACGGGTTTGCTTTGAGACCTGTACAGAACCACGATTGACCATTTTTGATTATTTAGCCATATGTGTACCTTTAGAGTCCATGCCATACCTGCTTATTTATCTATACTAGCAACCCTGTATTGAATTTTTCCTTTTATAAACATCATCACTCCTCCTGTATGTCTCGAATCAGAGTTACATTTGATAAGGACATAGTTTTTGATCTTTAGTTCGCTGATATCAATTTTGGACATGATATGCGATTCTGATAGTAGTACTAGATCTGGCTTACATTCCTTTACTAATAATTCCAATTCCGTTTTGTTAGATAGAAAACCTTGCACATTTAGATAATATTTAATCACTTCATTGCTTATTTTTTCGTTACTTAATTGCTACAACCATCTTCTTTTTTCAACATTTAACTTTCTTTTATATACATGACATTCAGAGTCAAAAGCATAGTGGTTAACATCCAATTTTAAATTTAATTCTGTATTTGCTCTAACACAGTTCACACACTTCAAGAATTTTGCTTTACATTCCACTCTTTCATGTTCCTCGCCCCACTTGCCACACACTTTCTTCTCAGCTTTGCAATCTTTACTCGTATGGTTAAAACCCAAGCATTTACAACATCTTTTAATGTATACTCCGTCACTGACTTCACAATTATCCCATCTCAGGCAAACTTTCCCAGCTTTCATCACTTCATTAAAACATTCAAGGTCTAATTCTACCACTATACTATAAGAATCACGCCCTTTATATCTACTTTTATACCTATTTTTCCCCATTGCCTTAAACACCAATTGGGAATTTTGTAACATTTGATTTTGCTTCTTTAGACTATTAATTATATCACGTTCTTCCATTTTTTCCATGATATTATCAATTCTGATTCTTGGTTTCCTACCATTCCATAAGTTAACACTATAATTCACGCCTAATTTACCTTCCACATCATTTTTCAACATCTCTACTGATTTGTCATTATCACATTTCACTATTATCTCACCGTTATGCAATTTTTTAATTCCCGACACCTGTATACCTGTTTCCGCGGGATTTAAGTATACTTTAACTTCACCTTTCGTTTTATCTGCACTTTGCTTTCCTTTTGGTCTCACAATAACAGCTGGTGTTTTTTAGGTACACTTGCATATGAATATTTAATCTGCAACCTACAATCAATTGCTTTTTTAATTTCAGTTACCACTTTTTTCCTACCCATTCCACTATTTCTTTCATTCTGCAATACCTGATCAACTTTTTGAACATAACTGTCCAACTTATTTTTAATATCTTTTATATTACCTTCAATATTCTGTATGGATGTTAACTTAACTTGGCATTTATCACATAGTATAACCACACATTTTTTCTTTGCAATTGTTTTAATATCATAATCGGCCAAATCTAAACATTTAGCATGTAATACAATATTGCAAGCACCGTTGCACAAGACAGCATCCGCTGCGCATATAGCTTTATCACAAGCACTACAACTTGAGTTCATTATCACAAACACATTTACATATATGGGCGCATACAGATAGCCCGAAAAAGAAAACCGATTCACGATTAAGAAATTTGTTTTATTAAACTTTAATTTTCAAACACCGGCCTTTGCTATTTTATGTAGCAAATTTACCCAATTATTCACTTTGAGTAAAATTTCAGAATTCTGAATACAAAAACCCAACTTAAATTGAAATTTTTTAGAGCGGTCAAAGAAACGTTCTTCCAACTCATAGCTTGTCCTCCCTGCTATCTTCACGGACAGCCTATCTTCACTGAAAGCGATCGCAAACCGGAGGAATCAGAATCCGCTGGCAGTTAGCCTGCGAAACACTTTGGCCACTGGAAGAATATTCCTGGCATGGTGCCCTGCACACGTGGGAATACCCGCAAACGAGAAAGCGGATCTTCTGACCAAAAATATGCTAAACAAGCTAGGCATACAAATCTAAAAGGCCCCAGGCCAGAAGACAGGCACAGGAAACAAGACTCCTTGAATGGTTCAGCGCCAGCTCTTTTCTTGCAATTCACCACAAGAAACTCGAAAAGCCTAACATACCGGATATGCATAGGCAAAAAATGATATCTGTGGCAGGAGTGAGGCTGGGTCATTTCATTGCAGTCAAAAAACACCAGTAGTTGTTCTATGTGAGTTCTGGCTCACTGTTTTGCTTCCAGGATTTCGCCACAGATGGCACCACCGTCGCTAGGTGGGGTTGAGTTCATGCTAATGTGTCTTGGATGCATTGGTGTGTGTCTTGGGTACACCATTGTGTCTTGGGTGCACCATTGAGTCTCGGCTGCGCCCTAGCGGGATTAACCGGGACTACCAGGATGTGTCATTTGGTCTTGACCGCACTCTAGCGGCATTAGCCGGTACTACCAGCTGTGTCTCTGCTGTATTGGTTTGTGTCTTTGATGTTGGGGATACGAGCTCACTTTGGGGATACGAGATCACTTTCAGCACTCTCCAGCATAGGGAAATAGCATAGGATTTCGATTTTGTTTTGGGGAGTTCGAGTTTTGGGGATACGAGATCACTTTGGGGATACGAGACCACTTTCAGCACTCTCCAGAATAGGGAAATAGCATAGGATTTCAACTTTTATCTGGAGTTCGCTTATTTTTCATCTCGGACTCGTAGCCTGTAAGTTGACATTAGGTTTTTCATCTCGAGTTTTAGGGATACGAGATCACTTTCAGTACTATGCAGCAACTGCGCCCTAGCGGCATTAGCCGATACTACCAGCATGGTTTGGTGTGTCTTGACTGTACTGGTTTATGTCTTGGATGCACCATTGAGTCTTGACTGCACTCTAGCGGGATTAACCGGTACTACCAGCATGCTCCGGGATGTATCATTTGGTCTTGACTGCGCCGTAGCGGCATTAGCCGGTACTACCAGCATGCTCCGGTCCTACGGTTTTCTTCGATGTGTGATTTGGTCTTGACTGCACCCTAACGGCATTAGCTGGTACTACCAGCATGCACCGGTACTACGGCTTCTTGGATGTGTGGTACGGTTCCCTTGGATATGTGAAGTTGTTTGCTTCACTTTTGCCCACACGCGGCAGCATGCTACGGTTTTTGTGCCCACACGTAGCAGCATGCTACGGTTTTTTTCTTGGATGTGTGGTGCGCCTAAATGTAGGCTTTTGTTGTTTTCAAGTATTGCGCCTGGTTTTAAATTAATATTGTAATAATTAAAGTTAATAGTAGGAAATTTCTGTTCATGCCAATGGATTCTAGATGTGGGGTATGTGGGGGGGATAATAAAGATAGGGATGTTGTGACTAAGGTGCCCAATGCCCCGAATCACAACCATTAGGTCAATGCACCAATATATTGCCCTATGCGATATGCAATGCATCGAGCAAAGTTGACCCTAAAAATTAATTTTAATTTAATTCATTTAAAGTTCATTTTAAAATTTCTTTTAAAATTTAAGATGCATTTAAAAATGCATTTCCATGTCATAACAAAATGCAATTTAGTATAAATTGCATTTTGTTATCAGGCAGGCAGACCATTCTCACGATATGCACTGCATACTTACCTACGTACATAAGTGCATATCGGATTACAGTTTTGCATTGATGCATATAGCTCGCATCAAAGAACTTTTGCATTTTCTCACGTACGTTTTTTCAACGTCGTGAGAAAACAAAAAAAAGAAAGAAGAGCTTTTAAAGTAATCATGTGTACCTGGGTGCAATTCCCCCAAACCTCGCGGAGTTTGCTTTTCAACCCGTCGAAGTAACAAGCAGTAGAAATATTCGGAATTTAAATAAAAATTAGTATATTATTGAAAGTGAGAAATATTAGGAACTAAAGTAAAGATTAGTATATTATTGAAGGTGTAATGGAATTGAATATATACACATTCATATATATATATATACATACCTATTATATTATCGGAAATGTAAACCGAAAATCAATAGATTACATTTTACTGGAGTGCGATGAAAAAGAAAAGTAAGACAGAACTGAAATTGAAATTAAAAGAAACGAAATGTGCTAAGAAGTTAAACTAATACTTGTACTTGTTTCAATAAAAATATATACAGATATTTAAACGAAAAAATATCGAAGATACAAAATAAGTGTTTTTATTCTTGAATTGGCGACCGTTCTCTCCTTTGGAGCATTGCGCGGTGTTTGTGACATAACATTTCGACTAAAATTATCAAGGTTGAGTGCTCTCCTGCCCGAGCACGGCACTCAAAATACAACATATTGGTGGCAGCGGTAACCGTTAAAAATTTAAAATCAGTGCTTTTCTGAAAAAAAGGGAGGAAATAATAATACAATTTTTCGAAAAAAAAATAATAAAAACAGTGACAATAAAAATAAAAACAGAATAAACAAAACAACAAGTAATAAATTTAAAAAAAAATAACAGAAAAAAAAATGTTAGAGGTAATTAAGTTTAGAGTGCCATAGTGCTCCACCGTGGGACCCAAGGAGGCTTCATCCCTGCCTCACTGAGACGTACCCAGACGGCAGGAAGTCCCCTCTCACTCAGACAGAAAATCATCGTAACCTTATAGTCGTCATACTCATCCAACACCTACACACAACATACTACAACAACATCTTAACTCAACTCTAAATCTCCTAGAAACCGTCGCCCCGGACGCGCGACGTATTGACATCAACTTCAACAAAACAAAGATACTAACAGCTATACCAATACCTCTGGATAAAATAAAAGGTAGCAAAAAAATAGATATTTATAATCAAGGGATTTTATATACATACAAAGACACATTATTTTTATAATCGATTCATTTTGTGTTTGAAATCAAAATATTTTTATGCTCGATTCTTTTTATATGCAGAAACAAATTATTTTCACTATTCATTTATACAAACATAACGACATAGTGCAATCAGCGTACTTTTTTTTGTAAGTGAAGTTTTCTTTACCCTAGGAGATCGTACAAAATCCTAGCTTAAAACCTTTTTTTTAAATATATATAATTCCAACTTATCCTACTATCACCTTTCCCCTTCCGCGAAGCGACCTCTGCGGTAAGACCTCGTGAGCTTGCTGGTCAGAGGACTTCGAAAATCAACAATTACTCCCCTGTGATAGAACTTGGAAAGGCTATCGTTCAGCGGAGAGATTTTGATTGGAAGGAGGAATCGTGAAAAAAAAAAAATTTCTTTTTTTTTCTCAGCATTCCCGTTCCAGAATTTCCTATTCTAATATAAAATTCTTTTTTTTTGTGTGCTACCAAATCAATCCCAAATTTTCATTTTTTCCTCCTCTTAATTAACAGAAATATTTACTTGCAACCAACATAACTCTTTATATTGACGTTTGGAGTCCTAATAAATTAATTTTTAAAATCAAAACTTTAAATCAACCTGCTGTCTGGCAGCTACAATACGAATAGATAACTACAATAATTAATAATCAAGTGATCTTAGTTTATTGTCGTTTCTCCTTCACATCAATTTTTTAAACCCTACAAAAATTTTAACATTTAATTCAAAAAACATTTTTTTTTGTTAACCTAATTCTTATTTCCCTATTGATTTATCATTTTGTTGCTGCTATTGTCGTTTTATACACTTACCCCTCTTACAAAAAACAACGCACCTAAAAATATACATACCTAACTTCTCCCAATCTTAATAAAGCTTTTTTGCTCTCAAACCCCCATATAAATTTTCCACGTCTTCTATATTTTTCTAAACTTAAACAAATTCACCCGGATCTGAATACTACTCGAATCAAACATGACTGAAGAAAACATATCTTTTGAAGCTCGTCACAAATACAAAAAAAAACAAAGAAATCAGAAAAATATTAAAGGAATACCACAGTACTAACAAAAAATACAGAACTCCAGAATTATTTTCCGAAAAGATCAAAAAATTAGAAGAGTACTGGACAGACTTTGAAGAAACAGAATCCATTATCCAAAAACATAAAGATTTCGACGAAACTCATGAATATTTCAAACAATCATGCTCTGATAAGACAGAGGATTGGTAAAACCTAATCAAAGCAACACTGACTGATAGGTTGAAATCCATTTCAACTCATGAGGATAACACAAATAACCCATTTTACATCGCACCTCCCAAAAATTCACAAAAAGCAGCATCGATAGATAATCACGACAACGCAGACCAAGACCAAGAAAATATAATACGATTTCGGCTGCAGGAGGACAGACAAAAAACAATATCACATATTATCCAGTCTATCAATCTTAATTCACTTTCAACTGCAAGCCGGACATACTTAACGCAAAAACTAAATTCGTTGCATGAGTATTGGGATGATTTCAAAACAACTCATACTGAAATAATTTCAAATGCTGGCCCTAAGGACAAAGGCAGCGATTACTTCACGAAAAATGTCTATATAAATATGGAAATATCATATTCAGATACTATAATTGCACTTCAGAAACAGCTAGATTCACGATTTCAAGAGTTATCTAATACTACAAATGATTTAACAAATCATCACCATAATGCCTCTTTTACAGAACAGTCGCATTTCTGCTTATCAGTCGCAAGGTCATTAATCCCAAATTTTAGTGGAAATTCTAAGGATTTCCACAAATTTATTTCAAGTTGTGATGACATGCACGCAACAGCATCGACGGTGAGCGAAAAACACTCCCTCCTTAGCTTAATAAGGAGTAAATTATCTGCAGAGGCGTATGATGTATATAGGTACAAAAAAATATCAGATTGGTCTGAATTAAAATCTCTGTTAACTCAATCCTTCGAAATCAAAACCTCTAGATCCACCCTACAGTCTCAATTAAATAATTTAAGACAAGGTAGAGAGGAAAGTGTGAAAGACTTTCTTCAAAGATTAAATAGAGCACTGTCCAAGCTAAATGAAGCAACACATTCCTATACAATGGACAAGGTGCTTCTACGGTCTTTGTTAAAAGATAATGAGTGTCAGGCTGTGAGAGCAATTGAAGATGGGTTATCCAATCCACAATTACAGACCTTGGCTAAGGTACATTCCGATAAATCCTTCTCTGCACTAAAATCACATATTCTAGATCACTCATTACGTATAGAGCAGAAGCAACCCAACCTTCAAACATATAACAAGGTAAATCAAAATTCGTTTCAAAGTATAAATAACAACCTACGTTGCTTCAAATGTAATAGACTGGGGCATGCTACTTCAAAATGCCCAGTCATACAACGATCTATGGAAAATCTTAACACCATCCAAAGAACACATTCACAATTGTAACGTCCTCCAGATTTTAAGAATGCTACATCTCCGTCACAGGTCCCTAGTTGTCGATATTGCCATCGGATGGGCCATTCTATTGAAGAATCCAGGACAAGAGCTGCAAATAATTCCCGATTTAACGAGAAAAAAGGAAATCGAAATAATCTCCGAAAAGTAAACACAGCTCCGCAAACAAGCACGGCTGATAGACAGCCACAAAACAGGAACTGGCAGCAGCCAATAATCCGAGGAAGTCGAACGTCACCGCCGAGATATAATAATGCCAATATCTCTGCGAGATCACCTTCTCCAAATAGGAAGAATAATCGAACTTCATCGGCATCCAGGCAGGGAAACTGGATGCAGCGGGGGGTCGTTTTCGGCAAACCCTCGCAGATAGAAACAACGGCGCAAGTTCATCGCAATCCCGAGACAATATCGACGAAAAACTAAGCAGCAAAAAATTAATTCGTATCCCCGTCAAAATTAATAAAAATTCACTAACGCTTTCTTTGCCTGTTGATATATGCTCTGTTCCAAAACTTAGCTTTTTGATTGATACTGGAGCAGAGATCAGCTTAATTAAACTCCATCCATTAAAGCCAGATAACATCTGCTACAGAGATGCTGTCTGCAATATAAACACATTATTCACAGAGTCCACCCCTAAGGAAGGGCTCATCTTTGCTAAGTTTAATTTAGAATCTTCGAATAATAATAATTCCATCATAGAACACCCATTTCAAATTGTGGGAAATAACTCCATCCTCTCATACGATGGCCTGCTTGGTCATGACTTTTTATCTCTAGAAATTAATGATTCAAATGAATTTTATCCATATGAGGATTACTATTCAAATTATCCGTATGTTTATTTGAAAAGCGAAGAAGTCAAAGAATTTCAATAAAGTTTTATCTCCTTCAAATTCTATCGAGTGGGATTCATCGAATAACTCCTTCCAAATTCCACAAAAGTTGGAATCATATCTCCTTCCTACCAATCATCCGAAAGAATCGGATCACTTAAAAAAGTCAAAATTCCGGCTCGATCAGAATTCATCATTGAAATTCAAACTCCTTCTATTCAAAATCAATCGGTCTGTTTCAAGAAGGAAATAAGGCCAGGTTTGTTTCTTGGAAATTCGATAGTCGAACCAGTCAACGGTATGGCAAAAGTCCTAATCCTCAACACAAATGAGGAGGACGCCGCACCGATCTGGCACCTTACGAGGCGAACCCAGTTTACCAAGACTTGGACGACTTTGTGGTCATCTCCACAGACTCTGACAGAGATCCAATTAAGGGCAGAATAAATAAACTGCAAAACCTTATCAAATTGGATCACTGTAATTCAGAGGAATCTGAGAGTGTTCGCAATATTTGTAGGGAATTCAACGATCTCTTCTTCATAGAAGGGGATTTCCTTTCATATACAGATGCGATTACCCACAGAATCGAGACCCTCCGGACAAACCGCCCATCTATACCAAGCCTTATAGACTTCCTGAAGCAAGCCGAGCTGAGATGAATAGGCAAATACAAGAAATGCTTGAGTCAGACATCATCAGACCTTCACATAGTCCCTGGAATTCTCCACTTCTCCTGGTTCCCAAAAAACCAGATGAGAATGGAAACAAAAAGTGGCGAGTAGTGGTAGACTTTCGTCGTATTAACGACATTACTATTGGCGATGCGTACCCACTACCTAATATCACTGATATATTAGACCAGTTGGGGAAGTCGAAATATTTTACCACACTCGACTTAGCCAGTGGATTCCACCAGATAAAAATGGACTCGAAAGACAGGGAGAAAACTGCCTTCAGCACACCCTATGGCCACTACGAATACAATCGTATGCCATTTGGTTTAAAAGGAGCCCCTGCTACTTTTCAACGAGCCATGAATAATGTTTTATCTGGCCTTCAAGGTATTTATTGCTTCGTATACATGGACGATATTGTAGTCCATGGATACAATCTTAGAGATCACAACACTAGACTCACAGCAGTATTTAGCCGCCTTCGTGATTTCAACCTCAAACAACAAGGAAAGAAATTATGTATTTAGGGCACATAATTAGAGAAAATGGAGTCAAACCAGACCCAGCGAAGATAAGGTCAGTTCAGTCCTATCCCAGACCGAAAAAGGAAAAAGATATCAAAGCTTTCCTTGGTTTCGTCGGCTACTATCGCCGCTTCATTCCAAATTTTTCGAAGATAGCCAAACCACTCACAAATTTTTTGAAAAAGATACGCCTTTTAACTTCGACGCAATCTGCAACGAGGCATTTTGCGAATTACGCAATAAACTTATTTCAGCACCAATTCTATTATATCCCGATTTTGACAAAGAATTTTTTGTCACCTCCGATGCCAGTGACTATGCCATCGGAGCAGTTCTTTCTCAAGTTGATGATCAAGGAGATCATCCAATCGCCTATGTGAGTCGAGTTCTCAATGGTGCAGAGATTCGTTACTCAACAATAGAAAAGGAGCTCTTAGCTATCGTTTTCGCAGTTGAGCAATTCAGACCATACGTTTATGGTAGACAGTTTACAATTACAACTGACCATAAACCATTAGTATGGCTCATGAATCTGAAAGATCACTCCTCAAGACTGATGAGATGGAGGATACGTCTTGAGGAATATGACTACAAAATAGTTCATATATCAGGTAAGCTCAACACAAATGTAGACGCTCTCAGTAGAGCTATTCCAGATATTAGCGAATATTTCGCAGAACCTACCACCTGCGTAAATGTGGTAACAAGGAATCAAGCTAGAGCTCAGGCAAATCTGAACATTCCCGACACGAGTATTATTACTCCAAACCCAGCTCCAACGTCATCAAACAATTCCTTACTCTTAATGACTGAGACTAATTTTCCTCTTTTACTGACTAAAAATGCGGATCCTAAAGTTTTCATCTTGCCAATGCAAGATACAGAACTTGAAAGAGTGTTGGATTCGAAACTAAAGCTTTCAGATAAATCTCCACTTCTAGCAAATGAACTTCTTCACAAAAAAGACTCCAAAATAATCATATCAAAAATTAATTTACCTTGTCGATCGCAAAGATATAGATCAGACCTCGAAAAGATTTTAACTGAAATCTGCTCATACACAGAAGCAAATCAGTTAAAACAAATAAATATCTCCTTCCCTATATTAGATCCACAGAATCTAATAATTATTAAAAACGCTTTTAACTAAATCTTCGCTACTAAACAAATAAACATTAAACTCCATCAAGATGCAATAAAATATTTATCCGATAAAGATGACATCGAACAAGTTTTGAAGGATTTTCATTCATTACCGACGGGAGGCCATCAAGGTGTTTCCCGTACAATTAAAAGAATCAAAAAGCAATTCTACTGGCCTGGTATGTCAGACGACATCGTTAAGCATGTAAGGAAATGTAAACTTTGTCAGGTGAACAAAGTATCCAGGAACCCAAAAATTCCAATGAAAATCTCAAGTATTAGCTCCAAACCTTTCGAAAGAGTGTACCTAGATGTTGTAGGACCTCTCCCAATTTCTCATTCTGGAAACAAATACATCCTTACATTTCAAGACGACCTTTCAAAATTTTCTGAGGCTATTCCCATAGTCGACACCGAGTCTAAGACATTAGCGGAAGCCTTCACGACAACGATAATTTGTCGACATGGTATTCCAGAAAGTATCTTCACAGATCAAGGTTCTAACCTCATAAGTGGCATGTTCGCCGAGGTATCTCAATTTTTGAGAATTAAAAGGCTCAAAACTACTCCACAGAAGTTTAGCAGAATATCTCCGATCTTATGTAGCAAAAGATCCACAAGACTGGGATACATGGATTCCTTATGCAATGTTTGTACACAATACTACCCCTCATTCGAGTACTAATTATACTCCTCGCGAACTCCTTTACGGATTCCCAGCCGAAATTCCAAACAATTTGAAATCATCTCCAACCGTTTGCTATAATTACGACAATTATGCAAACGAGTTAAAAGCGCGTCTACAGCATAGCTTCAAAATAGCTAAAGACATGGCCATGGCAAATAAAGAAAAATCTAAAATACAATACGATAAAAATTCCGTCCAAAAATCATTTAATACTGGTGATAAAGTCTTACTCAAAAGCAGAGTACGAGATAACAAACTCTCACCACTATGGTCAGGTCCGTATGAGATCATGGAGATTAATTCCCCCGAAAATTCCACTATTAAAATCAATAATAAAAACAAAAGAGTCCATAACAATGACCTAAAACTTTTCTCAGAGTAAAAACTTCATCATCTTCAAATATCATTCAGAGATATTAACATAGTGTCATCTTCCAGGTTTCCAAAATGATGCATATAGCATTCATTCTAATTTTCATCCCCTTAACCTACGGCTCAGGAATAGAGGTAAAGCAGCTAAATGCTACTGCAGGCATTTATTTTGAGGAAATTGGCAGAGCCAATTTCTACACCAACGAGTGGAAATTAGTGACATTCTACGACCTGGAAAATTTTAAAACAGAATTCAACAACATCCAGTTCATAGCACAACAAATTACAGCGACCTGCCGGAAACTGGACAAACACTCAGCCATGAGCCACACTTGTAACGGTACGTTGTTACAAATAAATCTTATTTTAACAAACATAGAGTATAGACAAATTGAAGAACGCATATTGAACATCAGACAGGAATTGCCCAATTCAATGAGGCTTCCCATAAATTCTAGAGACAATATTTTATCACAATTTTACAAATTCAGTACAATAGCAGCGTATATTTACAATAATAAAATAATTATCAAGCTCCGAATCCACTTCCATTCAAGGAACCATACCAATTATTCAAAGTAATGCCATTACCCACGCTCCTTAACGGATCATTCGTATATATCGAACCAGCAAAGGAATATATACTAATAGACTACTATCGTGAGCACTATGTTGAACTAGCATTACATGACATCCATAATTGCGCAACGTTGGATCATATGCATTTCTATTGCAGAATATCATCACCGATCCTTAACGCAAATACAAAAACAAACCAATGCGAAGTAAATCTGATAAAACAGGAACCAATTACATCAAAATGTAAAATCCTAACATTAGAACAAGATTATTATTGTGAGCAATTATCGCAGCAGAACGCTTGGCTTTTCTCCCTGAAAGGATCCCTCCACATAGACATTATTTGTGAAGATTCCATTAATTCACAAACCCTGCATGGAATAGGAACAATGCACATCAATCCCGGTTGTTATGTTCGCAGCAACGAATTCATCCTGCACGGACATAACGTAAAAATCTCCAAATTCAATTCCCATTTTATCCCAACGATAAACATTTCCAATATAATATGGAATATGACGTCTTCTCCCATGGAAACATTTATAGAAACAAATCCCTTAAATATTACAACAAACAGGGATCTAGAGAAAATCAAGAATTAATTCATTTAAATCCAATAAATAATCATCATATTCACTACTATGCCATATCATATGTGACTATTGTCTTAATCATCTCTGTTGCCTGCGTATATATGTATATTAAATACAAACCAAAAGTGCGTGAACCGAAAGAAATACTTTCTGCACACGAATTAGAAGAGGTGCCTACACCGGCACCAAGAAGAGAAGGATTTAAAATAACCCCTGCTCCCACCAGAAAAAAGACAGAAAATTTGTAACATATTTTAGATATACATTATATATGCGTACATCCCATGGACTCATGTTTCCAATCCAAAATTCTAAAAATATACAAACTTCAACATAACATTATAGATGAAGCACAGAGGTCCACCTCCATTAGACCAAAACATTAATAGACTCCCACAAAAATAGATTACAGCACAACAGTAAACAATATAACAGTGTGTACACTGATCACAAACAACAAAATACAAAAAAAAAATAAAAACAGTAACTGAAATGAAAAAAAGGGGGGCAGGTAACGAGAAAACACCAGCAAAACAAATCAAAAACGGCCAGAAGAAGATTCGGTTTTATGTTAAGATTTTTTTTTATTTATTTTTTTTTCTCGTTGTTTTCACTCCGTACAGGGATACATATATACTTATATTTATAAATTATAGGTTAGGGAAATATAATAAAAAGAATAAAAAAAGAAAAGACGAAATATGATTCTGGCAGCTACTCAGTGTCCGGGCCCATCAAGGGGAAATGGTTGTCTCTGTCACCCAGATTGGAGAATCGGTAAGACCTCCCAATAAGTACCAGGTTGAAAGAAAAAAGAAGGGAAAGTAACTATAATACCAAATAACAATCAAAATTTAAGCTTACCTAGCGCTGACAATGACATGGCATACTGAGGCCACAGCGAGAAATCAAAGGGGTAGTACCGCCCCGCGCGGGGCTCAGCCTCCCAAACAGTAAGGGTGTCCCTCCCGGGACAGCGGAAGGTAATCCTAATAGGGCCCCTCCAACGGGCCCAAACAGAGTCCACATAGACCCCACTAATAAGTACTACGTACTCGGCTGGAGCCTGATAAGGCTGATTACTTAAGAACACCACAAAAGTCATTTTGCGACTGACCGAACTACAAATTTTCAGTTATCCAAAGCATCGAAAAAATTGGATCCAAAGCAATCTGTACCTAAACAAATCACTGAAAAAAAAAAAAAGCTCGCAAATCTGCGAACAAGATTACACACACCATCCTTATCGCGAAATTTAGTTCATTTTTTTTATCGTCTCTTCTCGGACTGCCGTCATACTTTCGGGCTAGATAAGATATTTATCGACACGACTACCACTCGATCAATGCTTGCTATATTTCTTCCCGTTTTTTTTTCTCTTCCCTTTCCTTTCTTCCCTCCATTACCCGCCTCTTCCGTGCGATTACCTATTGATACTACTTTAAAAATAAAAATAGGTAATAGTTTTTTTTTTACAAATTAACTTCTGCAAATATAGTTATAGTAAAATAAATGAAATAAACTATAAAACAAAAGGAATCCATAGACTAGAAACTATATGTTTAGAGCTATTATTAAAGAAATGATTGCACAAATCTATTATGTACATTGAATAAATAACTAATAAGGAAATGGCATATCGGGTGAAAACGTAAGCATCTCGGCGAAATGTATTAGTGTGCTCTGTTTGTATTCATTTCGTAATGGCAGTAATGAAATTCTGACATTCTGAAGGGGTACATTTTTTATAATCCAAATTCGTATGTAAAATAAACAAATTTTTAGCTCCCCCTTATTTTCAGATAATATTTCTTGGCGTTGCCTTTGTATAACTGGAATAATTTATCTACCAATGACAATTCAATTGTAAACAAATAAACCGGCATTGGTAAAATGTTAAATCTTTTGCCATGGCTCTTTATTTTTACAGATATTTCACTTTTATTTTGTTTAAAACAATATAATTAATAAGTAAAGCTATTAAGCTTACCTGAAGAATGATTTCCCACGACAATAACTCTGTTCGTTCCTGCAGCATTATGCTAATTTAGGACTCCGGAGTCTCTATTACACAAAATGTCGTTCACAAAAGAAATATTCCGCACTTATTTCACACTACTATTACGTAAAAAACACGTTTAATTCTTTATTTTTCACAATATCGCGAATTCAAATCCGAGAACTTATTTTCAAAATTATGAAATGTCAGATTATTGAACTGACACAAAATATCAACGACGCCCTCTTGTCATTTCTCCCCCCGTCATTGAAATGCTTAAACACGTACACTGTATTCGCACGATACCCCGCTTCCTTATTAGTTATTTATTCAATGATTATGTATTACACATATATTTATAACACAAAAAAAAATGTAATGCCATTTAATAAATTTAAATGAAAAAATTTTTAATACTTTCAAACCATTACAAAAGTATATGCAACATAGTACCAAAAAGAGGTTATATACTATTGTAATAGCAATGCTAAGTTTAAGAACTCTAGAATTACAAATATTCATTTCTCTCTATCATATAAACAAATATGTATTATAAGATACGTAGTATAATATATCCGTTGGTACCACTTCTTAGTTCAAAAAAAAGAAAGTCTCCTTCTAAAAAGAATAAAACTTTCTTTTCCCCAGGGGGGAGGGATGTTGTGACTCAGGTGCCCAATGCCCCGAATCACAACCATAAGGTCAATGCACCAATATATTGCCCTATGCGATATATCGATGCATTGCAAAGTTGACCCTGAAAATTAATTTTAATTTAATTCATTCAAAATTTAATTTAAAATTTCGTTTAAAATTTAAGATGCATTTAAAAATGCATTTCCATGTCATAACAAAATGCAATTTAGCATAAATTGCATTTTGTTATCAGGCAGGCAGACCATTCTCACGATATGCACTGCATACTTACCTACGTACACAAGTGCATATCGGATTACACTTTTACATTGATGCATATAGCTCGCATCAAAGAACTTTTGCATTTTCTCACGTACGTTTTTTCAACGTCGTGAGAAAACAAAAAAAAAGAAAGAAGAGCTTTTAAAGAAATCATGGGTACCTGGGTGCAATTCGCCCAAACCTCGCAGAGTTCGTTTTTTCAACCCGTCGAAGTAACAAGCAGTAGAAATATTCGGAATTTAAATAAAAATTAGTATATTATTGAAAATGAGAAATATTAGGAACTAAAGTAAAGATTAGTATATTATTGAAGGAATTGAATATATACACATTCATATATATATATATGTATACATACCTATTATATTATCGGAAGTGTAAACCGAAAATCAATAGATTACATTTTACTGGAGTGAGATGAAAAAGAAATGAAAGTGAGACAGAAATGAAATTGAAATTAAAAAGAAACGAAATGTGCTAAGAAGTTAATCTAATACTTGTACTTGTTTCAATAAAAATATATACAGATATTTAAACGAAAAAATATCGAAGATACAAAATTAGTTGTTTTTGTTCTAGAATTGGCGACCGTTCTCTCCTTTGGAGCATTGCGCGGTGTTTGTGACATAACATTTCGACTAAAATTATCAAGGTTGAGTGCTCTCCTGCCCGAGCACGGCACTCAAAATACAACAGGGAGGGGGGCGGGTGGGGGGGGGGGGGGGGGGGGTAATGAAGTTTTCATCAGAAATCCTCTACGGGCTCTGGTTTTCGAGATATTACCGTATTAATAATTCAAGTTATTTTTGCTCATGGAAATGGATGCTTGGCGGTGTGGGGTGGGAGGGGGAATGAAATTTTCATCAGAAACCCTCTACGGGCTTTGGTTTTCGAGATATTAGCGACATTTGTTCAGGCGCAAACGCCATTTCTTGAGTAACGTTCCCTAGCGGCCTTTGCTGGAACTACCAGCATGCCTTGGTTTTGCTGTTTTCTTTTATTAGCGGGAGAGTTCTAGATATCAGCATGACGTCATCATGGTTTTGCTGTTTTCAAATGCTGCACGTTTTCTTAGCAGGGAAGTTGTAGATATCAGCATCATTCGAATTTCACAACATGACATCACCTTTGCTTGATGTTTTCTCAGCAAATTAATATTATTGGGTTTAGGGGGTGCGTGTATTGAAAAGTCAAAGTGGCTCTTTCGAGTGAAAACACCATTTCTTGAGTAAGGTTCCCTAGCGGCATTAGCCGGTACTTCATAAGTTGTTCACCTCGAGGGAAAGTAAGGTTCCCTAGCGGCATTAGCAGGTACTACCACCATGCCTTGGATTTGCTGTTTTCTTGCTTGACGATTTATTAGCGGGGAGTTTGTAGATATCAGAATGATGTCATCTTGGTTTTGCTGTTTTCAAGTGGTGTGCCTAAATAAGTTTTCTTAGCGGGGAAGTTGTAGATATCAACATCATTCGAATTTCACAACACGATATCACCTTGGCTTGATGTTTTCTTAGCAAAATATTATTATTATTATTGGGTCTTGGGGGTGCGTGCATTGAAAAGTCACAGATGCTCTTTCGAGTGCAAACACCGGTACTACATCATCTCGGGCTTGGGGATACGATATCACTTTGCGGATAGGTACTGGAGGTTGGCTGAGAGCTTTAGTGGCAATATCTGATGCTATGACTAGGATTGTCTGGGGTGTGTTGGATTGGGCTACGTTACCTGTACCAAGGCTTGGGTAGAATGTGTACGGCTTAAGTAATGATGTGAAATACCCTAAGCGAATTTATAATGGGGGACTGTGTACTTCTCAGCTTGAGTTTGGTTTAAATTGTTTACTTTAGTTAGAGTGCCTGTGGTATGTTCGCGCGGGTGGATGTGTGCAGCTGTGTATTTATGTGGATATGAGTCCTTATGATAATAAGCGACATATTATGAGCGGAAGGATGGATACTTAACCTTGGAGCATTACTCCATTTCATCAGATCAACAAGTGGCAACCCCAGAAAGAATCTAAATTTAGTGTAAATAAATTATGTATTATAGTTTTAGTTTCATTTATTAAAGTAATTTGCATTATATCTACATGTATAAAGTATTATAAATATATATTTATCTTAAATTGTATTATAGGTGTTTTTTCAAGAAATTATAAAACATCTTTGTTATTAATCCAAGAATTGTGTTTTGATGAAAATCCGAAGCTTTATCTTCACTCTTCTTTAAGATTTTCTCTACGAGACATAGGTTTGGGTGTTTAACTTTCAGCAGCTCCAATTCATAAAAGCCTCCTGTGATTGGATTTCCTTGATAATCTTCCAGCTGATATGTTATGGGGTTTGTGTTTTGAACTTTAATAATTTTAAAAATCTCAGCTGTCCAGTTTGGTGTATAGCCTTTCTCAAATATATGCTTGTATTTGCTGATTCGTACAAAATCTCCAACTTTATACTTTGCAGGAACAACAATTTTTATATGATTGTATACAGTTGAAAGCAGTTGTTTCTCATTGGAGGCGTTGATATCATGTGGTCTCATTTTCGTAGTTCGATGTATTCTTGAGTTGTATTCAGTGAGCAGTGTCTTTACCATACCAATCCACTGATAACTTCCATTAAAGCTGAATTCCTTTCACATCATATCCTTTAGAGTTCAGTTAAATCGTTCCACTATTGATTCTTTGAGGAAACTGTACGTAGAGTAATGATTAACTGCATGCTTCATCATCAGATTTTTAAAGAGGCTGTTGTAGAATTCCTTTCCATCATCAGTCTGCAGGTTTTTAGGTATTCGGCCCTCACTTAATATAGATTGCATGGCATCTCTTACGTCTGTACCAGTTTTTGTTTTAATTGGAATTGCCCATGCATATTTGGAGAAGGTATCAGTGACTGTCAGTAGATAGCGGTAACCCTTGTTCACATACTTGTAGGGATCCATTTCAACCAAGTCTGCCTGCCACAAGTCATCTAGTCCTTTGATAATCGCACGACGTCGTTTAAAATTTTTTCTCGCTGGTTTATGCAGCTCGTTTACCACTTATCGCTTACTCATCGTAATTATAAATGAAACAGATTTCTAAAGAGTTTTTACTCATATACACCATCTTTAGGTGTCAATTCTTTCTTATTTATTACTGAAGTAAACAGATAGTTTTCAATCTTCGCGATTTCGTCATTGATATATAGCGTTAAATTTGTCACCTCTATATTAATAGTTTTTCTTATGTCTTCAACACTTATTTTAATTTTCTTGTCAACATAGTCTTTGGTAGTAGCATTATCATTTTCAAGGGGTTCACCAAGTCGTTTTATACACTTTGAGTTTAGATCGTAGTCTCCGTTTATCGTTTAATTAAATCCAATTCCCCGGACTCCTTGGTCACCAGCTGGACCCTGAGCTCCTTGTTTACCCGCTGGTCCTTGAATTCCTTGTTCACCGACTGGCCCCTGAGCTCCTGAGCTTAGAGAAACGTCCAAACTTGTCAACGCTCATCTGTAGATTGTGAAGAAGTATGGCAATGGAGTAGTATTTAAACTATAATATCTGCTTCTCGCAACTGCTCAAGGATAGATACAATTTCATTGTTGTGACTGGTGTTTTCAGCCTGCTTTGATGCCATTAGAAGGCGCAGTCTATCCACTAATTCATTTGGATCATCCCAGTAAATGTGATCAGACGCACTAGTCCCATGCCTTTATGCTGTATAAGTTTACTGATTATATCTTTATACTTAGCCGCTCTAGTACCCTTTATTTGTCCATCTTCAGCATAGTCACGTTTATATGCATTGGTATCTCTCAAAATAGATCCATAATTAGTTAAATTTTCTTTAGTATATAGACTTTTTACAGGATCCTTCATAAATAGCAGCTCACAGAACCCCAAAGTTGTTTTATAGCTCTTCCCCTTGATAACAATATTTCCTACATCATCAACATCAAACGTTGAATTACCGATTCTCCACGCGTTGTCATCATAGTAAACTCCATAGGTTGGATCAATTTTAGGGCTATTATCAGTGAATAGTTTGAAACTATGTATCCAGACGTATCGGGGGAGGTGACAGGAGACCTTCCTGTCAATGTTCTTGAATGTTTAGGTATTGCGAATTCTTCTTCAGATGTTAAGAAATAATCTCCATAATTTATAGGTGTGCTACTAGCCTCCATTTTAACATATTTTCGTTTTGGAGGGGTAAAAGGTTCCACAATCTCATTGGCTTCTTCTTTTGCTTCTTCTTCTTCTTCTTTTTCTTCTTCTTCTTCTTCTTCTTCTTCTTCTTTTGTATCTTTTGTCTCAAACTTGGCTATATCCGGCGGCTCGTATTTGACTCTTCTAACAAACTCTTTTAAGGGTTTAGTGATTGGCTTAAAGGTTTCTTCAAGTTGAGCTTCTGCTTCAATCCTTCCCATCCTTAGAGCTTTAAATTTCCTTCGCACTGCATTCCTTGTTTTGATGATTTCTTTTAAAAGATTTTCATTCATCTTCGATATTATCTGAATAACGGTTTTTAAAACAGCTCTGATAACAGGTAAACAGCTTTTCAAACAGCTCTGATAACAGCTTAACGGCTTTTAAAACAGCTCTGATAACAGCTTAACAGCCTTTCAAACAGCTCTGATAATAGCTTAACAGCTTTTAAACAGCTCTGATAACAGCTTAACAGCTTTTAAACAGCTCCGATGACAGCTTAACAGCTTTTCAAACAGCTCTGATAACAGCTTAACAGCTTTTCAAACAAGTCTGATAACAGGTGAACAGCTTTAATTTACTCAGCAGGTCCACAGGATTCGGTGTGCTTTCAGCTGATTTACAACTTCGACTTATGAAGATTTCGCATGTTTCATCCTTTTATAGTACAATGAAGGTATCAAATCCTTTACGGTAGCGCCCCTTGTTTATTGAGCTATCCTTAGCAATCATCAAAAAACCATATTCATCCTTCCAACATGCAGCACAGGCTCTTCGAAATTTATCAAACTTCATGTCTGTATTCACATGATCATTATAGATATGTTTCAAATTGCAAAAATAGGATCGCACATTAATTTGCTTTTCACATGCTACATCATCGAAAATAAACTCTGAATGTGATTTGGCTTCCTCTGGAGGTTGAACGTCGCAGTTGTTTGAGAATGTATAATACCCCAATCCTGATATGGGAGTCATCACTCGCTTCAAGTATTCATACTTTGGTTGATGTAAAGATTTTGAATATATGTAAATATTTTCATATCTCAGACCATTGGGATTTTCCAGCAAACTTATCATAACATTAGTTTTTCCACAATTAGATGGTCCAACAATTATGCTCCTTATACTATTAGGCAGTAGGGGACTATGCTTCTTTTTCACCATCATAACAGCTGTATCAGCATTTCGAACAGGAAAAGCTTGTTGTTGTTTAACGAACCGCATATTGAAGACTAACGGGATTCCTATAATTACACCTGTTTATATTACATTTCAACAGTATCATCGGAACCTTATAAGATGTCGGATCAGAAATCGAAACGCTCCAGAAAATCTTTGAAAGGGGGCAGAGGACTATTAAATTCAATCATCAACAAATTACCTGTAGAATTACATCTACCGGGATACCAGTACTGTGGGCCAGGAACAAAGTTACAACAAAGATTGGCGAGAGGAGATCCGGGCATTAATCCACTGGATGCAGCCTGCAAAGAACACGATATAGCATATCGCAATCGCAACATAAAGATACAAGTGATCGACATATAGCTGATAAAATATTAGCTAAAAAAGCCTGGCAGCGTGCAAAATCTACGGATGCAAATTTGAGTGAACGTGCCAACGCTTGGCTTATAACAAACGCAATGAAGGCTAAAATTAAGCTAGGTATGGGTCTTAAGGTTAAAAATAAACGCCAACCCACATTCCGAGAAGCAGTACGAAATGCATGTAAAATTTTAAAAGTAAAAAAACCAAAAGACTTGATGGAAGCTACAAAAATAGCTCTTAGAGCAGCTAAAAATATTGTGAAAAGAAAGAAAAAATCAATTAAAACTCCACGAGTGATACCTGTACCAAAGGTTGGTGGGCACTTCTGTTCCTCATCCCGTTTTTTGTTGGACTTTCAGCATTGGGAGCAGTATCGGGAGGTGCATCAGGCATAGCTAAAGCAGTAAATGATACAAGTGCGGCAAAGGCAAAATTGGAAGAAAGCAAACGTCATAACCAAGCAATGGAAACTATAGCGGTTGGTAAAGATGGAAACGGGCTGTTCCTGAAGCCGTACAGAAAAGGACTTGGACTCTATCTACAACCTCAACCAAAAAACTATTAAAGACGCTACCCAAAAGACCGCTAAACGAGTTGGATCTTCACAAGTATACTGCACACTTGCCGCACTTCAGAGGAGTATTTATGCGTGATAATCTACCTAGAAAACCATGGAAGCAAGAAAGCGGAATTGTTAACTTGGACATCTCAACTGGAGCAGGTACACACTGGGTAGCGTACTACAAGAAAGGTGATAACATCGAATACTTTAATAGCTTTGGCAATCTCCAACCACCACGGGAGCTCATAAACTACTTGGGTAGTAATATTACGTACAACAATAGTTCTTATCAGAACTATGATGCAGTAATTTGCGGTCACTTATATTTAGAGTTTTTATATAATTGTTATAGCCATTAATTATTATCTATAAATAAATGTATCTATATTGAAATTGTGACAGTTCATCATCAACCATCATGTCATTAACACTTACTCTCACGGGAAATTCATCTCTACTCACTGCTGAGTACTTTCCTCCGCTGGAGCTAGCAACGGATTATGTTTGTTGATTAATTGATTTTCAAACATACAACTCTATACCAAATATTGATATGAGCAATAATCTGGTTCATGTAGGGAATGAGGTTGTTGAGATATCTGTTGGATCCTATGAGATTGATGATATAGCAAAATATGTACAAGGATACTTGGATAAAGAAGAGAAACGGATAAAGGTTGCGATAAAGGCTAACAATAATACATTGAAGAGTGAAGTTAAGCCAACTGAAGAAATACATTTTGAAAAACAGAGATCCATAGCTCCTCTGCTAGGATTCAGTAAAAGAAACTTATCTGCTAATATAGTGCATACATCAGAGTTGCCAGTCAACACCATTAAAATAAATACTATATGCATCGAATGTAATATTATATCAGGATCATTCTTCAACAATACACAAGTACACACTCCCCACGAGTTTTCACCGAACGTGGGGCCTGGGTATAAAATAGTGGAGGTACCCAAAAATGTAATCTACTTGCCTGTGAACACCAAACGTATAATTTCTCTAACATTGAAGCTCCTTGACCAAGACGGTGACTTAATCAACTTCAGAGGAGAGACTATATCCGTCAGGTTACATTTGAAGCCACAGCATGTTAATATACAATAATGATAAATACGAGTTCGGAGCAAACAAGATCATTAGTCAGCGGACAACCTTGAAGCGGTCAAGACATACATTAACACCTGCAAATAACGCATATTTATAATCAATAGGCTTATACCGACTAATACAACAGCATATTGTCTGCTTCTACACGATCGAATAGTGGAATACAGTCCGCTGACAAGTGAAGTTAGAAAGTTAAATTAAGAAGATGGCTGTCATCGTAGACGTCCAAGGATTCAAAACAAACCTGAATGAATTTATCACTAAAGAACTGGCAATTTTAACCAATGAAAACCAGATGCAGCACCTTATATTTCAACCACCGTTCAGATACAAAGACTTGACTTCAGCAAAAAAAGAGACAAGTAAAGGCTTCAACACAATTTTCATGGATTCCGCTGGGATGATGGCTACATACCGTATCACAAGCTGTACACTATAGTTCAACCACTGCTTCGAAACAAAACCATATATGTAAAGGGAGCTGAAAAAGTTCGTTGGATGCAGAAGATAGTTGGAGAGGGTGAAATCATTATTAACGTTGAAGATGAATACAACTGTGGAAAACTAATAGAGATTAACACAAATGCACCATCTTGCCAAGTTCATATTGGACAATGGGCTATAAGAAATACTTTTATAATAAGAAATTTTATTGGAAATAAAAACAAATGTTTATAAAACATAAGACTTTTCAATACACATACCCCAGAACCCTCACCGACATCTTCTAGAATCTGTTCATGGATATCATGTTGTGAAATTCGAATGATGCTGATATCTACAACTACCCTGCTAAGAAAACGTGCAGCATTTGAAAACAGCAAAACCATGATGACGTCATGCTGATATCGAGAACTCTCCCGCTAATAAAAGAAAACAGCAAAACCAAGGCATGCTGGTAGTTCCAGCAAAGGCCGCTAGGGAACGTTACTCAAGAAATGGCGTTTGCGCCTGAACAAATGTCGCTAATATCTCGAAAACCAAAGCCCGTAGAGGGTTTCTGATGAAAATTTCATTACCTCCCGCCCTATCTTTATTATCCCACCACATACCCCCATCTAGAATCCATTGGCATGAACAAAAATTTCCTACTATTAGCTTTAATTATTACTAATATTAATTTAAAACCAGGCGCAACACTTGAAAACAACAAAAGCCGACATTTAGGCGCACCACACATCCAAAAAAAACCGTAGCATGCTGCCACGTGTGGGCAAAAGTGAAGCAAAAAACTACACATATACAAGAGAACCGTACCACACATCCAAGAGAGCCGCAGTACCGGAGCATGCTGGTAGTACCGGCTAATGCCGCTACGGCGCAGTCAAGACCAAATGACACATCCCGAAGCATGCTGGTAGTACCGGTTAATCCCGCTAGAGTGCAGTCAAGACTCAATGATGCATCCAAGACATAAACCAGTGCAGTCAAGATACACCAGACCATGCTGGTAATATCGGCTAATGCCGCTGGGGCGCAGTTGCTGCATAGTACTGAAAGTGATCTCGTATCCCCAAAACTCGAGATGAAAAATAAGCGAATTCCAGAAACAAAATCGAAATCCTATGCTGGAGAGTGCTGAAAGTGATCTCGTATACCCAAAGTGATCTCGTATCCCCAACATAGAAGACACAAACCAATACAGCCAAGACACAGCTGGTAGTACCGGCTAATGCCGCTAGAGCGCAGTCAAGACCAAATGACACATCCTGGTAGTACCGGTTAATCCAGCTAGGGCTCAGTCGAGACTCAATGGTGCACCCAAGACACAATGGTGTCTCCAAGACACAATGGTGTCTCCAAGACACAAACCAATACAGAGAAGACACACACCTGCATTAAGCATGGGCTCAAACCACCTAGTGACAGCGGTGCCCTCTGTGGCGAAATTCTGGAAGCTAAAACTGTGAGCCAGAACTCACATAGAACAACTACTAACACCTCTTTCTAAAACAGCCATGTTCGTCTTGCGCCTTTTGCGCGGGTTGTCCATTAACAGCAGTACATTTACTGCAAGAGTGCGGCGAACTGAAGGACATACTTAACGTACAAGGAACTACCAAGGCGCCAACACAACTCCTCACTTACACTGAGGAAGATACGGACATACTTCTCGCCGCACTTAAGGCTGAAATACAATGATTGAGACACGCATTTGTCGACGTCAAAAAATTTTTCGAATATATGTATGTTACGATATTAGGGCATAGCAAATGCTGCGACACGATATTGTCGTCGTTAAAAAGTAGAGCAAATTTCTAAAATTGTCGTTGCGCAGTGCGACATTTGAGTTTGACAGTTCATCTGTTGGTAAATTTCGAGCACCTTTCTTTTAAATCTGGCATAAATGCATATAAACTTTAAATACAACTTATACTTATTCTTAAAAAATGTGAAAAATGTCCTGTAGACATCCCAAAACAGCAAAACTCAGGTTATCTATCTAGAAATGACAACGACAATGTCGCATTTATTGTGTTACGTCTGCGACAAACGACGACGCCAATTGGCGTCGACAATTTTGTGTCGCAATCATTGCATTTCAGGCTTTAGACTATACTTCACAAGAAGTAACATAAAAACATAAAGACTCTAACACGAACGCATAACTATTCGTACATTTTTATATTTATATATACATATATCATTATATATACCTAAGGATTCTAAAAGTAACACAATATACTAGGATAGGCTAAGTCTTTTGCCATGGTGTTACCCTTTTCAAATGTGAACATGTAGGACTTTGAATCAAATTTATGTAATGCTCAATGAATTGTCAATACTTAATAATTTTTAAAACTAGAAGTGATGCATGGTATTAGATAAATTTTCTAAAAAGTTTTGAAAAAAATTACTTATTAGCAGTAGGAAAATGAATTAAAAAAATGGATTACACAATCAATTTTCAAAAATTAAAATTAGTTAAAATTAGACTTTAGTTGCATTATGTTGTAACAGTGTAGAGGCGTAGAGCGTATCTCTATACACGCACCATTTCTAATTATCATGCACACAAAAAATATAAATTTATCAGGCAAATCACCCATAAGGTGATTCACTGCATTTTATGTACATGCAGAATGCCATACAAAACAGCAAAAAAAAATAAGTCATGTCCACCTGCTTATGGACAAGCGAAGTGCGTTATGCACTTATACATAAGTGTCATGTATTAATGAATACACGACGACAAAGCTTTACGATATGTTTATGCTTTGCTATAAAAAGAACAACAAAAGCAACAGCACATGGTACTTAGAAGAAACTATCAAGGAAAGCATTACATTGTAGCTTTCTTTGTTTAATTCTACCTGGCTGGAAGCTGAGACAACTTACAATTAGATATGAAAATCTCCATATTAACCCGGATCACTTTTTCAAAGCACTTTAACTTTTTATTCAACCAAAGAAAGCTATCATTGCGAAGAATTTATGTGGAATACTACAGCAAGAGAGAGAAAAAATGTGTACAGCTTTCTATTAGAGGGCCATTAGCTCGTTTTAGTTGGACCGCGTTTTTGTGAGGTTTTGCACATCTAGATGTAAGTTGTCTCAGTGAAAGTTTGGGTAATGCCCGCTGTGGATTATTTGCATGCACAGCAAATATGATCAATAATGAATAAAGAAATGACCGAAGGTGTGATTGGTCAGAATAATTGAAATAAGTAATGTCAGCAATTTTAAAAGTGTATAAATTTAGTGTGTTTAGATTAAATAAATCAGAGTTATTTTTTAACTCCAGGTGTTTACTTTAAGTGACCTAACTGTAGAGCTCCGGATTGATCATTCAACAACCAAGGTAGTAACACCTAATGTGAATAATTGACCAAAGAAAATAAAACCAGTTAAAAGAGAGGGAATTTCTTTTTTGCCGACGGCATTCCATGCACATGTGCGTGGACGTGAATCGCGTGTGTGAGCAAGACCAGTGTGTAGTGCTTTGTGACATTTGTATGTGTATTGTTATAATATATGTGCAACACAAAGGCACTTTCATAATAAACACTAAAAAGTGAAGTGAAAAAAAATAAATAAAAAAAAAAAAAAAGTGTGGTGATAAAGACACCTTTATAGTGCTGTGTATTAATAAACAGTGAAAGAGACACTAATATGGCCATGGCCAATGAAGACCAAATTTTCAGCACTTTCAAGGAAAATGTGCGTGAAGTTTTCACCAATGGAAACATCGGCAACATTCCTGACGTCATTATCGAGTCCCTTGCTAGAAGGATGCTACAAGGAAAGAACCCAGGATCATCAGGGAGCAGCTTTATCACGACAGAGTCGGAAAATATGTCTGAGGACGAACCAGAGACTGAAAGTGGGGAAAGTGAGTACCACTTTGTAAAAGGAAAAAGGAGACCGCGCAACAACCCATCAATCACGGAGGATAATGTGAAAAAAAACCAAGCCAGCTATTACTACCAGACACTGGACACAGAAAACAGGTTCATAATCCCAGCAAAGGAAAAGTCAACGAATGAAAAATCGTCGAGACTAGAACCGGGACCAAGCAGACCTCCACCAATAATATAACTATCGTGGATGCCCAAAATACAAGGAAGTCAACATTACCAACGAAAGGAACAGCAGAAGGAGCTCTTTACCAGGGAAGCGGTAAGAAATTACGTCAGGCCAGGTATGTCGTTCTCCCAAATTGTCAGTAACAAACAATATAATAATCCCAAGAAGCCCCAACAATCCACTATAATACCAAAACCTGCCCCAAGGGCAACTCAAGTCAAGGCAACGTAAGCCCCAATGCCATCACAGAAGGAGGCAGATAACTTCTGCACTCAAGAAGCCTAAGCCCTGTTCGGGTGTGATCTTTTCACCCTTATGGGTAAAATTAATAATTTTATTCCCCAATATAGGAAACTTTCTTGCCTTGCAGAAAGGTAGAGTGCTTATCTTCAATTTGCCTTTAGCCTATGTCTAGGGAAATAAGCAAATTGAAGATAATTGCATTAAACTGCAACTCACTTGTTAAAGCAAACTCTTTTGTTTGCCTGTTACAATTGGTAGGCTGAAGTGATTCACCTCAACCTTGTTGCTGTGCATTCGGTGGTTCACCGATTACACGAAATTCATAAATCTGAAAGGCAAAAAGCTGTTAATATCCCGGGCTACTCGGTTCTTGTACCGGCAGCAATAGCGACTAACAAATATTTTAAATAAAACGCAGCTATTGTCCAAAAACGAATGACAAATTTTATTAAATTTAATATCACTTATATACAAGTTAAAATCTAAGCACCTGTACTTCATAAAAAGTGCTGATTCAATTCACACTACATAACTTTCCCAGCAAATTCTAGCAAGCTTGCTACCCAGGAAAATTTTGATAATTTACCTGGGATCATGTTGCGTCTGGCGATCGGTGAGAAAATTATGTGGCGCAACTTGAGTAATGCATTTACGAATAAATTCTAAATTTTACACCTAAAGAAATTCGGGATTTTTAATGCAGTTTGCAGTTTTATACATTCCTCCCGCCTTGAGCTCTGGCTCAAAACAATAATCTTATGATCTATGTATCAATTTATTCGAACTGAACTACTTAGATTGTTACTTAAGCCTATACGAAAATTTCAAATGTTGGTTGCGATACCGCTCTGGCTAATGGGTTACATTCTGTCTGCTTGGTGAATAGTGTTCTCTTCTTAGGTACAGGTATTTCTTGTCGGGTTTGACAACCTTTAGCAGAATTGCTTTTGATGCGCTTGATTAACCAGTAGCCTCTGGCTATGATGATGATGATTAGGCCAGTATATGCAACTGTATATTGATGAACGTCATGACTGGTGGTATGGGGTGGCAGCGTAGCATTTATGTTGAAACTCTTGATTCTCTCTCGTAGGTCTTCGATGTCTTTACTTATGTTTTTTACTGGTGTTGGTTGGTACGTTATTGGAGAAGGTGTAGTATTCAAATGGATGAAGTCGATAAGTTTCCTTAGTGGCGTAAATCCACCCTTTAAATTATTGGAAAAGACATTGTGTCCATGAATAGTGGTGTGTTCATCCCTTATTACACAATTTGACTGTAATGTTATAATTCCAGATCCCTCTATGGTTTTCTGTTCGACATTACCCTTACAAATGATGTTGATTGTGGCAGGAGTAGGTCTCACATATATCCATTTGTTGACAGTTAACAGTTGAATCCACCGTGGTGTCTTACTAATAGCGGTGGCGGAACAAGCGATCTCGAATGGTCCATGACTGAGAACACTGAGTTCACAGGAGCTAGCGTTTGCTCCCTTATTGTAAATGGGGTGTTGTTGTTTACAAATGAATGCCCCGTCGTACGTAACGCAGCCCCTTAAATCATTCTCGGATAAGGGATAGTACTGATCCCGATGTAGACTAATGATTAGGTATCTTTCTATTGATCCTATCATCATGAGCTCGTTGTTTGCCAAAAATGGGATTGGTATTATATGTAGTAGTTCGAATTCGTCGTCCGAAAGCAGCGGGAGTTTTATACGGAATATCATCTGATCCACGCTTATTCGACTTTCGACACTCATCAAGCTGTATATCTTTAACAGGCTGTCTGGCCGTGACGGTAATCGAAGGGTAGTAGGGATATTTTCTTGTATTAATGTGAGTTGTTCCGATAGTTGTTTTTGGCTTAATAACTGTGAATTTATTTTGCCATGATGGGTGTTCATCCCATGAACAATTAACAAGAATTGCTTACCGTCATAATTAGAATCAATGCAATCATGACCTAAAAATAGCTTTCACAACATAAAGCGATTGCATTGATTCACAGTATAAAAAATCTTTACGTTTCTACATACACTACATACATATGTACGAGCGGTTTTTCTTTGTTTTACCAGGTCAGTCAAAAAGCTGACCCGACATTTTTCTTTATTTTTAATCTATATTGAAATAATTCAACATAGCTCTGCTATGTAGAAATTATTTCTTTTTACAAAACAAAAGCTGACCATACATTTTTTTTATTTTTTGATCTATGTTGAAATAATTCAACATAGCTCTGCTATGTAGAAATTATTTCTTTTTAAATATTTTTGTTATTATTGGCATGTTAGCATTTTTTCTTTATTATAAATAGCCTATAGCTTTAAATAAATGAATCGAGTATTATCAAGTACGTTGAGTGTTTCTTTACCAACTTCCCAAGCAACCCAGCGCTTATCCATCCCCCGCCAGTGGTAAGAGGATAAGCCAAGCCAAGTAAATTTAACTCAACACACTGTTCAGTTTCGGTATGTCGTTATAATAAACTTAATTCAACACACCTTTGAATTCTGTTCATGGTCCTTCGAGCCGAGAAAAAGAGAACAACTAAAGATTTAACACACTGTTGAATCTATCTCTTTTTTTACAATCATCCAGCTGAATCATATCATCGCTACAGCAGATTTAACACACTGTTGAATCTAGCTCTTTTTTTTACAATCATCCAGCTGAATCATATCATCGCTACAGCAGACTTAACACACTGTTAAATCTAGCTCTACTTCGCACTCAACCAGAGTGTTAAATCCAAAGCCAAAAGACCGGCACTCTCATTTCTGAGAACTCACAGAGCATCATCTTAAAAAATATATAAAAAAAAAACCGGCAGTATCAACACTAAGATTTGACACACTGTTAAATTTAGCTGTTATCTACGTCTGCAGGGTTTTGAACACACAGAGAAGTCTTTTGGATCCAAAGCATTTCTACGAAAGTTCTCAGGCAAATAGAAATATCGTATCAGCTTCATACAAGAATCCCTACCAAGTAACAAAATAATGACGAAGGTAGAAGAATACATCAAATTTCAAAAAGCAATAGCAAAAAATATATCGGATTTGATCAGAAACTTTACGAAAGACCCCATTGAAAGAAAAACAGATCAATACTTCATAAAAAAACAAAAGACTTGCACGATTACTGGTCTAAGTTCACATCTCTTCACCAAGATATCGAGAACATCATACCACTGAGGACTTGTTCGGAAGGACGTTTGAATTATACAAGGGTGGTATTGAAATGTACGCAAACTATCAAGATGATACATGGAAAACACAAAATCCAGTAGATGAACAACCAGCTAAAACGACACCAGCAACTTCCTCAGTTACTCCAACGGTACCAATTCCTCCAGCAGTATCTTCTATAGCAATAGCTACAAAAACTACTGCGGCAATGGTTAACGATTACACAAACATAACCACATCCATACCACCCGTACAGAGTTACGGGTTTCCGATTCAAACCTCAACTCTACCTGCCACATCCGTGCCGTTTTGGGAGCCTCAACAGCAACTTACATCAGCCTTTTCACATCTAGAGCTTCCAAGGATAAATAACTTCCCCAAGTTACCACCAGTGAAAATTCCTAGGTTCAACGGAGATTATAGAGAGTGGAAATCTTTCATCGATATCTTTTCGAATGTCATCCACAATAACCCTCACCTTAGTGACGTTGAGAAGATGCAATATCTCATCTATCACTTAGAAGGAGATGCCAAAAGAGTAATTTCTCACCTGCAATTAAGTAGTAACAACTACAACACTGCCTTACAATTAATTAAGGCGAGGTTTAATAACAGAAGGAAAATAATCACAACCTATGTGAACACGATAATAGACGCCAAAAAGACTGAGCATAGATGTCAGGAAGACATTATAATGTTATTTGACCTATTAAGGGAATGCTTAGAGGCATTAAAAAACCTGAACTGCAATACGGACGAATGGGGCCCTATAATTGTGTGCATAGCAATGAGGAAGCTAGATTCAGAAAGCCTTCGATTATTTGAGGAAAGCCTCTCACATCCTCGTGAAATGCCATCTGTTCAAGAATTGCTAGAATTCCTAGAAAAAAGGTATCAAGTTTTGGACTGCATTAAAAGTTCAAAACAACCGAAATCAGATGTTTACACCAGAAATTTAAAGAAAACATTCCACACTACATTCAAGAACGCATGTGTCGTATGCAGGAAAGCTCACAATATCTATCAATGCGGAGAATTCAAGCTAATGGGAATTGACCAACGACACGCAGTGGTCAAACAAAACAATCTTTGTCTTAATTGTCTAGCACACAACAAGGCAGAAAGGTGCAAATCAACCAAAACCTGCCTTTTTTGCAAAAAGAAGCACCATCGAAACAGCGAAAAAGGGTTCAATTCCACTCAACCACCTGCTACCAGGGATAAGAACAATCTAGCAGCTCACTTGACGACAAATACATGTCAACATGGAAATGAATCGATATCCACAGCAAAGGATATCATGACCTTTCACACTAGTAACACCAGAATTACACACGTATTATTACCCACTGCTGTAGTGAGGTTAAGAAATGCATTTGGACAAATAGAGTCTTTTAGAGCACTGATAGATCCTGGTTCGCAGGTCTCTCTAATAACAGAAGAGGCTGTTCAAATCATGAAGCTCCAAAAGCATCCAATCAAAGCAACAATACTAGGAGTTGGGGAATCTGAGTCTGCCAAAATTTCCAGCAAGGTAAATATCAAGCTCCAACTCCGAAACAAACAAGACACTTACCTCTCAGTGGAACCACTCGTCTTGTCCAAAGTAAACTCCTACCTTCCTGAAACTCACTTAACTGGAATCAACATTAAGAGATACGAAAACATGGTATTGGCTGATCCAAATTTCAACAAACCAGGTTCCATTGATTTGCTTCTCGGAGCTGACGTGTATGCTAACATTCTAATTGAAGGTGTCAAAACAGGACAACCAGCAGCCCAAAATACAAAATTAGGATGGATTGTTTTTGGCAGTATTCCAAATACCTGGCAGGAAACAACCAAACTCACAAGTCTTCTATCACTCGCAGAAATTCAAGACCAACTTGAAAAATTCTGGCAAATTGAAGACAGTACTCCAGTAACTCAAACCAATGACATATGCGAAGAACACTTCAGAAAAACGCATAAACGAGAAGAGGAAGGAAGATACGTGGTACGATTGCCTTTTAAAGATGATAAGGGACAGTTAGGCCAATCTAAAAATGTAGCCACTGCTCGCCTAATCCAAATGGAGAAGAAATTAAGCAAAAATCCACACTTGCAAATTGAATACAACAACTTTTTGAAGGAATATCTGGCTTTGGGGCATATGAGCCCAGCAAAACCATATAAGGGAGATGTATCTATGGTATATTACTTGCCACATCATGCCGTGTTTAAAAAGGACAGCACTACTACCAAAACACGTGTTGTATTTGATGCATCCTGCAAAACTGAATCTGGATATAGCCTTAACGACTTACTACACAGTGGGCCAAAGATTCAGCAGGATCTTACAGAAATACTTTTAAGATGGAGAAAACATCGGTACGTTTATACAGCCGATATTGAGAAAATGTTCAGGCAAATCAGCGTCGCTAAAGAGGATAGAGATTATCAAAGGATACTTTGGCGACAGCTACCAGGGGAGCCAATCCAAGAATTCACACTAAATACAGTAACATACGGAACTGGTCCTGCTTCATATATCGCAGTCAAAACTCTCAAGCAGCTGACAGAAGATGAAGGCACCCAGCTTCCTATTGGGCGGAAAGTTCTAAATTCCGACTTCTATATAGACGACATGTTAACAGGCGCAAACACAAAACAAGAAGCCCGTGAGTTACAAAGGCAAATAAATTTGTTACTAAAGAAAGGAGGATTCAATCTTAGAAAATGGACGTCGAATGATGAGGGACTTTTGAGTGATATCCCCGAAGATATAATAGAAAAGGGGATTCTTGAAATAAAGGAAGCTGACACAATAAAGGCTTTAGGAATTCATTGGAATCCCAAACGAGATGAACTGCAATTTAAATTGAAACTTGAAGGTTCCAATGCAACTCTGACAAAAAGAGCTATGCTATCTAAAATTGCCACCATATTCGATCCCTTAGGATGGCTGTCTCCTGTGACATTAACCGCAAGGTTAATAATGCAGGCTCTTTGGAGAACTGGCACAGATTGGGACGAACAGCCACCCTTTGAAATTGTTAAGGCTTGGAAAAACTTAGAAAGTGAACTGCATGAAATACAATCGCTTAGAATACCGCGCTGGATAAATTACCGTGTGGGTCGGCAATTGCAGCTTCACGGATTTTGTGATGCCTCGGAAAAGGGTTACGCAGCAGTCATATATTCTCGCACAACGGACTCATTCGGAAAAATCCATACGACCCTATTAACAGCCAAAACTAAGGTAGCACCGACAAAACAAAAAATAACATTACCACGCATGGAAATTTGCGGTGCCTTGATGTTAGCACGACTACTCAAATCCGCCATCACTACCTTAGGAATAAATTCGCCCACGGTATTTGCATGGTGCGACTCTGAAATAGTCTTGGCATGGATCGCAAAGGACCCAAATACTCTTCACACTTTCGTTGCGAATAGGACATCGGAAATTCAAAGACTTTTCTTGACAAACATTTGGAAGCATGTCTCATCTCAAGAAAATCCAGCAGACGTGGCTTCGAGGGGTACTAATCCAAGTAAGCTCATTGCACACAGTATATGGTGGAAAGGCCCGCTTTGGCTTGCAAAATCACCAGAAGCTTGGCCTTCAAGGAAATTTAACATCCTGACGAACGAAGAAGTTAAAAGGACGATAAAGGTTCTACATGCAGCAGTAAAATTCGCAGACATATCTAACTGCTCTACCTTAACTCATCAAGTAAGAGTAATAGCATACTGTCAACGTTTCATCAACAACTGCAGGCTACCAAAGGCCCAAAAAAGGATTCAACATCTGTCCACAGAAGAATTAAGAATCTCTAAAACCTGCATAGTCAAAATTGTGCAGCAAGAATCGTTCTTTGAAGAAATAAACACCCTAAAACAGGGAAACCAAGAGGGAGTTCTAAGAGTAGGAGGTAGGATACAGAATGCCAACCTCTCAGCCGACGCAAAGCATCAAGTTCTACTTCCTCAGAACCACAATGTAACTAACCTCATCATTGACCATGCGCATCTCCAGACTCTACATGGCGGCACACAGCTTATTCTAAACTACCTAAGAATGCAATACTGGATAATAAATTCCAAAAGTAGGGTACAAGCCAGAATACATAGATGCATAACATGCTTGAGACATCGGCAGAACTCTACCCAGCAACTCATGGGGAACCTACCAGCTGTAAGAATAATTCCTTCCCCACCATTCTCCCACTGTGGGGTTGATTATGCTGGACCCTTCCTAACAAAATTGTCAAAAGGAAGAGGCACTAAAACTATAAAGGGCTATATCTCCCTATTTATATGTATGGTGACCAAGGCAGTTCACCTCGAATTAGTCAGTGATCTTACTACAGATGGCTTTCTGGCGGCATATAAAAGATTTGTTGCACGCCGGGGAAATTGCAGGGAAATATACAGTGACAATGGAACGAATTTTGTTGGCGCACGAAACAAAATGAACAAGGAGCTGAAGCTTGCAATTGATCACTCCACTAGACAAGCTGCAGAGGTTCTAGCAAATGACGGGACAGAGTGGAAGTTCATCCCACCTGGCAGCCCACATTTCGGGGGTCTCTGGAAGGCTGGTGTTAAATCAGTCAAAGGCCATCTCAAGCGGGTTCTAGGCGAAACACTGCTAACATACGAAGAATTTAGCACGATATTGTACCAAGTTGAGGCCTGTCTAAACTCAAGACCAATTTGCCAACAGTCGAGTGATCCCACAGACTTAGAACCATTAACACCAGGCCACTTTTTGATTGGTCGACCGATAATAGCACCACCAGAGCCCGATATAAGCAACACGCAGGTTCATCAGAGGTGGAAGTTAGTTACCAAACTACAGCAAGATATTTGGAATAGATGGTCGCAAGAATATTTGTCCTTGCTACAACAAAGGAGCAAGTGGAAAACCGAAGGCAATAATCCTGATATCGGCGAGCTGGTACTAGTGAAAGACGACAATTTACCACCACAAAGATGGTCACTAGGTCGAATTGTGCAACTTCATCCAGGAGAAGATGGTATCGTCCGGGTTGTGTCAATCAAATACAAAAATGACATAAAGAAGCGTCCGCTCAACAAGCTTTGTCAGCTACCCATCGATACATACACATCGTCAAGAGCACCTGAGCTCAAAACTCTTGCCACATTGACAACCCTTTCTAACGCTAGGCATAAGCCAGGCACCACTCGCAGTAGATCACATATCAGCAATATTCAGCCTGAACCAGAACTTTGGTCTAGATCAGAGCATTTTGATCAGCCATCAACATATGCAATAAAAATCAAAACAGACGATTCACCACACTCACCAAAAAGAAGGAAAATCAAGATTGCACCCTGCACGTGGGCTACTAAGCTACTACACTCGGTTTTTATAATACTATACTGGATAGCTACAGTTTTTGGCCAGAGTTATGAGATTTTTCATCTCAAAACTGGTTTGTATATCGAGAACTTGGGTTCTGCACAAATCAAAAGAGGAAACCTTAGGTTTCAGATTACCTTTCCAACAAGCGAGGTAATTGAAGATCAAAAAATGATAGACACAACCTGGACCCAAATAAGAGATATGTGCGAGAAAACTAAGACTCTTACTGACATCACTCACTGTGGTATACTTTTGGAACATATGTCAGCAAGAAGGCAAAACCTGATGAAGGCCACTGATGAAATCGTTCAACTATTCCAGCGTAAGTCTAGAGGAAGGAGAGGTTTACTCGGAGATGTACTAACAAGCATTTTTGGGGTCAATGACAAGGTTTATACATACTTAGAATTACTGCAGCATAATCAGGAAGGCCTTCTACAAACAACTAACCAACAGGTATTGCTCATTAACTCCAAGATCAACCAATCTAACTACATCATTGGCGAGAAGCTGAAACAGCTCGACTCACGATTGTCTCAAGTCATTGCCTCACTTAATGAAATGGCTACATGGTTCAGCAAGGCCGACCACAACAGGATCAGCATTGAGGTAATATCCACCTATTTCAGCGCTGAAGATTACTATGACGAGTTACCAGAAAAATATAAACGATGGTTGAATGCCATTCACCAACACGGTCATCTCCTAGACTTTATTACGCCACATCAAATCAAAAGGGCAATAGAGGATACTTCAATTAAGCTAGGCTCTAATCTCCTCATATCAGAAACACCTCAATCTCGACTAGACATCAAAGCAGAAAATAATACATTAAAACTGTATGGCTACCTGAACATAATAGAAAGAAATGCATATGAACTCATGCATGTTACACCAATACCACAAATGATCAATAACAATTCGTTTGCTATTATAGACCTGAAACTATCTACTTTTGCTGTCAACTTTAATCACCAACTCTACTTTAACTTGAAAGAGGAAGAGTTGAAATCGTGTACAATGATAGGTAATCACACCTATCTTTACGCTCCGACATTTGTGCATAGCATTGAAGACAGTCCATCGTGTATTGTTGACGAGCTTTACAATCGCCATACAGCATCTATTTGTGAAATGCGGAAGGTACAACTGACTGGAGCTGTTTGGAAGGCATTGATGATGAAAAATACCTGGCTATACATCACCAAGGAGCCCAAGGTTGTAGCAATAATCTGCAACGGAACAAGAAAAGAATTGCTTCTCAATGCCACTGGAATCATCCACCTTTATGAGGACTGCTCTTTAAAAACAAAAGAAATAACCCTGAAAACTGCGATAGATCAGCAATTTGAGGTTGTCACGAGTCACATAAAGCAAACATCTCCGGTGATAACAGAGATCAACACCACAGAGGTCTCTCACATCCTCCAATCTGGAGTATTAATTCATCCAAATCAACAGATCATGGATTATGCACTAGCACCAGAGCTACCATTCACCCAAACAATGCACAAGGCATTAGCAGTCCATACAGCTGCGACGACCAGCCTTTTCGTCTTTGTTCTACTAGGCATTTGCGTTTACAAATACTGGAGCAAACTTAAGTGGTTCTTCAAAACCTACAAGAAGGATGAAATTCAACCCTCCTCATCTAGTACGCAGGCAGATTCTCAGCCTTCAATTCAGCAACAATTTGACAAGGTTCTTGCATCCGCCCGGCCCCAACATGTTCATCCCATGAACAATTAACAAGAATTGCTTACCGTCATAATTAGAATCAATGCAATCATGACCTAAAAACAGCTTTCACAACATAAAGCGATTGCATTGATTCACAGTATAAAAACTCTTTACGTTTCTACGTACACTACATACATATGTACGAGCGGTTTTTCTTTGTTTTACCAGGTCAGTCAAAAAGCTGACCCGACATTTTTCTTTATTTTTAATCTATATTGAAATAATTCAACATAGCTCTGCTATGTAGAAATTATTTCTTTTTACAAAACAAAAGCTGACCATACATTTTTTTTATTTTTTGATCTATGTTGAAATAATTCAACATAGCTCTGCTATGTAGAAATTATTTCTTTTTAAATACTTTTGTTATTATTGGCATGTTAGCATTTTTTCTTTATTATAAATAGCCTATAGCTTAAAATAAATGAATCGAGTATTATCAAGTACGTTGAGTGTTTCTTTACCAACTTCCCAAGCAACCCAGCGCTTATCCATCCCCCGCCAGTGGTAAGAGGATAAGCCAAGCCAAGTAAATTTAACTCAACACACTGTTGAGTTTCGGTACGTCGTTATAATAAACTTAATTCAACACACCGTTGAATTCTGTTCAGGTATCTATAATCACATCTAACAAGTTAGATTCAATCCTCTGGTACTTGTTTAGAACTAGCGTCAATTGCAGTGCTAATGCCATAAACGATTGTGTTGCTCTTTGTTGATGCAACTCGGTGTTAATGTTATGCAATTGGGCAATGGATTGATTAAGGTACTTATCGAAGTGCCTTAGTTGAGCCACCGTAGCCTCTTGTGATCGTTGTACGAGGTTGACTGTTGAATCTAAGATATAGGTATGATTCTTCATCAGCGCCATAAGGTGCACATCATTTTCCTTCAGATCCTCTATGATTTGTGACATGTGGTTAGCATATTCGGAATCCAACACTCCGAATAATGCATTAGCTACGTTACCCACAATATTCAAAGCACCTCTCTTAGTTCGTGGCCTACTCTGGTGTAAGAGTAACTCATTGTTACTTGTGATTTCCTCTAATGCGGCTTTAAATTGTTCCATGATGGGGCCACACTGATCCCATTCCTTCATCAAGTTACAACCTTCTTGGAGCCTTTCTACACCTCGGCTAATAGTATTTAACTCGGCCCATAATGTGCTAGTATTGTAGTAGATCACCAACTTCCATTCATTTGATACCAGTTGAGTATTCCCCAAATTTTCAAAATATAGTCCTGGCGGCGTATCGAACGGTTTGATCTGAATTTGTCCCATGATTGGCAAGATTAAACATGTAAGTAGGGTCAGACCCATGGCTGTACCACCACGCAACGGTCTTTTAATTGCAATTGAGGTGTCCGAATTCGTTTGATTGTTGCGCTTACTTGGGGATGTCGTCGACATATCATCTTCTCTCAATCTTTTTGTTGCTGTAGATTCTGCGCAGTCTGTCTCAGATTCTAGAGGTAAGGGAGCCAACTTATGTATGGGTCTTCTTATAACTCCCTTGGATGTTTTGATATCCGCAACTCGTACCAAACCATCTTCACCCTTGATGACTCTTTCAATTCTTCCTAAATGCCATGCTGCAGGAGGGATATTGTCTTCCTTCACTATCACCATCATTCCGGGTTGTGCGTTTGTGCATTGTTGCTTCCACTTATAGCGATGCTGTAGTTCGCTGAGGTACTCTCTGGACCATCTATACCAGAACTGGTTTTTCAAGTGGTTTACCAGTTTCCACCTCTGGTGCAGCCCTAGGTTTAGCGGCCGTACTTGGGGGTCGGTAATTGGCGTCGTCGGTTCTCCAATCAGAATGTGACCTGGTGTAAGTGCCGCAAAGTCATCTGGGTAGGATGACATTGGTGTTAAAGGACGTGAATTTAGAATTGCTTCGATCTCAACCAATACCGTTTCTAATTCTTCGTAGGTTAAGTTGGCGGCTTCGAGGTTTGGTCGCCGTAGATGCTTGGCTGATTTAACAGCAGCTTCCCACAAGCCTCCAAAGTGTGGCGCTCTGAGCGGTATGAAATGAAACTCAATAGCCCTAGTACTGCAAAAACCCTGTATCTGCTCTTGTGATTTTTGATCATAGATGCTGGTGTTCAATTCCTGGAGCTTCTTTTTGGCACCGACGAAATTCGTAGCATTGTCACAGTATAAGTTACGACAATTACCTCTTCTACCTATGAAACGTTTAAGCGCTCATATGAAGGCTTCTGTAGTTAAATCTGTTACTATCTCAAAATGAATAGCCTTTGTCGCGAAGCAGCAGAACACAGCAATATAAGATTTTTGTGGTCGTTTTCCTCGAAGTTTGTAGTGCGTCCAACAGGGTCCAAAAAAGTCCACTCCGGATTTTATAAATGGTCGCGCTGGCTTGTCTCGATGTTCAGGAAGGTTTCCCATAAATTGTGATAACATTTTCGGCTTAGCCCGCGCGCAGCGCACGCACCTTTGAACTATGGCTCGTGCGATACTTTTGCCCTTAATGGGCCAAAATCTTTGGCGGGTTATAGCTAGCAGTGCTTGTGGCGCGAAATGAAGGTGGTTAATATGAAGATTGGTCATCAGTAGACGCGTGACGTTATGAGCGTATGGTAATAAAATCGGATGCTTAGCATCATATGACAAATTCGCGGCCTCCAGTCTTCCTCCAACGCGTAACAATCCGGCTTCATCTGAAAATGGGCTAAGGCTACTTAATAGGCTGCTGGTGCTAATGTGGCCTGAATGTTCTAGTTCCTTTTGCTCAGTTGGAAATTCTTCGTCTTGTGCCTTTTTTATCATTACAGTAAGCGCCTCATCTAATTCTATAGTGGTAGGTTTGCGATTTAGGCATCGATTTTCCTTTTGCTTGCGAGTGTTTGAAATGAATCTCCGAATATATGCGATTATCCTCTGCCATCTATCGAATGTATTTTGATGATCTATCAAATCCATAAAATGTGGGGTATCACTAACTGTTGCCACTATCGCCTTGATTTCCCTTTGCTCTAAGCTCGTCTGCGTGCGTTTGTAGGGTGCTGGCCATCCGTCTTCTGCGCCATGTAGAAACAGTGGGCCGTAGAACCATAATGAGTTGGACGCTAGCTTTTCTGGTGGAACTCCTCTCGAAACGATGTCCGCTGGGTTGTGCCTAGACCCTACATGTCTCCATTGCTCTTGTGTGGTTAATTCTTGTATTGTCGCAATTCTGTTGGCTACAAAGGTTTGGTACGAGGCTGCTGCCGAGTTAATCCATGCAAGTACAATTTCTGGATCGGTCCAATAAAAAGTTTTTACTTCCGGTAACTGCAGATCTCGAAGAACGTTTCTACATACACTACATACATATTGTTACGCGCCACAAAGTGATACAAGCGACATCTATTGGGAATGGAAGCAACTTTAGGTTAGTGACATCCTAGTAAACTGGGTTTGGAGAATGGAATATTCAGGAAGGTTCTAGGATAATTCGTAGAGTATAAATACGGCGCTGCTCACATCCAGGAGGCGAGTATTATTTCAGACAGCGAAGTGAACGAAGTAAACTATTTGGATTGCGATAATTAGAAGTACAGTACTAGCGATAAATAAAGAGTTGATTTGATAATTATTTGTGAATTTGTGAGAGTAAACAGTAAAACTAAATAAAGAAAGAACTTTTGAATTATACTGAAATATTGTGTTTTAAATAGCGAACTAAGGCCACGCTCGTAACAACTGGTGTCAGAAGTAAAATAAAATCGCGAAATAAAGTGGAGGCATTTGACTTTGAAATTCAAAGAGTGATTAATTTGGTGAAATCGTGTGAAACTTTCCTGCTTTAAGTGAAAATTCCGAAAGATAATTTTATATTAAACTGTGAGTGAATTATCAAAGTAATGGGACGCAAACTAGAGGAGCTTCGCATACAGGAATTGAAAGTGGAGTTGGAGAAGCGGTCATTGCAAACGACAGGTCTAAAGAATGTTCTAGTCGAGCGACTTAGACAAGCTTTGATAGAGGAAGAAAAGAATCCTGAGACATACATTTTCGAGGAAGAATCAGAAACTGAAGAAGAGCCTGCGATGTACATAGAACAGCTTTTGGGTACTTTAATGACCAAAATGGAGCTTTCAACCCTGCAGGTGAAGAATGCTCTTGAGGAACAAAAGAATGCTTTTGAGGAACAAAAGAATTCTCTAGAAGCCCGTTTCGACGAACAAAAGAATGCTTTCGAGGAACAAAAGAATTCTCTCAAATCCCGTTTAGATGAGCAGAAGAATTCTCTGGAAGCCCGTTTGGACGAACAAAAGAATGCTTTTGAGGAACAAAAGAATTCTCTGGAATCCCGTCTAGATGAACAAAAGAATTCTCTAGAAGCCCGTTTGGACGAACAAAAGAATTCTTTGCAGAATTGTCTAGAAACTTGTTTGGAGGAACAGAAGACTTTTCTTAAGAATTCATTAGACGAGCAAAATGTAAAAATTGAAGGAATCCAGCAAGAAGTGCTAGAAGTTCAACAACAAGTGTCGGAAGTACAACAAAAAGTCACCGAACAGCTTGACAACTTTAAATCAGATTTGGAGAAGATGAAGCATCGACAACCACGGCACGAAGGAATTGAAATATCCAATGCAGGCAGAATGAAACCTCCAATATTTGATGGACAAAATTCGTGGCATATTTTCAAGAGACAATTCGAGGCTGCTTCCGAAGTAAACGGATGGAATGATGCAGACAAAGCTACAGCTCTCGTATTAGCACTTCGAGGTTCTGCATCAGAGCTTTTACAAACTATACCGATAGAAAGGCAACGTGATATACTTCATTAGTACAGGCGATAGAGTTACGTTATGGAGATGAACACATGCAGCAAGTATATCGCCTACAGCTACGCAACAGGATTCAAAAGCATGGCGAATCACTACAACAACTGCAGGCTGATGTGGAAAGATTAGCTTATCTCTGATACTCTAGCGTAAATGCGGATTTCCTTAATGAAGTGGCAACAGAAGCATTTGTGAACGCTATTGCAGATCAAAATTTACAACAAGCGTTGAGGCTAGCAGGAAAGAAATCAACAGCAGAAGCACTAGCCTATGCACTAGCGTATGAATCTGCCAGGCAAGCTTCTCGAAGTGCAGTACGAGTGAGAGAAATTTCGGTGGAGGAATGTACTTGTAATAGAATGCAGCCATCACAGAGCAATTCTTCACGTGGTATTCTGCGATGCTGGAATTGTAATAGACCAGGACACCTCCAAAGGGACTGCAGAAAACGCCGTCGAACAGAATCACCAGAAGAGGAGGACAGAACAGAATGCCAAAGATGTCGAGCCAGGGAGCAAGCTATTCGGGGAGAGCCTAGAAATCAAACACCGACTAGTCGCATCAGCTCCCCTGTTCAGCAGTCGGAAAACATGTAAAAACCAACTTCGGGGGGCAGAAGTTGGTTGGTAGAGTCGACAGCCCCGAAGTCATCATTCAGATAGCCCAGTTGCAGAGAAATAATAGCAGTCTTGTTATATATGGAAGTGTAGGGAAAAATGACTGCGTTGTCACTATCGACACTGGAGCTTCGAGATCAATTATTAGAGCGGATCTTGTCAAGAACAAATGGCTTCACAATACCACCAAATATTTACTAAGAACAGCAACTGGAGCCGCAGCACAAGTTTTTGGAGAAATAACTTTGGATATTCAACTAGGTGAACTACTATTTCCTCACAATTTCCTAGTTTCAGACATAATGGATGAATGCATCCTTGGAGTAGACTTTATGACCAGATATAAAATAAATTTAGATGTCGGAGAACGAATACTCAAATATGGCAACATAGAAATTCCTATGAGACTAGGAGGAGGAACAGATTATCCTGCAAAATTAAGGACGATGGTCTGTGAGAATATGACTCTCTCTGCATTCTCGGAGACGCTAGTATGGACAAAGCTTACTGATGACATCGGGACCTGCCGATTCTATCTGGTGGAGCCTAACCCCACAAAAGTAACATCGAACATCATCGTTGGTAAGACTTTAGTGAAGGCAGAAGGCGCAACATTAATTCCAGTCAGAGTGCTCAACACATCCGAAAATGAGGTACAACTAAAAGAAGGTGCTATAATTGGAAAGTGTGAGCCTGTTTATCAGATTGTTAATTTGGAAAATGGTAGTAATATTAAGGAGGCAATACGTATACCAGCTACTACTCAACAGGTTCAGAAACTTCTTTCATCTAGTGCCTTAAGTGAACAGCAATACAACGATGCCAAAGATATGATCGATGAATTTTCGGAATTATTTGCAATGAATGATGATGATTTCGGCAAAACAAATCTTGTCCAGCATCGGATCAATACAGGAGATTCTAGGCCCATTCGGCAACCACCACGAAGACTACCATTAGCCAAATAACCAGAAGTTGCAGATATGATAAATTCCATGAAAGAACAAGGCATAATTGAGGAATCTAACAGCCCTTGGACATCGCCAGTTGTTTTGGTCAGGAAAAAGGATGGCAGCACCCGATTCTGTGTGGACTACCTACCGCCAACTAAATAATGTAACAAGAAAGGATAGCTATCCATTACCAAGGATTGATGACACATTGGACACCCTTTCCGGAGCGCAATGGTTTTCCACATTGGATTTGAAGAGCGGTTACTGGCAAGTGGAAATACATCCCGAGGACCGAGACAAGACTGCTTTCCCAGTTGGAAGTGGCTTATGGCAATTCAAAGTTATGCCATTTGGATTAAGTAATGCTCCAGCCACATTCGAACGACTCATGGAATGTGTTTTACGAGGATTAACCTGGAAAACATGTCTTGTCTACTTAGATGACATAATTGTGATCGGAAGGACATTCGAGGAACATAAAAACAACTTACGGGACGTACTTCAAAGACTGAGAGATGCGAAACTGAAGCTCAGTACGAATAAATGTGCTCTATTCAAGAATGAAGTAAAATATTTGGGGCATATAGTTTCATCACAAGGAGTAAAAACTGATCCAGAGAAGATAAGAGCTGTGAAAAATTGGCCTGTTCCAAAAGACAAACATCAATTAAGGCGATTCGTAAAAGGTTTTGCAGATATAGCAAGGAGCCTACATCAACTTACAGAAAAAGGAAAGCCGTTCATATGGTCAGATAAATGTAACGAGAGTTTTGCAAATTTGAAGCAACAGCTCTGTGGAACTCCAGTGCTTCACTATCCAAAGCTGGGAAAAACTTTTATATTGGACACGGATGCCAGCAATGTAGGTATTGGTGCAGTGCTTTCACAGGAGGAGTATGGTCAAGAGGTGCCAGTAGCTTATTTTAGCAAAGCACTCTCAAAATCAGAGAGAAATTATTGTGCTACAAGGAAAGAGCTACTTGCCATTGTAAACTCAACCAAGCATTTCCATAAATATCTCTATGGGCAGAAATTTATCCTCCGCACTGACCATGCAGCGCTTAAATGGCTTTTGCAGTTTAAGAACCCTGAGGGGCAAGTGGCGAGATGGATAGAGCGACTCCAAACTTATGACTTTGAAATCCAACACCGAAGAGGACGTATCCATGGAAATGCAGACGCCCTTTCACGACGTCCATGCAAAGTTGAATGCAAACATTGCGTTCGGCTGGAAGGAAAAGAAACGGAGGAAACTATACAGCTGATGACGCTGGAACCATCGACAGGTTGGAACAACGAGAGCTTGCGAACAGCTCAACGGGAAGACCCAGACATAGCACCTATTCTTGCTTGGAAAGAAGACATGGAAAGACCACAATGGCAAGATATCTCGGAGAGGAGTGAGAAACTGAAGAGCTACTGGGCTCAATGGAACTCTCTTCACGTTGAATGTGGTATATTGAAGCGCAAGTGGGAATCAACTAACGGCGAGTCATTCCGAATGCAAATAGTCGTGCCAGCATCCCAGGTCAAAGATGTTCTAGAAGAAATGCACAGTGGATCATCTGGAGGACATTTGGGGGTGAATAAAACAATTTCCAAAATACGTGAAAGGTTTTATTGGTTACATATGCGAGAGGATGTTGAGGAATGGTGCCGCAGATGCACTATCTGTGCTTCTTGCAAAGGACCACCACACAGAAGTAGAGGAGAAATGCATAAGTATAATGTAGGAGCCCCATTTGAAAGGATAGCCGTAGACATCGCTGGACCTTTTCCAGAAACAGATAACGGTAACCGTTATATATTAGTTGCTATTGACTATTTCAGTAAATGGCCTGAAGCTTATGCAATCCCTAATCAAGAGTTTACCACAGTAGTGGATCAAGTAGTAATGAATTGGGTCAGTAGATTTGGTGTTCCTCATGAACTTCATTCGGACCAAGGATGGAACTTCGAATCATGGACTTTCCAAGAGATGTGTAAAATTCTGGGAATAAGAAAAACCAGAACAACTCCTCTGCATCCACAATCTGATGGCATGGTAGAGCGCTTCAACAGAACATTGGTCGAGCATCTAAAGAAAGTAGTCGACTATCACCAACGCGATTGGGATCGACATATTCCCATGTTCTTAATGGCTTATCGATCAGCTGTACACAACACGACCGGACAAACTCCAGCAAAAGTGATATTCGGAAAGGAGATGCGTTTACCTAGCGATCTCAAGTTTGGTACACCCAGAGGTGAACAAAAGTTACCAGACGATTATGTATCGGAACTTAGACAACGATTAGCTGATGTACACGAAGTCACGAGAGCAAAATTAGCAATAAATACCGATCGGATGAAGACCCGCTATGACTTACGTGCTAACTCAGCAGGATTTAATGAAGGTGACCTTGTTTGGCTGTACAACCCGAAACGACTTAAGGGACGTTCTCCCAAATTACAACAACACTGGGAAGGACCGTATTCAGTAGTGACTAGAATAAATGACGTAGTATATAGGATTCAGCGGGGTACAAGAGGCAAACGGAAAATCGTTCATCTAGATCGTTTATGTCAAAACTGCGAGCATCAAGACCGTGGATCACCTGTTGTTCGGGACGAACAATTTTAAGAAGGGGGCAAGGTTACGCGCCACAAAGTGATACAAGCGACATCTATTGGAAATGGAAACAACTTTAGGTTAGTGACATCCTAGTAAACTGGGTTTGGAGAATGGAATATTCAGGAAGGTTCTAGGATAATTCGTAGAGTATAAATACGGCGCTGCTCACATCCAGGAGGCGAGTATTATTTCAGACAGCGAAGTATTATTTCAGACAACGAAGTAAACTATTTGGATTGCGATAATTAGAAGTACAGTACTAGCGATAAATAAAGAGTTGATTTGATAATTATTTGTGAATTTGTGAGAGTAAACAGTAAAGCTAAATAAAGAAAGAACTTTTGAATTATACTGAAATATTGTGTTTTAAATAGCGAACTAAGGCCACGCTCGTAACAATATGTACGAGCGGTTTTTCTTTGTTTTACCAGGTCAGTCAAAAAGCTGACCCGACATTTTTCTTTATTTTTAATCTATATTGAAATAATTCAACATAGCTCTGCTATGTAGAAATTATTTCTTTTTACAAAACAAAAGCTGACCATACATTTTTTTTATTTTTTGATCTATGTTGAAATAATTCAACATAGCTCTGCTATGTAGAAATTATTTCTTTTTAAATATTTTTGTTATTATTGGCATGTTAGCATTTTTTCTTTATTATAAATAGCCTATAGCTTTAAATAAATGAATCGAGTATTATCAAGTACGTTGAGTGTTTTCTTCCCAAGCAACCCAGCGCTTATCCATCCCCGCCAGTGGTAAGAGGGTAAGCCAAGCCAAGTAAATTTAACTCAACACACTGTTGAGTTTCGGTACGTCGTTATAATAAACTTAATTCAACACACCGTTGAATTCTGTTCAGGTATCTATAATCACATCTAACAAGTTAGATTCAATCCTCTGGTACTTTTTTAGAACTAGCGTCAATTGCAGTGCTAATGCCATAAACGATTGTGTTGCTCTTTGTTGATGCAACTCGGTGTTAATGTTATGCAATTGGGCAATGGATTGATTAAGGTACTTGTCGAAGTGCCTTAGTTGAGCCACCGTAGCCTCTTGTGATCGTTGTACGAGGTTGACTGTTGAATCTAAGATATAGGTATGATTCTTCATCAGCGCCATAAGGTGCACATCATTTTCCTTCAGATCCTCTATGATTTGTGACATGTGGTTAGCATATTCGGAATCCAACACTCCGAATAATGCATTAGCTACGTTACCCACAATATTCAAAGCACCTCTCTTAGTTCGTGGCCTACTCTGGTGTAAGAGTAACTCATTGTTACTTGTGATTTCCTCTAATGCGGCTTTAAATTGTTCCATGATGGGGCCACACTGATCCCATTCCTTCATCAAGTTACAACCTTCTTGGAGCCTTTCTACACCTCGGCTAATAGTATTTAACTCGGCCCATAATGTGCTAGTATTGTAGTAGATCACCAACTTCCATTCATTTGATACCAGTTGAGTATTCCCCAAATTTTCAAAATATAGTCCTGGCGGCGTATCGAACGGTTTGATCTGAATTTGTCCCATGATTGGCAAGATTAAACATGTAAGTAGGGTCAGACCCATGGCTGTACCACCACGCAACGGTCTTTTAATTGCAGTTGAGGTGTCCGAATTCGTTTGATTGTTGCGCTTACTTGGGGATGTCGTCGACATATCATCTTCTCTCAATCTTTTTGTTGCTGTAGATTCTGCGCAGTCTGTCTCAGATTCTAGAGGTAAGGGAGCCAACTTATGTATGGGTCTTCTTATAACTCCCTTGGATGTTTTGATATCCGCAACTCGTACCAAACCATCTTCACCCTTGATGACTCTTTCAATTCTTCCTAAATGCCATGCTGCAGGAGGGATATTGTCTTCCTTCACTATCACCATCATTCCGGGTTGTGCGTTTGTGCATTGTTGCTTCCACTTATAGCGATGCTGTAGTTCGCTGAGGTACTCTCTGGACCATCTATACCAGAACTGGTTTTTCAAGTGGTTTACCAGTTTCCACCTCTGGTGCAGCCCTAGGTTTAGCGGCCGTACTTGGGGGTCGGTAATTGGCGTCGTCGGTTCTCCAATCAGAATGTGACCTGGTGTAAGTGCCGCAAAGTCATCTGGGTAGGATGACATTGGTGTTAAAGGACGTGAATTTAGAATTGCTTCGATCTCAACCAATACCGTTTATAATTCTTCGTAGGTTAAGTTGGCGGCTTCGAGGTTTAGTCGCCGTAGATGCCTGGCTGATTTAACAGCAGCTTCCCACAAGCCTCCAAAGTGTGGCGCTCTGGGCGGTATGAAATGAAACTCAATAGCCCTAGTACTGCAAAAACCCTGTATCTGCTCTTGTGATTTTTGATCATAGATGCTGGTGTTCAATTCCTGGAGCTTGTTTTTGGCACCGACGAAATTCGTAGCATTGTCACAGTATAAGTTACGACAATTACCTCTTCTACCTATGAAACGTTTAAGCGCTCATATGAAGGCTTCTGTAGTTAAATCTGTGACTATCTCAAAATGAATAGCCTTTGTCGCGAAGCAGCAGAACACAGCAATATAAGATTTTTGTGGTCGTTTTCCTCGAAGTTTGTAGTGCGTCCAACAGGGTCCAAAAAAGTCCACTCCGGAATTTATAAATGGTCGCGCTGGCTTGTCTCGATGTTCAGGAAGGTTTCCCATAAATTGTGATAACATTTTCGGCTTAGCCCGCGCGCAGCGCACGCACCTTTGAACTATGGCTCGTGCGATACTTTTGCCCTTAATGGGCCAAAATCTTTGGCGGGTTATAGCTAGCAGTGCTTGTGGCGCGACATGAAGGTGGTTAATATGAAGATTGGTCATCAGTAGACGCGTGACGTTATGAGCGTATGGTAATAAAATCGGATGCTTAGCATCATATGACAAATTCGCGGCCTCCAGTCTTCCTCCAACGCGTAACAATCCGGCTTCATCTGAAAATGGGCTAAGGCTACTTAATGGGCTGCTGGTGCTATTGTGGCCTGAATGTTCTAGTTCCTTTTGCTCAGTTGGAAATTCTTCGTCTTGTGCCTTTTTTATCATTACAGTAAGCGCCTCATCTAATTCTATAGTGGTAGGTTTGCGATTTAGGCATCGATTTTCCTTTTTCTTGCGAGTGTTTGAGATGAATCTCCGAATATATGCGATTATCCTCTGCCATCTATCGAATGTATTTTGATGATCTATCAAATCCATAAAATGTGGGGTATCACTAACTGTTGCCACTATCGCCTTGATTTCCCTTTGCTCTAAGCTCGTCTGCGTGCGTTTGTAGGGTGCTGGCCATCCGTCTTCTGCGCCATGTAGAAACAGTGGGCCGTAGGACCATAATGAGTTGGACGCTAGCTTTTCTGGTGGGACTCCTCTCGAAACGATGTCCGCTGGGTTGTGCCTAGACCCTACATGTCTCCATTGCTCTTGTGTGGTTAATTCTTATATTGTCGCAATTCTGTTGGCTACAAAGGTTTGGTACGAGGCTGCTGCCGAGTTAATCCATGCAAGTACAATTTCTGAATCGGTCCAATAAAAAGTTTTTACTTCCGGTAACTGCAGATCTCGAAGAACCCGGTGAACCAGTTCAGCCATTAGTTTTGCTGCACATAACTCAAGTCTGGGGACAGTAAGTGTCTTTAATGGTGCGACTCTGGATTTGGCGCACAGGAGATTGACTCGTATTACCCCACCACTACCGATCGATCGTAAATAGACTGCGGCTCCGTAAGCCTTCTCTGAGGCATGTAATTGTATGGATTTTGCTAGTTCACCTTTGAACATGTGTCTCGGGATTCTTATAACATCAAGGGCCTTGAGGTTATTCCGAAATTGCATCCATTTCGTATGCAGCTCCATTGGAAGGGCTGCGTCCCAATTTAGCTTTATTTGCCATAATTGTTGTAGGAAGATTTTTGCCATTACAACCACAGGACTCATAAAGCCCAGTGGATCAAATAAATGCGCAATATCGGACAGTACTGTTCTTTTGGTTACCTTGTCACTCTCCTGCCAATGGCCTTTAACTCGTAACTCGTCCATTTGCGGTGCCCAACTCAGTCCTAATGTATTAATCGTCTCATCACTATTGTCGAAAAGATCCAGTTGGATTGCGCGATCTTCTGAAGGGATGGTTTTCAGAAGTTCCTTGTGATTGGAGCACCACTTTCTCAGGTTAAAGCCTGCCGTTTGAAGGAGGGCGTTTAATTGACCTTTCGCTTCTAATGCTTCATGAAGTCTATCGCATCCCGTCATTAAGTCATCCATATAAAAATCTCGCTTTAATATCGTTGCTCCCAGAGGCCACTGCTCCATTCCTTGTTCGGCGAGCCGTTGTAGACATTTGGTTGCTAAGTATGGCGCGGAAGTCGTACCATAAGTAACTGTATTCAGCTGATAGGATCTGATTGGTTCCTTAGGACTTTCTCTCCAAAGCACTAATTGATATTTCCGATCTTCTTCAGACACCAAGATTTGCCGGTACATCTTCTCAATGTCTGCCGTGAAGACGCATCGTGGTAAGCGAAATCTTAATAGGATGGTGAACAGGTCATCCTGAATGGTGGGACCGTTGGTTAGCAGGTCGTTTAATGACACATTCGATGATGTCTTGGCAGAGGCATCAAAGACTACCCTTAGTTTAGTCGTCGTGCTGTTGGGTTTTAAGATGTAGTGATGCGGCAGAAAGTAATTGGGCTTTGATGATTTAGCAGGGTCCACCTCACTCATGTGGTTCAAATGTAAATACTCCTTCATAAATTCGACATACTGCGACTGGACTTCAGGATTCCTCGCAAGTCTTCGTTCTATGGCTAGAAGGCGACGAATTGCAATATCACTCGATTCCCCCAATCTGCTGGGCCTTTCTTGGAATGGTAGTCTAACCATAAATCGACCCTCTGTATTTCTTTTAACTGTCTGATTAAAAAACGATTCGCATTTCATCTCTTGTTGTGATAAATTTGGTCGTGTTGAGTCGACTTCCTCTATTTTCCAGAACCTTTCGACTGTCTTATTGAGATCTTCTTCTTCTGAACATATGCCGCAAGCAGCAATTGGGGAGTAGATTTGAGTCATCCTTCCTGATACAATCCAGCCCAATAGGGTATTTTGCAGCGTGGGTAAATTTGGACCCAGCCTTATTTGTCCTATGGCCAATAATTGAAAGAAGAACTCTGCTCCAATAAGTAGATCAATTCTGTCTGGTCGATTGAACCCAGGATCAGCTAATTGGATGTTGTGTGGTATGGTCCATCTCGACACATCCAGTAACTGGCTTGGCTGATACGATATGATACGGTCGAGCACAAATGCCTCTAGTCTGGTTGAGAACCCATTGACCCTTGAGTGTAGCTGAATGTTGACTCGTCTTTTACTCTGCTGCTGACCCTTACCAATGCCTTGAATTCCTAAGGAAGCAGGGAAGGTCGCCTTCCCGAGTTTCTTGACTACCTTCTCCGTGATCAGGTTTACTTGTGAGCCGGAGTCAAAAATAGCTCGACATTCCACTACTCTGCCATTTTCGTCTATAAGCTCAATTAGTGCAGTACCAAGCAGGACATATCCCTTGGATTGAGGTTCCACCAAGGCCGTTAGACTCAATGGGGCTTCCGTAGCCGTCTTACTGGGTGGAGACCAGCTGGATTCTGCTAGTCTGGTAGTCGACGTTTTTTCCAATACATTCTCTTGTCTGATAGTTGGATCTATGTGAACCAACGTGTTATGCCTTTTGGTACACTTATTACAACCCTTCAATGTTCATCGAGAAACATGGTGACCTTTTTTTAAGCAATTCTGGCATATGTTCTGCGCATTTATTAACATCAACCGATTATTCGGTGTCATCTTTAAAAAGGTCTGGCACCGGAAGAGTGGGTGACTGGCCTTGCAGGCTACACAACCTTGGCTTGAAGTAATCATCGATGTTAAGGTTGATGTTTTGAACAAGACTGGTTTTCTAGTTCCTTCTTCCGCTCCTCTGCCCTTATTGCTCAAGGCCTCTAGCGACTGAAAACGCATCTCTAGGAAAGCTAGGAAATTCTTCATGGTCTGTAATTCCTTAGGATTCGATAGACCTTGTTCGTAAAGCGAGTGTGTAGTCCGATCCAGCTTTTTGTACAAAATGGTGTAGTAGAAGTGGGTCCCAATGGGTTGTTTCTAGACCCAAGTTTTCTAACCCAAGTAACCACTCCTTGGTGCTGTCATGCATTGTTTTTAGGAATGTGGCTGACGGGGCCTCTGTTGCACGTGACGGTTGATGCAGCAGTTTATTAATTAGTGATGCAGTCAATAGCCTGGGGTTTTCGTACCTTTCCTTCAGCATCTTCCATGCCGCAAGATAATTGTCTTCGGATAAGGTGAAATGTCGTAACAATTTCTCGGCCTCTCCTATTAAGTACGTCTTGAGGTACCACATCTTTTGGCAACTGGCTATAGGTTGATTGTGGACCATTTGTGTGAATAAATCGACGAATTGGTGCCACTTGGAATAATCTCCATCGAACTTGGGTAGATTTATCTTCGGTAATTTCAGCATTGTAGTTGGGCTAGCAGCCACCATGGTCTGTGATTGCGCGGAACTGCTAACTGGTTGATGTAGCTCTTCTAGCTTGATTGAGAGCCGCATAATTAATTCCTGTACCCTCTCTTCTAATTGTATGTATTCTTCCAGGCTATATTCCATTAAGGCAGGGTCAGTTGCAAATTCCCACAAGTCATGGTTGTAGTTTTCAATTTGAGCCCAGTATTTATTTACTGTTTTATCTTGATCTCATAAAATGTTTTTGTCTCATCAGCGAAGTCAGTTTGCTCCAGGTTATCAAGGAGTCGTAGCAATGTTTGAGTTACCGCTTGTTGTTTTTTCCAAATTCTAACACCTTCGGAATCATTGGCCTTTGATAATACCGGAGGGCTTTTGGATTCATCTGGGTATGGCCCCTTTAGTGGTATTTGTTTTATCTGTATCTGACTTGCTAGCCCTTGCGCCAACTGGCCGATCTCTCGATGATGTTTCTTCATTCGATTTAGACTGCTGATGTTGATTGACTGTACTAGTGTTATTTGGCTCACTAATATTCGTACTGCTTGGTGGTACTGGTACCCTCCCAGCATCGACTTGTTGAGCTGCCCCATTTAGGTCATCGGCTTCCTGGAATTGTTTTATTCTTGTAGATAAATATGGCCTGAACTCTTCGTAGATTGCTTCTATCTTGTGGTAGAAATCCGTAGTAAAATATGCATGGTCTAGCGGCGGTGAAGGTAAGCCTCGGATCTCTTGGTCAGTAGCTTCAAAGCGTGACCATGCTGCATCCAGACGTGCGAGTCTTTCTTCGTAGTAGCTATACGTTTTCCTGTCCCCAGGATCCTTCCTATAGTTGGCTAGAATGCTTTGGATCTCCTTGCCCTGAATACCTTGGGTCGCAGCCAAAGGGTCCATTGCCTTGTCAATCTTCGGTGGCATCCTTCTTTGTATAATGGGTCAGCAGAATGCGCTTTGCTTATATGTCTTCTATTGAGCGTGATTGAGCGTGCTGTATCACGTCGGGGTCACCAAATGTTAAAGCAAACTCTTTTGTTTGCCTGTTAAAATTGGTAGGCTGAAGTGATTCACCTCAACCTTGTTGCTGTGCATTCGGTGGTTCACCGATTACACGAAATTCATAAATCTGGAAGGCAAAAAGCTGTTAATATCCCGGGCTACTCGGTTCTTGTACCGGCAGCAATAGCGACTAACAAATATTTTAAATAAAACGCAGCTATTGTCCAAAACGAATGAGAAATTTTATTAAATTTAATATCACTTATATACAAGTTAAAATCTGAGCACCTGTACTTCATAAAAAGTGCTGATTCAATTCACACTACATAACTTTCCCAGCAAATTCTAGCAAGCTTGCTACCCAGGAAAGTTTTGATAATTTACCTGGGATCATGTTGCGTCTGGCGATCGGTGAGAAAATTATGTGGCGCAACTTGAGTAATGCATTTACGAATAAATTCTAAATTTTACACCTAAAGAAATTCGGGATTTTTAATGCAGTTTGCAGTTTTATACACACTAGTAAGGTATAATAAAAGAATAGCCTTACATTCGTTCCTTGGACAGGAAAATTTCCAATTTCGACCAATTGCGATCACTTCGATTCTTTCAAAGGTTTTTGAATCTATCATTAACTCAAAATTAATGAAGTATCTAGAAACTAATCATCTCATCAACATTCGCCAGTATGGCTTTCGAGCTGGACGCTCATCTGGAGACTTGCTGACCTTTCTTACGGAACGTTGGAACCGTAGTCTTCACAATTTTGGTGAGTCTAAGATCGTTGTCCTAGATATTTCAAAAGCCTTTGATAGTCTGGAATCCAGCCCTTTTCGCCAAACTTAAAGCACTTGGTCTCTCCCCTCCTGTTATCTCCCAACTCTCTTTTTAATTTTCATTAATGATCTGCTTTCCCTTACTTTCAATCCCATCGATACTTTCGCGGATGACAGTACTCTTGATTTCGCTTACTCCTTTGCGGACTCCAGGGGGAATGCCGCATGTGTTAAACGAGATTGCATAATTAGATCATTGAATAACGATCTTAACAATATCCTCGCTTGGGGCAAAGCGAATCGCGTCGAATTCAATGCATCTAAGACCCAAAGCTGTCTCATCTCATTAAAGCAAGATCATAATTTAACCACATCCGTTTCTTTTGATGGAGCATTAATTTCTGATTCACCGTCACTAAGCATTCTTGGCATTAATATTTCCAGTAAGTTAAACTGGACAGATCACATCTTCTCTGTTGCCAAAGAAGCATCGAAATGTCTTGGATTTCTGAAAAGGTGTAAGAAATATTTCAGCCCGTCAAATCTAGCGCTCCTCTACAAGTCCTACATTAGACCTAGAATGGAATACAACTCCCATATATGGGCCGGGGCTGGTCGCACAGCCTTAGCTTCATTGGATATTGTCCAAAAGAGAGCCTTCAAGCTCATTGGCGATTTGGAAATAACTTGTCATATCGACTCACTTGAGCAGCCCCGCAATGTTGGATGCCTTTCGCTCTTTTATCGCTATATGCATGGTCAATGTTCTGATGAAATATCTAGGCTAATCCTTTGTAGAATGATTCCTGCAAAATTCCGTGATGCTTTTTTATCCCGAACAGTGCGAATGTGGAACAGCTTACCATCTTCTGTTTTTCCTCCGGAATACAATCTGCGGAAGTTTAAGGGCGACATACATCGGCACCTTCGCCACTCTCCTCATATCCCCTAATCCTTTCCCTATCTCCTTCCTGCCATTCTGTGCTTTGCATCATAGGGTATCCCCTGAGCTTGGCTTAGTAATATAAAGAAAACCCCAACTTTGTTATTCTTTCAGAGACACGTCTCAGTCCTTGCCACAAACTAGTTTTCGAGAAATTCTCGACCACCCGCTCAGATAAAACTGATTCTTCCCTTGGCACGGCCATCCTAATTCGCGATGGGCTTAAATGTGAACAAGTTAAACTCAGACCACTGTGCAACATGGAATGCACAGCAGTCAAGGTGTTTCTTACCTCCCAACAAACACTTCTCCTCATTTCCATCTATAGCAGATGTGGTGCTCGGGCAGCGCAGATTAAAAGGAACCTTAGCTACCTCAATAATATCTCCAAAGATTACACCTATACGGTTATTGGAGATTTCAACGCCAGGCATCCAATGTGGAATGACCCGCTGGAAAGTTCATCTGGCAGGACAATTGTAAATTGGCTCAATTGAAATCAAGATAGCCATGATTTAATTGTAGCTGCGCCGACCACCCCAACCTACCCCCGATGAGGTTCCTACATAGACTTTTACCTTGTTTTTTTCAAGTTTGATTAACCTTCTTCCCTAAATTAATAACTTCAACTGCGTTACACATCATGCTTCGTCACATCATCTAGCAATAGAACGGACCATCAAACCTAATTCGCCGGTAAATATACTGACGATGGCACTATCCACCTCCACCGCTTTGGTGGACGTGAACTGGAATGATTTCCAGGATAGGTTAACCACCCTGTATGAAAACAACCTCCCCCCCAACAGTAGAAACCTAACAAACTCAGAAATAGATTCCCAAATAGATTTTTTTACTAATTGTCTACAGAGCAATATAAATCACTTTTCAAAGACTACCAATATCCTCGCTTGGGGCAAAGCGAATCGCGTCGAATTCAATGCATCTAAGACCCAAAGCTGTCTCATCTCATTAAAGCAAGATCATAATTTAACCACATCCGTTTCTTTTGATGGAGCATTAATTTCTGATTCACCGTCACTAAGCATTCTTGGCATTAATATTTCCAGTAAGTTAAACTGGACAGATCACATCTTCTCTGTTGCCAAAGAAGCATCGAAATGTCTTGGATTTCTGAAAAGGTGTAAGAAATATTTCAGCCCGTCAAATCTAGCGCTCCTCTACAAGTCCTACATTAGACCTAGAATGGAATACAACTCCCATATATGGGCCGGGGCTGGTCGCACAGCCTTAGCTTCATTGGATATTGTCCAAAAGAGAGCCTTCAAGCTCATTGGCGATTTGGAAATAACTTGTCATATCGACTCACTTGAGCAGCCCCGCAATGTTGGATGCCTTTCGCTCTTTTATCGCTATATGCATGGTCAATGTTCTGATGAAATATCTAGGCTAATCCTTTGTAGAATGATTCCTGCAAAATTCCGTGATGCTTTTTTATCCCGAACAGTGCGAATGTGGAACAGCTTACCATCTTCTGTTTTTCCTCCGGAATACAATCTGCGGAAGTTTAAGGGCGACATACATCGGCACCTTCGCCACTCTCCTCATATCCCCTAATCCTTTCCCTATCTCCTTCCTGCCATTCTGTGCTTTGCATCATAGGGTATCCCCTGAGCTTGGCTTAGTAATATAAAGAAAACCCCAACTTTGTTATTCTTTCAGAGACACGTCTCAGTCCTTGCCACAAACTAGTTTTCGAGAAATTCTCGACCACCCGCTCAGATAAAACTGATTCTTCCCTTGGCACGGCCATCCTAATTCGCGATGGGCTTAAATGTGAACAAGTTAAACTCAGACCACTGTGCAACATGGAATGCACAGCAGTCAAGGTGTTTCTTACCTCCCAACAAACACTTCTCCTCATTTCCATCTATAGCAGATGTGGTGCTCGGGCAGCGCAGATTAAAAGGAACCTTAGCTACCTCAATAATATCTCCAAAGATTACACCTATACGGTTATTGGAGATTTCAACGCCAGGCATCCAATGTGGAATGACCCGCTGGAAAGTTCATCTGGCAGGACAATTGTAAATTGGCTCAATTGAAATCAAGATAGCCATGATTTAATTGTAGCTGCGCCGACCACCCCAACCTACCCCCGATGAGGTTCCTACATAGACTTTTACCTTGTTTTTTTCAAGTTTGATTAACCTTCTTCCCTAAATTAATAACTTCAACTGCGTTACACATCATGCTTCGTCACATCATCTAGCAATAGAACGGACCATCAAACCTAATTCGCCGGTAAATATACTGACGATGGCACTATCCACCTCCACCGCTTTGGTGGACGTGAACTGGAATGATTTCCAGGATAGGTTAACCACCCTGTATGAAAACAACCTCCCCCCCAACAGTAGAAACCTAACAAACTCAGAAATAGATTCCCAAATAGATTTTTTTACTAATTGTCTACAGAGCAATATAAATCACTTTTCAAAGACTACCAGCACCAAAAACTATTTCTATAAAAACCTTCCAGCAAATCTTCAAAGTCTGTATAAATACAGGCAAAATTGCGGAAAATCCTAAACCGGATTTATCACAGAACACTAAACTCTCAAAATGCGGCCTACCAGTCCATTCTCTCCCAAGTCAAATGCTTATCGATTATCATCGATGAGAAAACTAAATTGTTCTGCGATGGGCAGTTTAGGAAATGACTTGAAAAAATCAAACTGGGCCCACAGACTTTTGAAAATATTAACAAAATCTGTTCCAGGAAGCCAAAACTCCCGAATGTCATATAGAACAGCCAAGAAACGTTAGTTCTCCCAGAGGAAACATGTGATGCTTTCGCATCACATTTTCAACACACTTTTAAAGATAACTCAATCCTTAGTACTCCAGCCGTCTCCTTGGAAGTAAACAGCAGTGTTAATACTTTTCTGAACGCAAACGGCTCTATACCACAAACCTTCTTCTGCGTGGATAGCCCCGCAATCTATCCTGAAGAGCAAAATATTTTCACCAATCCTCTGCACCTTTTCGTCTTAACCAAGACAATAAACTCCAAAAAATCGAGTGGCCCGGACAAAATTTCAAACGCAATTATTAAAAAACTCCCACCGAAGGCTCTCGACTTCCTATCAACAGTCTTCAATATTTGCATCGATAATTGCTACTTCCCAGAAAAAATTGAAAATTTCACAATTTTCCCAATCCCCAAAAAGACTTCATCAAAAGACATCAGGGAGTTCAGGCCCACCTCCTTAATTTCAAACTTAGGAAAGTTTTTTCAGAAAGTCATCAAGCAACAGATTATAAACACCTGCGAAGAAAAAAATATACACCAAGACTCCCAATTTGGTTTCAAACCACAGCACTCCACCTTCCATCCACTAACAAAGTTTCGCACGGATGCAACGAGAGCCTTAAATAGGAACGAATGTATCGTAGGCTGCTTCCTTGACGTCGAAAAAGCATTCGACTCAGTATGGACAGCAGGGCTTGTTTTCAAATTAAATCAGTTCGGTCTCCCCCACATCTCAATTTGTTAATCCAGTTTCCTAACTTCTAGGAAATTCTATGTGGAACTCGATGAACATAAATCACCACTCAAGGCAATAAAAGCTGGTGTCCCCCAAGGCTCCATTTTAGGCCCAATCCTCTTTAATCTCTACACTTCCGACCAACCTCCAAACGAAAATGGGACAACACTCTTATACGCTGATGACTCCCTCACGTATGCCCAAATGAGTCCTACCACAGAAAGTGGGGAATCAAAATAAATGTCCAAAAATCTGAACTGATTTGCATTCGGAAAACTGGCACTGGGCGAAACCGCCAAGCTGCAAAATCCAAGACCATTGAAACCATCTACAACAGCGGAAAAATAAAACCCACACAAAGTGCGAAATACCTGGGTATCAAATTTCATGAATTGTTAAAATTCAATGACCATGCTAAAGCGACCATTAGCAAGGCCAATTTTGCATATAGCTTACTTAGTCCAATAATAAACTTCAAGGACGGCCTCTCAACTCAGACCAAACTTCTGTTGTACAAACAACTCATTAGACCTGTTATTACTTACTGCTTCCTTATCTGGCATAATATTGCTCCCACCTATGTGGAAAGACTCAGCAAGCTTGAAAGAAAGATTCTTATACCTTGCACGGGATTCCATAGACGAGCCAATGGAAAATTCTTTCCCAACAGAGTAGTCTATGAGGCAGCCAACATCACTCCAATCCAGGAGTATCTATTTGAACTTGTGAACAAGCAAGTTCAAAAAATACCAAACCACCCAAACCCACTGATAAACAACCTGCCTGGCCTTCTCATACCGGCAAACTTTAATTACCTCTCACCCCTGCTCTTAACGAAGCCCGAGGCTAGAAACATCTACCAGCTAGATGATGGTAGAATAAGCTTCTACGACCATAAAGGTGATTACTATCGTTTACTCAGAGAGTGTCACTGAAGAAAATCAATGCCTTAGGAACCATTGATTCCTAAACACTCCCAAAAATCCACATCCTATCCTCTCATATCTCCTTCCCCCGCCCTCCTACTAACAACTAACTCCATAAGGAGAACGACATGAGGTACGACTGATAAGGCGCATCAGCTGTAATTGAAAAGAAGACAATAAAACTGAAAGTTCGAAAGTCACAAAGGACAACTGGCAACAAGAGGAAAAAAAGACGACATTAAAATGAACTGAGGGCTAAAGATGAGCCCCAACGAACAAATGAGGACAAATAGAAAAAACATCGAGCAACATCGACAAAGCAAATAAAATGCGGCGCAAAACACACTTGACTTGACTTGTATAGCTCCCTTAGCTCCAGCATGGAAACACCAAAAGTTACCAATAGAGCTCTTTAGCTCTGGTAATTTTTCTGGCTAGTGAGCTCTATAACTCCTACCTGGATAACCCGCTTGGCTAATAGCGAGCTCTTCAGCTCCTACCAGTCAAGCATATTGTCTCAAAGCGCTTTACAAAGCTCTCCGACAATACGACAGAAAACTCATAACGTTCTTTTCTACCGACAGATTCAAGTAAAAGAACAAGTTTTCTACACAGGCTTAGGCTAAGTGTTAGCGCTAAGTAGTATGTATAAGCTAATGTCAAAATAAATAAATAAAATTTGTTTGAAACTTTCGAAAAAAAGGGTAAGCATTTGTTTATAAATAATGCTTAAATGGACTTATCGAAAATCCCGTACGTATTTCACTTTAAAATGTTATTTTAAAGATATTGTTAAAAATTCAAATGAAGAAAATAACATTATGCTGCGTGCCGTTTTGAAAAATCATGTTTCAAGAAAAACACGTTTAGAGTTATGAAATTACATGAAAAAACCCACTCTTTAAAGCCTAAAATTTCTTTCAGGTATAAAACTTTTTGCCTCTTATTCTAGCAGGTTCAAAGTATCTTTTATTTTATTCATTTAAATTACAAATCTCTTTTTATTTTAAAATTCATAGAAAATTGTGATTTGTAATTTTTTCTCCCAGCTTTAAAAACGTATTACTGCTACCTTATTTTCAAATGACTAACAATTTTATTAATTTTCTAGGTACTAATACCTCGGTAATGGAAAAGGATAGAAGTGCTTAGTCTTTGTAACCAAAATATTTTTCATTCGAACAAATTTGGGAAATGAAAATCATTTTGATTTTTAGAACAAAAATCAGAAATAGTTTTTTACAGTTGATTTTTTTAAAACTGTCATAACCGTTGATGTCTGTTTTTAAACTGTCGACACAAAAAAAAATGTTCAGTTCAGTATGAATAAGACATGTTTCCTTATTTTCCTTGCGAAAATGTATAAACTAGGTGAATTATTTATCCCAGATTTTTTATTAGATGTCATTAATAATCCTGTACGAATTCGTTGTTTTTGCCGTTTGTCCTTATTTCATTTCATCTTAGTAGTAATTTACCAGTCATTTAATTTGTTTTATGAACTTAGCTTCTCCAGAAAAATTATTTGTTTTAAATCTTGTTTGTTCTTAGCATTTTTTGACGTTATCCATGGAATGTTATACAGCCTTCTTATTGCTCTATTTATAATTATTTGTACTCACATTGCTGTGAGTAAGAAAATAATCTGCATTATTACATTTGGATTTCAGCTTAATACAGCATAGCGAGTAAAAAAAAAGCTTTTTGTAGTTTGTTTTGCTAAATTGTTACATTAATAGCACTACTCTTTCTGGGTGTAGTAGAGCTGAAAATTGGATCCGGATTTGCTAATATCCCGGATCTGCGAACTATCCGATTCCTGAGATCCGGATCCGAACTAAGCAAAAAAGCTTCAAAATTGTGTTGTTTGATTGAGAAAATGAGAATATCATGAAATTTATATTTTCCCAATGAAACAATGTAATCTGAGGGAAATCTTGACCTTTTTTTGCTTAGTCTGGATCCGGATAGTTAGGATCCGGATCTGAGGAATCGGAATCCTAATTGTCTCGGATAATCCGGATAGTAAATTATCCGGATACTTTCAGCTCTAGTTTGTAGCTTAAGCAAGGGTACTGATTTGACTTTTCTTTAATGCTCGACTTCTGATAACTTCTAGCATCTCGAAAAGAAAATTATCAAAATTCTAGATCACCTCAAAATCTGTTCGTTCCCTGAATTCTGCTTTCTATGCAAAATTTGAAATCAATGGAGCTATTAAAACAAAAATAGAAAATTTCTGATTGAACAGATTTTCATTATGGAAACCAGTTTTCGAGAAGAAAATTTTTGTAAAAGATTCTATTTACTGTGGGCTTAGGGCAATAGTATGAGCCCTAATCTTGAAACGAGAGTAAAATTGTCAATATGTTAATAAAACTTACAAATACCACGAATAAACTTTTAATTAATAGAAAGTACAAATGAAAGAACCCATTTTCCGTTTATTTTCTCTTATTTCTTCATAAATAAGTTTACCGCGATGTATAGTAAAACGTAAAATAAGTTAGTGCGGTTTTCTCCTAAATGAACAACCTGAAAAAATGATGGCAATTAGTAAAAATATATTGCAGATTAATCGAAAAAGCTTACCCTCCGTCAACTTAGCTCTACCACCTGTCGGCTGGCAGAGAATTGTTGAACAACCCGCACAAACCACTACTCCCTGGGCATGACTAAAGACTGTTGTGATCTTATAACATCCTGGGCATTTCACGTCCATAAAATATGAGTTTGGATGCTGTACAAGACGCTTTAGCTTATGCTTGCGTTTTTCTTCCGCTGCTGAGGGATGCAATAAATCTTTTGCTAACTGCAAAACGAAATAAACAATTCAAAACTGAACTTCAAAAATAACAACAAAAAACTAAAAATCAATAGACTAATCCAGAATGATTGTTAGGTTATGTTATAATTAATTTCACAACAGCATTTAACTTCAAATTAAGATTCCTAGTAGGTATTTTACCACCTATTCGCGTGATCAATTGAACAAAAACATAACATTGTGAAATAGGAGCATTTTATAAAATTAATCAAAACATTATATTGCACATGTGTACACAGCTGTCAAATTTACAATATCAACCTGCAATTTATTCACTTTAAAAAACTAAAGCACACTCAATGAATTTATGTTGATAAAGAATATTTTCGCAATATTTAGAAGTAATTTTAGTACAAAAATTTCTCAGAAACCGTAAAATACAAATTTTCCCACAAGATAAACACTCACCGGCATGTTTCTTCTTTCACAGCTCGCTCGGAAAAGGAAGTACGTTTAATTTCAAGCATTGACATTTACTAAGGTGAAGTTTGGCTCAATTCTGGAATATTGAACTCACAGCCATATAAAAATGAAATGAGCTACCCTAAAGCAGGATTACATTATGATGACATCCTATAGGAAAGCATGGGACAAGTTTTAGGGCCGTATTCACCAAGCCATTTAATACAAATTTAATTTTAATTTAATTTTTATTGAGGGACCGCAATTAAATTTCTGTAGCTATTCAGCAACCTTAATAAAATAAATAATTTCGGACATTTCGGACTATCAGCTGCAAGATTTCCGAATTTGGCAAGTGACAGTTCTCGTGAGAGTTCATGTAATTTAAATATTATTTAAAAAATTGAAAGAATTTTTTATGTATTATTTAAATAGAGAAGTTTTTATGTATTATTAAAAATATTTTATAATATATGTACATTTCGTTTTAATTAAAAATAACCCATATTAAGCAATTGCTTCTTCAAACTTTTAACTGCGCTATTGAAAATATGACATTTGACTGCATGACACTTCAATCAGCTGATATCGAAATTAAATTTATTTAAGAGAGGGTAAGGCCTCACTTAAAATTAAATTAAAATTAAATTTTCATTAAATCGACTCGGTAAGTGTGGTTGGTGAATAGCTTTAATTGAATTTTTTTTTAATTTCGCTTGGTGAATATGGCCCTTATAGTTCTCTCTTTCGCCCTATGGCAGAGTTGGAGCTACCAACACAAAATATTGCATTCTGGAATGTTTGCTTATGCCATTTGATTTTCTTATGTTGACTACAGATGCAATCACCTCAGAAGGAATAAGGTAAAGATAGTGTTTACCATGCTCCGTCTCTCTTGCCCATAAGCAGGATTCAGTTAAGAATAACTTTTGAAAATTAACGTCGGAATGAGTTTATTTCCTTATAAGCGATTAAAATATCACTTGGGCACAAGAAAATATATTTTTTTAATTAAATTCGATTTACGGATGTAAAATTTCATCTGATTGGTTGAGTTTTACATGTTTTTTATGTAATTGTTTTAAAGGGTGCTCTAACGGTGATATACAGAAACACAATATTTTTTTGTGCCACATGAAATAGCAAATCGCTCAGTCCATTGTTATAAGTCAGTGATGACATCCCATTTTTACAGAAATTGTGAGGGAGATAGCACATCGTATACGGAAATTTATTTACGAGTGACAAGAGAAGCAAACGCGTCCTGAATTTTTTCCGGACGTTGATTTGGCACTGTGTGCGTGTCCGGAACCATAAAAAGACCTCAAGTACTATGTTTCCATGAGTCAGAATTGAGTTAGGATTGAGTCACCGTTAAGTTTTGCTGGCTTAGTTAATTCGATGCTGTTTCCATGAACGACTTGAGTTAAGTTGACAGATGATATATTTCATACAAAGTAGTCGGATTTGTGTTGGATAAAACACCCATGCGCACTATTCTAACTAATCCTTATACAAAACCCAACTCAACGCGACTGGTTTCGTGGAGTTAATATGGATTGAGCGAAACTCAACTCAACTCTCGTTTCCATGTACTATGTTTCCATGCGGAGTTCAATCCGGATTGAAAGTTGATCAAATCTAAAAAATTCTGCTTCTGCTCAGTACTGCCAATATAAAGAGAGCTAAAATTTGTATTTCATTGTTGGCGTCCTTTCTTTTAAAATTGTCAAAGAGGTTGATGCGAGAAAAGCAAAATGTCTATGGAGGACAAAAGAATTAATTTTGTTAAATATAACAAATTAACATTAAATTCTTGAAAATTATAGCACCTGACATTTGTAGTTGACAAGTATCTGTTTTCTGCTTCTGCTTTCAATGTGGTTGGCAAAGCAGAAATGTAAAATTTCTGTTTCTGCCTCTGCTTCTGTCGCTACTTTCTGCTTTTAATGTGTCACGGCCTTAAAGCAGGATTTCATATGGCTGATTTACATTACTCGAACATTGCTAGAAAACAGAGTAAGTAGTTTCCCCTTATCTGAAAATACTTTAGAACGATAAGGACAAAAGATAATCCAGCAAAGGTTTACTGAGTTAAATGTGAAATTTTTACTGCCATAATTAGCCATAAAAAGTTCTAGCCAGAAGTATATTTTATGGCAGTAAATTTTGCTAGTATGGCAGCAAACTCATACATATAACTACAAGCGTGTACGAATATAATTGTTTACACGCACACAAAATAAAAATATTTGAGGAAAGTCACAGCACATCAGCTGGAATGTGTGAAAGTTTATTAAAAATGTTTAAACATTTTTTAAAAAATAATTACAAATTTTTTTTATAAATTTTTTAAAAAATTGTTAAAAAATTTTAATTTTTTTTATAAAATTATTATAATTTTTTTAAAAAATTAATTACCATTAATTTTTTAACTTATGTTTTAGTAAGCATATATTAAGAATCACGAAATACTGAAATTTTAGGTTTTTTTAAGCAAATGAGCTGTTGTAACTGTTTTAACTGGGCTATTCTCTGTACCAAAGTTCGAGGAATATTGTGAGATCTAATCAAATTACTTCGTTTGTAGTTCATCCGCGATTCTTGATATTCTCCTTCTCCCACCATAGGATACATTTCAATAGTAATCCTGTCCAAAATTACGGTGGACTTTCCTTAAAATAGCAATTATGAAAATAACACACACGATATTCTGAAAACAACTAATAAAAAAACTCAATGTCGTGGTCTGGCCAAAAGTAAGATCTTCGTATCAGACACGTGATTCTATTTATATTAAATGAAATAATAAAAATACAATTATCAAATTCTGTGGCTTTATTAAATATTAAATGCAGTACTAATAATGTCCACCGGTTGCGCAAAATTTGCCTTTGATGAAACTGCTTGTGGTCACGATGCATGAGAAAGGCTATCATAGAAAGTGACACATATAATCATCAATCAATTCATAAGACATTTACTGAAATGCTCCTTTTCCTTAAGATCTCGCATATAAAAGTGTGGTAAAACCTATGTATTGTAAAAAATACTTATTCTTCGAAAAAAAAAACTTCGGAGTCTCCCCATATAATATCGTCTGCATGTTATTTATATTTCAGGTTCTAATCGCACAGAAATATTATCATCCCAATTAAGCTTGATATGTATATTTAGATTTAGAGGTGTACTATAAATAAACGCAATTTTTTCCTCTTAATTATAATTTAAAAAACGGTGAATTATTACATTACATCTAGTGAAAAAAGCAATGATTTCTAATTATTTGCGTTTATTCCATAAAGTACCTAAATTAAAAAAAAAAAATCTTGACAACAGTATCAGTTCACAGATATAAATTGAAGCTAACATAAATATTAACTGTCCTCGTCAGGTATTTCCGAATCCTCAACAGTTTTTGTAGAAGGAACCTAAACTTTGAACGAGAATTTCGTTTTAATGAAGGATCCCTGAAATTGTAATTTAAATATTTATATATTAAAAAATCAAATTTTATACTTACTGTATTTATAATGGAGCAACCATGTTGTGTTGTGTTAAACCGTAACCTCCGGAATATAATACAAGCCATGAAGTCACCGAAGGCACCGACACATTAAAATGCCTTAACGTGCCGGGTACAGCATGCAGTAAGTTCTCAATCTCACTGCTTTTTGTATACTCATGATGGAGGAAAAACTAAAATTTCATTTTAAACAGGTCCTAAAGCCTAAAACTGTTGCTCCCACAGCAAAATGAAGTTAAAACTAATTGTAGAGAAATATGTTTTCTTTATAATGGTTTTAAAAAAATATAGCATGTAGAACAAATTTACGAAAATTATAGCGTTTGAACAAAATACAAGTAACTTTTATATGAAAAACTCCATAAGTAAGACAAGGCAAGAAAACTGTGGATGTCGCCTGCTGACCGGCCCGCTGATATCTTTTTTCGACTTTGTTCATGGCTTGTATCTTGCGGAGGTTACGGTTAAACGGATGATTAGGATCTCCAACAACTACTAGGTCCGGAAGAGGGTAAAGAGATAGGGCGGCATCATAGTCCCAATATATAGGAAGCGCAATTGGATGCACAGGAGAGAGCGTTCCCTGACAAATTAAGTTTCGCGCGAACTACAATGGAAAAGAATAAGTTTGCTTCTATTATTTTCAAGAAAATAATTACGTGATTATCCAATTGGTCTATATCGGGAAAATGAATAGTATTACGACAAAACTTTGTGATAATATCAGCTCGGCAAACTACTATTTGCTGTGTGCAATACTGTAATCGACATGGATTCGTAGCTGATTTTATCCTTGGGCATTTTTGTAATAAACCTGCTATAACGAATTTCGGAAGTGGTCTTCTTGGCAGAATATTTGGAGCAACCATTAGCCAAATCAGCCAATGCTAAAAAAGCTGTTTCCTACAAAAGCCAATATTTCATAACAAAATCCCAGTGAATATTGACTCCTAAATACTTACATTTATAGCATTTTCGATATGTTTTTTTTTCTATTTGAGCAGTGTCAAGTCTCTGATTTTGAACGCCTGAACAGACCTATTTTTGACGTCTGATTATTTTTTGCAATTGAGTATTTGATGAAATGTCATAAGCGACACTTCGCTATACAAGAGTGGGAAATAATGTTTTAACAGTCGAACACCTCTTCCTTTTTTCTAATAGTGCAAAGTATTAAGACCCTCTCACTCACTTTGTCAGTAAAATCGCATGTTCGAGTAATGTAAATCAGCCATGAGACTGCACTTTCGGTTGAGTTATTATTTAAAAGTGAAATAGTGGATATATCAGAGTTTTTAGATGTGGCAGTTCTTGAATTTGCAGCTTATTAAGCATATAAACAGTTTAAAATCAATAAAAAGAACTATCAAAGCGTCTGCCGCGCGTTAAAAGTAGAACATTGCTCTAATTTCGCGTAGAATCCGGCAAGCGCGGCAGCCATTTGGCCAGCACGATCTTAAACACGTATATGGGCTGGTTTAGACGGTGTAGTTTTTGCGTCGCGTGATCGGTTATTCTCTTTTGTTCAAGAAGGGAAAAACTTGCTGTGCGTTAACACGGTATAGTTTTTGCACGGCGCGCACGAAAACAAGAGCAGTTCTTTAATCGCTTATTTCGTCGTCTTTGACATTCTTCTCTGGGTGGCGTTCACGTTAACTGAAAATTATTTGGACTGCTAATATTTTTTAGTAAATATCTTGCGCATTTTGAAAGGTATTTATTAACATATAATAATAGCATTCAAAACTCTAATTATAAATATATTATTTCAATTTTAGACATGAATATGAGTTGTAGCAGTGAAAAAGATATGGAAATGGCTTTGAGCTTAGAAAATGCCGGCCTTGCTTTAAATGCTTACTCGAGCAGCGATAGTGTATATAGTGTACATACATCCTCGATTCCTGCTCCACTCTTTTTAGATGCAGCCATTAACCTCATCTCTTTCGCATACTGTCCACGCAATATTTGTATTTTATTGCATATGTGGTGCACCGTAATTGCGCTATTGCTTTTTTGCAGCTCACTGCAAATTATTTCAAGGGATATCTCTCTTGTTATATAGTCTTTGTGTTTAGTGTTATACAAGTTTTCAAAGTTTTGATAACACAAGAACAGTTTTTCCACTAATTGGCGGTCCCACCTTACGCTCATTATATTTTTTTTACACAATACTTTTAAAAAAAAATCTCAATTTAAAAACAAGAAAATCAAACAATATTTTCACTGTAATTGTTTTAAGCTTTCACAAATTAAAATCCCGAATTTAAATCACACAACAATCACACATCAATGGTCCACACTTCAATAAATGAGCATTCCGGATTAACAATTGCATATAATATTTATCAACGACATCTTTGAATGATCAGCATGATGTTAAACAAATTTCCTGAACTCCCCCGAATGGAAAAACATGCGAAAGAGGAACTGCTGAAAATAACAATTTTTCTGAACTCCCCCGTATGAATAGAAAACAAGTGAAAGAGGAAATGATAAAAACTTCATGATCGTGCTCGATGCTCGCTCGATGCTCAGTCGCTGTTCTGTGCGCGCCCTCCCCCGTCTCCGCTCATCACCCTCTCCAACCATTTTCGTGCGCGGCGAGCAAAAACTACACCGTCTAAACTACCCTTATTCTATTGAACTGTCAAAGCGACGCGACGCCTGCCGCGTTCATTGGGTTTTCGCCTTTACTCGTCTGAGGGGAACTTTCGTTGAGTTTAAATATCCAATTTTCAGTATAGTGCGGTAAGAATCGCACATTTCGTAAGAACGCGATGTATCAAACAGTTAAATTATTATTAAATGATTAAAAGTGCAATGTAAAACTTAAAATGGAATAAACATTAAATCAACTTCCAATTGTCAATTTTTTCACTTTTACCACTTTTTAAAATTTAACACATAAAATGTCATTCGGGCACTGCGAATTAATAGAAGGCACAAACCTTCACTTACATCAATTTCCATTTGATAATTTTTTCACTTTTACCACTTTTCAAAATTGAAATCATTAAATATCAAGATAATAACTCTTACGGAATGAGATTTATATTTAGGCTAAAGATATCAATTTTTTGTAAGTAAACCTCAGTCACGTTTAGTTTCGTAAAGTTATTCACTTCTAATGTGCCACTGAGCCTTAGAATATAGAGACAACAGGAAGTGTTGATACCTGTAAAATTCGTGTGCATGAGCGTGGATTTTTCAGAGTATCATGAAGTAGCTCAGCATTATATTCAAGGAAGAGACAACTCTATGTTTAGCTGTCGAAATATCGAAAAAATCCTTCCTCCACGGAGATTTGTTTACGTTTGTGACAGCTGCGAAATTTCCTGAGTATGATGGCGTAGTGACAGTGAATAAGAACATTTTCCATGGGAGCAAACGTAATATTTTCAACCATATATCTTGTTGCCCCGCTCTCTATATTGATTCTACTACACGGCTGTACTGAGCGTTCACTACAGGGGCAACAGATACTAAACAAGCAGAATTTGACTACACAAAATTTGACTTATAACACTTCCTGTACTCTCTATATTCTAAGCACTGATCAAACCACTCGATACCGCGTCATGTGAACGGATTAAAGGCTTAAGGCTTAAACACAATTGAGACGACAGACGACAAACGACGACGATATATCGCTGTCAAACTTCTAAAAGCACAGCATCTTATGCGAATGCACCAAATTGCGACGACCGACGTTGAGCGATCGACGACAGTTTCGCCGGGATTGATCAGTTTCTAAAGGCTTAAACACAATTCCGACGACAGAGCGACAGAACGACAGCCGACAGCGAAACATTTGTTGCGAAACAGGCAGTCGAAAAATTCGGAACACAATTGCAACGACAGGCGATGAGCGACGTTTGTGAAAGAAGAAGATATTAAAATTTCATTTGTTAAATGTTTCAAACGTTTTAAAAGGAGATTTTTATCAAGAATATTTTATATTATATTGAAAGAAATGCAATGAACCAAAGTATGGAAAAAACTGAAAATGCGGAAATTAAGTAAATTAAACGCTTTGAAATATCCATCCAACACACGTCTTTTTTGTCCACTTGTCTTGGTTGTCTTGTAAACTATAAATTATATTATGGATTTCGCATTTCCTCGATCAATATTTACTCAAAGCTCATTATTTTAAAATTACCGCGGCGTGCTACCACCTAAAAAACACAAAAGTGAATGCCACAACCATTTCATTCGATTAATTTTGTTGGTAGGACTGCAGCGACGGCGGCAAAATTAGAAATTGATCAATGCCGGCGAAAATGTCGTCGATCGCTCAACGTCGGTCGTCGCAATTTGGTGCATTCGCATAAGATGCTGTGCTTTTAGAAGTTTGACAGCGATATATCGTCGTAGTTTGTCGTCTGTCGTCGCAATTGTGATTAAGCCTTAATTTTGCAGTCATCGCTGCAGTCCTACCAACAAAATTAATCGAATGAAATGGTTGTGGCATTCACTTTTGTCTTTTTCAGGTGGTAGCACGCCGCGGTAATTTTAAAATAATGAGTTTTGAGGAAAAATTGATGGAGGAAATGCGAAATCCATAAAATAATTTATAGTTTACAAGACAGGCAAGACAAATGGACAAAAAAGACGTGGTTTGGATGGATATTTCAAAGCGTTTAATTTAGTTAATTTCTGCATTTTCAGTTTTTTTTCACACTTCAGTCCATTGCATTTCTTTCAATATAATATAAAATATTCTTGATAAAAATCTCCTTTTAAAACGCTCGAAACATTTAACAAATGAAATTTCATCATCTGCTTCATTTTCAATCGTCGCTCACCGCCTGTCGTTGCAATTGTGTTCCCAATTTTTCGACTGCCTGGTTCGCTACGATATGTTCGCTGTCGTCTGTCGTTCTGTCTAAAGGGCTCAATGTCGTCGATCGCACAACGTCGGTCGTCGCAATTTGGTGCATTCGCATAAGATGCTGTACTTTTAGAAGTTTGACAGCGATATATCGTCGTCGTTTGTCGTCTGTCGTCGCAATTGTGTTTAAGGCTTTAATAATTACTTTTCGCCATTTGAAAAGAAAGCGTGAAACACAGTGCTAGCTTTTCCAACCTGGCTGGCCTCAAACTTTGACAGTTCTGTAGAGAGATCAGGTTATCAAGCTCCCAATGGCAAAGTTGGTGAGGCCGGCCAGGTTGAGGTTGAACTCGAGTAGGTCTACTTTCTACTCTGCTGAAACTTTGTCAGCTTTGACAGCTAATTTTTGTAATCAATTGATGCCAGCATTGTTTACAGGAAAAAGTGTACGGGAAATTTGTTGAAAAAAAGTTTTACAAACATATTTATCGTGGAAATTTATTCCTGCTGTAGTAAATTATTACAAAATAATTTCAATTTTCAAGCCAATAGCCCAATTAAATGCTATCATATAGAAGTTGTCAAAGCTCTTATTGTGAGCTGCAAAAGTTTGCAAGGCTCATCAGGTCGAGGTTCTTAAAGTTATACTGAGGTCGAGGTTGGAAAAGCTAGCATTGTGTTTCGGCCTTAAGAAGAATCAATTTTGACATTAGCATTTGTTCCTTCGTTTCGCGCTTATTATTATATATATATATATATATATATATATTCTAAGGTTTCGCGTCTTTTTCTACGATAGTTTATAAAATTTATTAAGAAAAGACCCTGTACGAAAGTACGTCCATGAAGGTCTTGCTTTTGGCGATAGAGATTTTAATTTAATCAATATTAATGTAAAATGAAACAAGCAGAAGCTAAAAGAGATGATGGTGTGGAGCTAGAAACTCAGTTTATTTTGAGAATACCTGAGGTAACTATATTTTCTGAAATTGTCATAGACTCGTACTAATTTGCCCAACTCATAAACATTTATTTATTTGAGTACCTGTGCCCAAGGCACGCATAGCGGTGGGCACATCTTCGAAAGTTACATAGTAGATCTACATTGTCGCAGAACAAATAATAAAAAAATGAGAATAACATTAGGCTTAATATATAACCGTATAAAATATAATAAAATAGAAATAGGGGCCTAATGTATTGCATAGTCCAGTGCGCAGTGTACGTGTACCTAGCAGCAGAAAGTCTTTAGAATTAAACATAAACATATTTATTTGAGTACCCGTGCGCCACGAATAGCGCTGGGCACATCTTTACATAATAGATTTTACACTAGCAAATCAACTAATAAAAGAATGTAGGTAACATTACCTCAATATCTAGTATAGTAACAAATAAGACAGAAAGCCAAAATTAAGTACAATGAAATAGAATACAACTAGGAGCATAATATATAGCGTAGTAAAATATGGCATAATCAGGTGCACAGTGACCAAATAGATTAACAGGCAAAATATAGAAAATCCTTAGAATTAGAAGCGAATATGATAGAGTTAATAGCAATATCAGAGATATAGCACATCAAGTTTAGTTTGATTAGGTGAATATGATAGCAAGTTTAGGAATATACATCGAGTTTTAGTATTAGATTAATTTGATTAATATAGGGTTACGTGCAGAATTCTATATAGATAGGTGAAGCTTCTGAATGATAGATAACCGGTAACATATCCTATCCCGGAACTGGAGGGTATGAGGCGACGGGTAATAATTAAGGAAAACCGGACCCAGATCATAGCTAAGATAGAAGGCGGAAAGCCATTAGATAGCTGCTGTCAAGAAGTCCAGAGCTTCAGACTTAAATGAATTTAGTGAAGCAATGCGTCTAGCCTCATGTGGCATACGGTTTCAAAAAACGGCCCCACTAAGAAACTCAGTTATCCCACCGAACTGCGTACGAGCCCTGGGGAAGACAATTCTGTAGTTGTTCAAGGCGCTTCAAACGAAACATCTTGTAATGTAGTTGGGTAATAAGCCGTGTTTGGCCTTGAATATCAGCTTTAGAGTGTTAAATTTGTACATGTAACTCGTTTTTTTGTGTAAAATTGATCTAGAGGAGTCTTCTCTACCTTTTATCTAAAATGTGGCGTTCACTGCCACCGAAATAGCTACTTTTGTCGACTACGAGTCACTACCAAGCTGCCTTGCGTTCACACTGCCAAATTTTGGCAGTTAACAACTACGCTTGACTACGACTATCGTTCACTCTTTTTCTCACTTTTACCTGGAATATTTCATGGAGCACAATATCTTACTATCGACGAAGCATTTTAACAATGTAGGCTTGCTCAGGGGATACTATATGATGGAAAGCACACATGGCAAGAAGGAGGTAGAAATAGGATTAAGGGACATAATAGAGGGATGCTATGTATGTAGCCCTTCAACCTTCGTAAGCCGGAGGAAAGGTACAAGGTGGTGGGCTGTGTTATATTCGCACAATTTGGGATAAAAAATGATCACGGAATTTTACTGTACGGCCGAAAGTATTTTGAAGGGTGAATCAATAAGCGTGGCTCGCAGCGCGAGTATTGGGTGCAGTGCAGGAATGGTTCCCCTCATTTTGATGCTACCACTTGTTTAAGATTATTCTCCGCTCTTGTTCTACCTCATTTCTTTTATGCTGTTATGCTGTTAATTATTCCCTGACCCTTTTGATCGTCAGCTTAATTTAAGTGACACGACTGTAAAACGGAGGAATGAAAGGAAAGCAAAATAAATAGATTTTATACTGAAAAAATTCTGAGAATTGTCGATAAAAAAACAGATGACACATTAGTCAAGACGGGAGCTCAGCTTACCGCTTATAACTCTGTTTTCGCTGCTGTGTTGATACTGACGATTTTTGATTTCATTTGTAATTTGTTTCTACACAGTGTTGTCACTTAAGTGACGTGACCAACATAATAAGGCATCTCTTGTATTGGACATGATAAAATTTTGCGCGCTCTCAAGGCAAATATAACCGGAACTCTATTGAGGAAAGAAATTTACTACTCTAAATCCATTATATTAATTATAACAATTTGTCAACTCACTTCACTTTATTCCTTTTCCTTTCCGTGTAGACCGGAGACCAAAAAAGTCTAGATTTATAAGTCTCTTCAGACATCCTTGTATACATTACAATACTAGTTATTTAAAGATTATTTTTCACTATATCTACGAGGCTTTTCTTAAATCTAATAATATTTGTTTCGTTCTTGCATATATCGGGTAATTAATTATACATATTTAGTTCTTCAATTAGTATCTATATTTAACAAATCTGAACTCATTTATATTTCTTAATTAGTAATCAGTAACTTCATGTACATATTCAACAAATAATCAGGTAACATATAATTTTTTAACTTGAAAGTAAACATCAGAACCTTGACGTAGATTAATACACAGTCATCCAAATCAATACACGTAGCATGTCAAAAATTCTTTGAAATCTGCAGCTCTGTAATAATATTCGCATAGCTCGGTTTTAAAGTTTTTGTAACCTGCGAACTTCTCCAGCGTTACAATAATATAATAATAATATAACTTTATTAGTTTAACAAACTTTAAATTCACAAAAAGTTCATAAATATTAATTGTTTTCTTGTGCTCCTAATATCACAATTTCATTAAAAAAGAAAATTTCCAAATTATTCATGACCTGCTTCTAATGAATTGCACACATCCACTTTTAAATCTACTAAAATTTGTCTCTCGCTTAAGCTCAATGGGAAGCTCATTAAATTTCTGCAAACCTTTATAAAGTAATAAATTTTGCGCTCTTGTTCTACGTCGATACAGTCGATATGTTACATCAGCACCTCTAAGTCTCTTCATCTTTATGTTGAATATAAAAATTAGCACGTTTAACTCTGTCCTTTCTTTGATACTCATCCATTGCAATGCCTCCAACATCCATCTTATCGAAGCAAACCTATTGCACTTGAGTATACATCGCATGGCCTTATTTTGCAATTTTTGAAGCCTTTCTATTGCTGTTTGGGTACATAAGAACAGAATTGTCGAACAATATTCAAAATGAGGTTTAATTATGACATTATATACATATATGAATAGTAGTCATTGTAGATAACTTACTACGCATTCGCTTAAAGAATCCAATTTTTTTCCCTATTTTTTTACAAATATAGTCCACATGTGCATTAAAATTCAGTTTTTTGTCTAAAATCACACCTAAGTATTTAATTTCGTCTACACTCTCTATTGTCTCACCATTAATTTCAAGTTCAGTATCACAGTTCGAGTTCATCACCATTAATTTTGTTTTTGCCACATTTAACAAAAGCTTATTCATTTTTAGCCACTCACATAACATATCTAGGTCTTCTTTAAGTTCCAGCTTCACATGGAGGAAATTACAGCCAGTTAAATAAATCAATGTGTCGTCTGCAAATGATACTGGTTTCGAAGATCTCAGGATTTCCCGCATGTCATTAATATAAATGAGAAATAACAGTGTCCCTAGTACTGAGCCTTGTGGTACACCTAATGTAGTTTCCTCAACTGTTGATTTGACAGACTGTATCCTTGTTTTCTGTGTCCTTCCAGATAAGTAGCTTTCAAACCAGTCAAGTTCTTTACCAACTATTCCGAATTTACTCAATTTTTTTATGAGGATGTGCCTGTTAATAGTTTCAAAAGCTCGTTTGAAATCTAAAAATACTGCTATTATGAACTTCTTTTCATCTATTGTCTCTTTCCACTCATTCACTATTAAATTTAATGCCGTTTCGCAGCTGTGCTGTTTTCTGAAACCCGATTGTTGTGTCATTATTAGTTCGTTATCTTCCAAATATTTTTCCAGTTGTATTTGAACTACTTTCTCCATTAATTTTTCAAAAATATTTAGCGTGTTGATTGGTCTTAGTTCTTCACACTTCCTTGTATTTTTTATTTTTGGTACAGGTACTATTATTGATTCTTTCCAAGTGTCAGGGAACTTTCCTTCACTTAAGCTTTTATTTATAATTTTCTCTAATAAATTCCCCAACACATTCCAATTATCTAATATTATTTTATTACTGATTCCATTAAAATCTTTTTTATTGTTCATTGATTTGCAAATTTCTTTTAGTCTTTCATTGCTTATATTACTAAATCTAAATCTACTTGCGCATTTATGTAAGTTATTAACATACTCTACTTTTGGGATTGATTG